>CM076574.1:177665078-178112730 GCA_034641835.2 Pinus albicaulis
ACGCCGGAGGCGTTTTCCATTGCGGGCTTGGGGTGAGCAAACACTGTTCACCCCAGCCAATGAGAGACAGTTATCCATTGCGCATGGAACCAGTCAAATCTTGACATGTGTAACTGCTGGATTCGCCCTGTTGCGGTTTGTTTCTTCGTCACGGCGGAAAATATCTGGTATTCCGATGTGATCCTTCACTGGAAAATGTCGCAGAGAATAGTAGGCATGGTAGGCAACTGGTCCAATGTGAAAACCGCTCTGGACATCGGATGCGGGCGCGGGATTCTTCTCAATGCTGTGGCAATGCAGCTGAAGAAGGAAGGCAGCAGCGGGCGTGTAGTGGGAATGGATCTTTGGCTCGACGGGCAAAAATCGATGTCATCCACTCTGAGAACAGCGGCCATTGAAGGCGTCCAAGAATATGTGACTTGCAGAAGCAGGGACGCTCGGAATCTGCCGTCCATGGACAATTACTTAGATGTGGTGGTCTTCGTCGTTTTTCTTCACACAGTGGGCAAAGAATTCAGCCACAAGAGCTCTGCCGCGGCAACCGAGCGAGGGAAAACGCTCCAAGAAGTGGTAAGGGTTCTAAAGCCCAGCGGGATGGCCATTATCTGGGACTTGGTATACGTTCCTGAGTATGTGCAGAGGCTTCATGAGCTCAAAATGCAAGAAATCAGGGTTTCTGAGTTCGTTTCGGCCTTTATGGTGCAAAGTCACATTGTTTCCTTCAGGATACCCCATCACCAAGTCCAGCTCAACGGCCATGACTGGAGAAGTAGCATTAATCCAAGAAGACCACACAACACCACTGTCACTGCTCTGCATCAAAACCAGATTACCACAATCCAAATTTACTCCCCGGGAAGCTGGCCATTATCCGTGAATTGCAAGGCCGCAGAAGAACCAACGGGGGTTTCCCGGTTGGTGACCCAAACGTATGTCCTGAGTGGGATTCCGGCATACCAGATGCCGATATACCATTTATCAGAAGCAATGAGGTCACACGCTTCGCTGAATGGCGTCTGGTCTTTGAGGTCCGCCGGCGGCAGAAAGCAATCCATGGAGAGCCCCTGGACATTGAAGGCTGTTTCTTTTATCGTCCAGGATTCCTCCATTTTGGTCCTCGTGTGGTGCTCTCTGATATAAAGGGGCAGCTTTCAGCCATGGCAGAGGAGAAGAAGAGCGAGTTAGAGAGTTTAGAAGATCAACTTTCTTCATCTCCTTCCCTTTATATACATGTTCTGTTAAAATTGACTGTAGCATAGTCTAGCTTATTTAACATCAGAGCCATGCTATAATGAAGATCCATAGAATTTGTGTCATAAAAGTTTAATTTGCAAAGAAGCTAGAATGTACTCTTCCACCTAAATCCAAAATATGGTAATAACAAGTTTTGGTTGTGCTACAGGAAAAACATTTCCAACATTGGATCCCAGAACAGGGGATTTGATTGTTAATGTGGCTGAAGGTGATGCTGAAGACGTGGACAGGGTTGTAAAGGTTGCACGAAAAGCCTTTGACGTTGGCCCATGGCCGAAAATGACTGCTTATGTAATTCCCTTTTTGTTACTTCAAATAATGACAGTTTCATGTTTTCATCCGGTTGATGTGAATTGAAATGCATACTGTGAAGAAAAAGAGAGATTGAAAGGAGAATTTAAAGTGTTTGAGGAATACAACATCCAATGCGTGTTCTCGCTTCTCCAAGATTTTCATTGATTTCTATATTATACCAATTTGGGTGTGGCAATTTTGAAGAAGGAAAAGCACTTTCTAACAATGCCTTTATTACATTTGTGATGCCTCAGGAGAGATCATGTATTATGCTCCAGTTTGCTGAGTTGCTTGAAAAGCATAATGACGAGATTGCTGCCTTGGCAACATGGGACAATGGGAAGCCTTATGAGCAAGCAGCCTTGGTCAAAGTGCCAATGGCAGTGCGGTTATTTCATTACTATGCAGGTAGATGCTCAATCGCAAAATCTTATGTTGATGAGGTGACTTGATATTATTTCGTAATGCAGTGGTTTAGACTCCATGGAACTGTAGCAAGCTTGATCTACTCGTTTTAGTTCCTTGCTGTTTTTTTTTTCATTGAAAATAGTAGAATTCTCATCTGTACCATTTGAATTATTTTACAGGGTGGGCAGATAAAATACATGGCCTTACAGTTCCAGCTGATGGACCTTATCATTGTGAAACATTGCATGAACCTATTGGAGTTGCAGGTCAAATCATCCCTTGGAATTTGCCACTACTTATGTTTGCTTGGAAAGTTGGTCCCGCACTAGCATGTGGGAACATTATTGTATTAAAGAGTGCTGAGCAGACACCATTAACAACCCTTTATGCAGCAAAACTTTTCCATGAGGTATGCTCTAGTACATAGAATTCTCATGTTCATGGAAAATATTTTTTTTTAATCTCATACTAGTGCAACTTCGGCTTACTTTGGAGTCCCATTCTTAAATTTTTGTTGAACAAACCTTGCCCTAGTCACTTGTACAGAGATTTTCCTTGTTTCCCATTGCAATAAGAATTGAATTAGATTTTTTCTTCCAGAACATAATAAAAGCCTTTTAGAAAGGGAAGCTGCCTATTCACAGTAACCAGAAAGGCCTCTTCTGATGTATCGCTTAATGCTATAAATTACCATGATACTGAGTCTACAAACTTTTTGTCTTGATTTTCATATGAAGATACAAGTTCATCACCAGTTCGTTAATGCCATCATTTTTAAGGATAATTATATGATTTTCATATACATTGTTAGTTGTGTAGGCAACAGTCACTATGAGGCAATGTAAAAACTTTTTATCAATTTGAATCTCCTCTCTTCTTTATGAGATTTCTATTTGCATCCCTCGTTGATATTATTATACGCACTGGTAGGATAACCTTACTATAGTGAGGATGACTTATTCAGGCTTTTTTTTTGTCAAGGTTGCTTTTACAGGATCAACTAATACTGGTAAAGCAGTACTAGAGTTAGCTTCCAAGAGCAACCTTAAGCCAGTGACATTGGAACTTGGAGGAAAGTCCCCTTTTATTGTATGTCAAGATGCTGATGTCGATCAAGCCGTGGAGCTCGCTCATTTCGCATTATTTTTCAATCAGGAAAGGAGTTGCATCTCTCAATATTTAAGCTGCATGGCACTCAATATTCTAACATGTTAATCAAGCTGCTGCTCTTTCTGCAGGGTCAATGCTACTGTGTCAGGTCGCGAACCTTTGTACATGAGAGTATCCATGATGAATTTGTAGAAAAAGCAAAAGCACGATGTTTAAGTCGGGTTGTCGGTGATCCTTTTAGAAAATATGTTGAGAAAGGTCATTAGGTATGATGTTTTCTGGTCGTTATTTAAGTGTTGAATACCTATATTAATGCAAAAATAGACAAAACAGAGAAAAGTTTCTTTTTCATATGTAACTAATAGGGAACTGAAAGCGTGACAATCAGATGCCTGATCCATAAATGGGCCTTTTTGAATAAGAAAGCCAGCTTCTTATTTGTGCTTTGAAGGATATAATGGTTCACTGCAAAAAGACAACTAAAGGTCACTACACTTGAGAAGGGAGCTTGATGTCTGAAAATGTTTTAGGAAATGTTATCTTCTGAAAAAAATGTTGAGCACTTTGATGTGCAATTTCTGGTGGTCCCTGCCATACAAGTTTCTTGGTTTATTTATAAGTTGGCTGCTGCAGGACCGGCAGATTAAATCACTCTTAAATTGAGACCTTGACTGCCCCTTCTATCCTTGACTTTGCATTGCACTTGCACCATGCTAATGTCTATCAGAACCATTTTGTCATTCTTTACTACGTTTTCCAGTTGGTAATTGACAAAGCTCGATTTGTGAAGTTCTCCTTCCATAAATAACAAAAGCGTGACTACTTAACTTACTACTAGCGTGTTGGGAAGTATTGAGTTATTCAAAGGATGTGTTGCTTGTAGAAAGTATTATTTTTTACATCTGAACTGTCGTGATGGTTGGCCTTATTTTGATGTTGTTGAGAATTTCTTTTGAAACATCGCAGATTGACCAGGATCAGTTTAACAAGGTTATGGGTTATATCAAGGCTGGGAGGGAGAGTGGTGCAAAACTTGTAACAGGGGGCGACCAATTGGTACCAAGGGCTTATATATTATGCCTACCATTTTCTCAGAAGTTAAGGTATGGGAATAACATTTTGGGGATAATTGCAAGTCTGCAAATCTTTCCCCAATTAGTTATGAAAATGCTTACTTTTTACTGGCCCGGTTCTTACTCTTACACTCTATAACTGGATTTCAACTCTCAAAGATGATTGAAATTCATATATATTCGAGATGCCTGCCATTATAATGGATTTGTTTGCTACTCGCTTTAACTGGTGGAACTAGACACAAGTAATAGGAGTGAGGGTTAACATGAATGGGGTTGCAGTACTTATGTTACCTCTGTGTATGTAACAAAAACAGGATGACATGTCCATAGCTACTGACGAAATATTTGGCCCAGTACAATCAATTATAGAATTCAAGTAAGTATAGGTGATGGCTGAATTGATTTTGAAGATGTTGATTTCACAATGTATGTTTGAATTTTGAGTTAACAGTAATTGTATTTTTGGTGGGACACTATTTGCTGCTATCTTGTGCAGAACTTTAGACGAAGTAATAAAGCGAGCAAATGCTACTCGGTATGGCTTGGCAGCAGGAGTGTTTACAAAGAATATAGAGACCGCGAACACTCTTACTCGGGCATTACGTGTCGGAACAGTTTGGGTTAATTGATTTGACATTTTTTATGCTGGTATACCTTTTGGTGGCTATAAAATGAGTGGCACTGGAAGAGAGAAAGGTATCTACAGTCTCAATAATTACTTACAGGTTAAAGTCGTTGTCTCTCCTTTGAAGAATCCAGCCTGGTTGTAGGCTGTTGGTTCCTGCAAATGATTTTATTGTCTGGGGAAACATATTCAGTCCCTAGTGGCCTTGTCAAGTTAGTCTTAGTTGAAGTAAGCTCTCTCTGTCAATAATATAATCTATAGGACCTTTAGATAGGTGTGATTCTCTTGTTTTCCTGTGAAGGTTCACAATCATGTCTCTTTAAGACTGTAGTTTCAGAATTTGGAACTCAATTATCATGTCCATATCAAATGCAATGAAGGTTGTCTATGTTTTCATCTCTGACAAAAAATCTCATGCACCAATTTAATGCCACAAACAAGGAGTAGGTACACCATGAATATCTAATCAAACTTGCAAAGAAAAATGGCATGAACGACTCCAAAGTTTGTTACTTCAAACTAGAAAATAAAATTATTTCATTGTTAGGGCTTTAATTTAAGGTAATGGCCAAGCCAATAGGTCACTTTAAGTTAATGGTGAAGGAGGTCAAAATTCTTCCCATCTCAGTGCTCAAGACTTGCTTTTTACTCTGTTTCTTCAATCTGCAAAATATATGATGTATTGTAAAAGATTTTTTTGTGGGGTTTTATGCACCAATTTGATTCCACAAACAAAAGATAGGTACATTGTGAATATCTAATCAAACTTGCAAAGAAAAATGGCATGAATGGCTACATGCCAAAGCTAAAGCTATTGTTGATAGTTTGTTGTTCAAGCCAGAAAATACAATTATTCCATTGTTAGGGCTCTACTTTAAGTTAATGGCGAAGCTAATAGGTCACTTTAAATTAATAGTGAAGGAGGTCAAAATTCTTCCCATCTCAATGTTCAAGACTTGCGTTTTTATTATTCAAAACGATAGTCTCGGCACATTATTCAAAGGATATTCATTTGTTTTTTTAATTATCGAAAAAATTAAATGCTAAAAAGATTTCTAACTAATAAAATATATTCACTGACATAATCTTGAACAGTGTCACCCACCTATCCTCGCATGTGTTGACCTCTTGTTGACTTGCTATTGCAATGTCATTTTCTAATTGTGTAGTGTTCCATATTTTATTTGTCCAATGAACATGGCATGCATTGAATTTTTGCATAATGACATTACTCTACATGCCGAGTTTCATATCCCCTCGACAGTCCTAAAGCAACCTTAATGTGCAGAGATTAGTGTTGGCTTATTAAAATCGAGCAATTGATTTTCTTTAGATTAACAATAATCCCCAGTTTAAATTTGTAGCACTAATATTCGGTATCTTGGTTTATCATGCCTCAAACTTTAGTGACGTTAATCAACACAAGCTTCAATTTGTGGCAACCAATATCAATTCCATTTCTAGACGCTTGAAAGGGATTGACAACCACTTCTGTATCCTTCTACTCAAATAGGTCAATGAGGTCACCACGTGTTTGGGCCGCCTAATGTAATTGCCTCCTCGCTATCTTTGCACCTCCACAAATTGGTTAAGATATATATTTTTCTATTTACGTTTATATATATATATATATATATATATATATATATATATATATATATATATATATATATATATATATATATATATATATATATATATATAATTTTTTATAATTTAAATTTAATTTATTTGTTTTTTATAAATTTAATATTTTTATTGTATTTTATTTTTATTTTTTATTTTTAATTAATTTTTCATTTTTTTTTTACTTTTTAATTTAAATAATGTTTTCTTTTTTTAATAAACATTTTTCTTTTTCTTTTTTTAAATTTAATTTCTATATTTTTTATATTTTTTAATTTTTTTAATTTCTTTTTTTTTAACTTTTTTTTAATTTAATATTTTTATTTTGTTTTTATTTTTATTTTTTTATTTCTATATATTTTAAATTTTAATCTTTAAATTTATTTTTTTATTTTTATTTTTTTTTCTTAAATTTAGGTTTTTAATTTTGAATTAAAATTTTTATTTTGTTTTTATTTTTATTTTTTTATTCTATATATTTTTAAATTTTAAGCTTTTAAAATGTTTTTATTTTTTAAATTTATTTTTTCTTAAATTTTAGGTTTTTTTTAATGTTTGAATTTTAAAAATTAAAAAATGTTATTTCTATTTTTAAAAATGTCAAAAAATATATTTTTTTTTTGTTATTCAAGTATTTGGTTTTGTTTTGAGGGTGTTTTTTCAATCTTTTTCAAGAAACAATTTTGTTTTTAGCATAATTTTATAAATGTTGAAATTTGACCTTAAAAAACGAAGTGCATTGGAATACACTTTTTTTGTTTTTGGGGTGTTTTTTCATGTTTTTTGAGTTTTTTGGGCTAGAGTTCTTGTTTTGAGGTCGTGTTACTTATTTCATCAAGAATAAGAGCGAGGATCCGTCGGCAAGGAAACGAGAGCGCCCATCTCTCTACAAACAATAGCGTTGACTCAAGGTAAGCCTTCTTCACATCATTTGTTTATTGTACCAGGAACTTGCACCCAAGGATACGACAGCCGTTGACCATCCGCGTAACAATCTTCCGCCCGCGGAGGGGGATTTACCTCTACAACAAATTTAATTTTTTGTAGAGGTAAATCCCCTCTCGCGACCGTAGGCAATCCCCACAAACCCCCGCACGGCCTAGCAACAATCATATCACACTAAGGTGCAAGTTCCTAATTGCAATAAACCAAATGGCGAATAAGGCTCACCTTGAATCCAACGCAGCCAGAGAGAAGATAGCGTTCCCCGTTTTGTTCCAAACAGACGCAATTCTCCCAATGGTCATGATCGAACACCTGCACACACAAGAACACGACAAACACAAACGTAAAACCCAATATATGCAATTAGGTATCAACAGAGAAGACACAACTCATGATCACAATGAACAATACGAGTGGAACCGTAACCAAAGTCGCTTATCATTAATTCATACAAAGAAAGATACAACTCCGTTCGGACGTCGAATCTTCCTTTGGTAGGTCATCACTTAATATGTCTCGAGAAAGCTTGTAGGGAATGGGACAAGCTCTCTTTGATCGTCAATCTCCTTGATACCGATTTGGCTCTATGAGGACTATCAAGGTTTTCAGCATTCTTTAGGCTATGAAGGCTCTCGAGATTCAACCATCTTGTACCCCTTCATCAATGGATGAAGGCTATATTTATAGAGGAGAGGAGGAGGTTGGGATCCCTACAATAGTGGAAGGGAGGCCTTATCCCTTAGGAGGTTCCCCATAAGGTGGAAACAAGAGGCCAAAGGAGGAAGGCCATGGTTATTCAGTCGAAACCACTCCTCATGACTCATTCACAAAGTTGTTGTAATCGAAACTTCGCCTCTTTTTTAAAAAAACTTTCCATAAGAAGATTGGCACAGGTGCTTAACTCAGACAGAGCGCCAACTAACGCGAGCTCAGTGTTAATTTTCCTCATTGGCGCAAGGACATAATGGGCTACCAGCGCCAAGCCAAAAACAGGTGTTTTTAGGGGTCTTCTCAGGAAATGATCAAAAGAAGGAATGTTTTCCTCATGGAAAGGGATGCAATGATGGTATTTTCAAGGCATGACACTACTTATTGGTCACAGAAAATACCCTCCAATGGGCGAGATGGGGATTTCAGGGACGGTGACAAATTACTGTGTAACAGTGTTTTATCCATAATCCATAATTCCGCCTAACAAATTGGCGACTCCACTGGGGAGTTTACCCTTCATCCTTGGTGTGTTTACCTCTGTTTATCCACCCAGTAGCATCTACTCTTAAAAATTAGGCTTTTTGGAATTAAAAATTGCATTAGAAGTGTGTCAGCAGCTTGAGTTTTTTGTTCTCTGCTGCGCCTAATGCATTGTTGGTCAGGACACATTGCTTTGCATAGCATTGTCTCCCACTCAAGAGTGCTTTGCAACACACTGTCTCCCCTTAGAGACTACATTTCCCCCTAAATCCAACCAAATTCCCTTTGAATTTTTCATTGCCATTGCTTTCATCCTTTGTTTGCTGTGTTTTCAATTTCCTGATGCCTCATAGAGACCAATGACTTTACCCGAATCTTCCTCGTTTGAAAAATAAGTTTGTTCAATGTCTCTTTAAAGTGTTTTTCTTTATCATTGATAAATCAATTTCAAAGTATTTTTATTTCTGCATTAGATCCATTTTCTTTTGCAAAGAAATTTTTCGTTAAATGCTTCGTTTCCTATAGGAGAAATTGTAGTTCCATTCTTCATTTTTCCTAAAAGAGAAATTGTTGTTAACTTCATCGTTTCTCAAAGAAAAAAACATTTGTTTTTATTGATTTGATGCATTTAGTTTCCTTTTTTTCATTCACATTAAGGGAACTAAAAAGAAAAACATGCATTTGCATGAAGTGGATTGTGTGTTTTGCATAGGAACAAATTAGGAAAGTTGCATAATAGTTTGTGCTCTTTGTTGTTTGCTCTCAAAACTTATTGCTCTTTCCCTCTAGTAGCTAGGATTTTCATTGAAGAAACTAAAATTGAAAAGTTTGCTTATCATTTTAGTTTTCATTTTAGGAATTTCCATCACATCATCGCGGTGAACCTTGAAAGGCAAATTGATAAACAAGATCAACTTAAAATTTACATCAATTTACCTAACAAAGCACTGGAACCGTAATGATAAGATTTAGAAGGTATAGGCTAGAGACGTGTTCCGATGTCATAAAACATAGCAGCTGTTGTTAATTGTCTGTGATACATTTCCAGTGTGATACCTCACTCCATGTACGTAATTATATCATAGCTCGTCCACGTACCTTCGGGTATATCAGGCGGTGTTATAGTACGAAAAGTATAAAGGGGTGCTCTCACTATGCGTTTTCACATTAGACAACGTTATTATGGACTTGGGCCTCCATGTACCTTTGGGTATATTTGGGAGGACAACTTTAGCTTTCTATCCATCCATAGTGAACCAAGTCAGCTGCCTTGTAAATTGTGATACACCGAACACAGAATTCGAGGAGATTTCCTGCCCGTACTTCTTGGTTCACCAGGAGGTATTCTGCAGTTCACAGTTTCTTGGTAAAGCTTTTTCCTAGCATTACCATTTTATTTTGTTTCTTTGTTTTTGGTTATAAAATAAATCAATCATCATGGAAGAATAAAATCCCTTTCCCCGGTGTTCGCGTAGACTAGCATTGAAACCACCTTTACCACCGGAAATTACTTCTGGTCAACAAAGGCAACATCACTCTTCCGAAACCAGTACTATCAGTACCTCTGGTGAAGCATCATCTTCCCATTTACCATATTTTGCACAAGTTGTTTCTACAAATCCTCGTTCATCTACTGTTATCGAGATAGAGTCCTCACAACTACCCGTGGTCACGATCCATCCAATCAGTGAGACCATACCTCCTGAACCTGACATTTTTCAACTGGAAGTTGATCCTGATCCTGTCTCTTCTTTTCCAGAACATCTGAATCCCGAAGTTGAACAACCAGAAGTTGTTCCTGTATTGGTCACCCCATGATTTTCTGTAGCCATTGAGTCTCCCATATCACGCAGTCAACCTCCTGAAATATACTTTGGGCCTGATGGCGAAATACTTCCACCTGGTTTGATTTCGATTGAAGAAATCCCATAAGAAGAAACACCTTTAACTCCAACCCATTTTGGGGAGGAGCTTTTCTTGTACAAGTCTTTTCCTCAATCACCTCCCTCTGATTTTGTTGATCCTGTGCCTATTCAAATTCTTGTCTCTTTAAAAGGATATAAATTTGGTCAAGTAACCATGTCTGAACCAACATCTTTGATTGGGCCATCTGTTCCAATTGCATCAACACCTGTTATTGCTACCCCGTCGATGTTCACAACTTCACCAGAGTCATATTTACATGGAGGCCCTTTGCTTCGATCAGGTTATAAATCTTTATCTGGAATTTTCTCTGGTGCATCTTCAAACCCATGGACTTCACCAATGTCATCGTCTGGTATTCCAACTGGTAAACCTATAGTGAGTACTGAACAGCTTGATACTTTATATCCATCATCAGGGCAATATCAAGCTGGTCCATCTGGGTCCATTCCATCCAGTACCATCTCAACTGGACTCCCTGCATTTGGAGAACAATATTTTCCGTTTTATTATCCCCCTCATGCTGAGGGGCAACCTATAGTCACCCACTTCGACAGTACTCCGTCATTTTTTGGTCAACCTAATGTCGAAATGAATGTTTGTCAATGGAAGCCCACTCTGCTTATCTAACCACAAATGGTTGTACACTCGTATCAACCGGTTCAACCTATTGCACCCACATCAATTCCACTTATCAATACATATTTACCCCTGTTATAGGCACAAAATGTTGTTCCTCAACTGTTTCAGGCGGGTCCTTCAACTCAATACCCTCAAGTATTGGGCCCTCAGACTCCTACTCCTTCGGCCAATATACAACAACAACCTGTACCCGGAATCATTTATTCACAAGCTGGACTACCATATTATGGAATGCCACAACAACAACCAGGTTATACCTATCCTCAACCGAATCCAAGTTATCCTAATTTGGATTATAACATTGGTGGATAGACCCCTTGGCAGCCTCAGGTGCAAATGCCTCAACCTTTATTTCAACAAGTATCATATCCAAGTTTTGGTCAATAGAATCCTCGAGCGTTTTCTTATCAAAATAACCCCTATTTGGGTTACCAGCAGTAGATTCCTTATGCTGGTGCTCAAAGGCCTGTTGCTCAATCAATTCCATCATACCCTGGCTATGCTCAACCTGACCTTAATCAGCATTTTCTCTTTGTTGCAATTTTAGAGTTACTATATTTAAATAGGCTCACCAAAGACCCAATCAAGTATGCTCCTTGGTGGCCGATGATACCCCATAAATTATCCTTGGATATTCCTAAGTTCAATGGAAACCCTCGAGAAGACCCTTCGACTCATGTTGTGACTTATCATTTGTGGTTTTCATCAAACTCCCTGAATGATGACTCTATTCGACTATGTCCTTTCCAGCATACGCTCATTGGTCCAGCTGCAAAATGGTACATTGAGTTACCTAGAGCTTCTTTTGATAATTTCACTGCCCTCGCTACTTTCTTTTTGAATCACTTCCATTTACTTATATGATATGAAACTGGAATGAAAATCTTGACTAATTTTAAACAGACTAATGCTACTCACATTTCTGATCTATTCATGAGTGGCGTCGTCGTCGTAGAATGGTTAATACATTTTTTCTTGAACAACTCCTTGCTAAGTGGTTCATTAAGTCCTTGTTACCATCTATAACTAAGGATGTGGCTAAGGGTGGCATCATCACTGAAGAGCAAGTCATTGCTCATGCCCAATATTTAGACTTGATTTATACTCAGTCTGGCACGCTCTACGAAAAAATTCCTAACGCGCCGTGATCTAATTTTATTGTTCCTCCTCAATTAAAGGACTCTCATGCCAAAGACGGTATGATTGGTACTACAAGAAAACATCATACTACTGCATCTGATCCTGCACCTTCTTCCGAAATCAATGTTGTGTCATTTGACAAAGGCAAAAGTGACAAGCAACCTGGAAGTAAGAAAAAAGGGAAATCAAAGAAAAAGAAAACTTCTAACCCACAAAAAAGATCATCTGATCAATCGTCTAGAAATAGGAAACCTCGTTATCCATGCATAATGTATAATGAGGAACACTTTGTTCGAGATTGTCCTCACTGCCCTGAAGTCTCAAAAATGGTTAAGACTTCACATGCGTCAGCTATGTTGATAGATCCGTTTTCGAATCCGGACACAAATTTGGTTGCTACGGATCCAGCTTCTAGTTCCCAAGTGCTCATGTTATCTGTCACAAAACCATCAACAAATATTTTGGTGTCAATCCATAATAAATATTATGGTAGTCAGGCTACTGATCAACCTACTACCATGACCATGAATCCTTCTACGGAATCGGTATCGCCTACTGCTATTCCTGAATTGAAAATCAAGCCACCGAAAGGATTCGTTCATAAATCGACATATAATCCTCGAGCAAGAGCTACTCAAAATTATAATATAGTTGAAGATTTGGCTCAATCCCCTTCAATTATGTCAGTTCTTAAGGTATTACAAAATTGTCCCTCCCAGAAACAGGCTTTATTGTCGGCTATTGGTGGAATTGATCCGACTGATTTTAATCTCGTAATTTTTAATCATACGGGCTATGTGCCGCAATTACTAGCAGAATTGGCATTCTCCATAAAAGTAAATGTTCTCAATCACCTTGTTCATCGTACTATTATTGATGAGGGATCATTTATGTGCATTATGTCTGTAAACTGTTTGAAGACACTTGGCTCGCCGCGCCTATCTCAATCATCAATGACAATGAAGGCTTTCGACAGACGTACATATAAGCCTTGTGGTATTATTAATAACCTGCATGTTGAACTAGGGGGAAAAACAGTGAGTTTTGATGTCGAGGTTGTTGACGGACCCCTTGACTATAATATTCTACTTGGAAGGCCATGGGTATATGCTATGACTGCAATTATTTCTACATATTTTAGAATGATCGCCTTTCCATATAAATGTGCCATCACAGTCATCAATTAGCTATCCTTCTTTGCCTCCACTTCGCAGGTAACTGGAAGTGTTCTATTCATTCACGCACCCCAACTACCACTTCAAAACATTGGTGTAGGACTCTTAAAGGATTCCACTCTCATGGGAACCTTTTCATTACCGCCGCCTATGACGTCGGTAGAAATTTCTAGTATAGAGACCTGCTACATGATCTCTTCCACTCCATTTGGCTTAAGGAAGAGTACGGGTAATTCTGAAATTGTTACGTTGGATGAGTTTCTGTCGCCTATTAGAAAATTTATACATTACGGAGCAATGGAACAAATAAAATATACAAAAAAACACAAACACACACAACACAAACCAGAGAGACACAAATATATGTGGTTCACCTAGTTTGGGCTACGTCCACCCCGAACAACTAGTCCTTCCTTTCAATTATCTAGCAAAATGAAGAGACACAACCTACAGCAGATCCGTTGTAATATCCTCTGTTCTCTCTTGTTGTCTCCATATCTGTTTCTCGCTCTGAGAATACACATACAATACACAACTGAAATACAATACCCTCATACAAAGAGAGGGGTTTCCTTCTAGGGAAAAAACCCTAAACTAAACATAACTTCTATCGTCTAATGAATGGCCCAGGTTGACTAGAAATTACTATACTTTTACAAGGCAATTTTACATCTATTTTTTAGCTTCGGGGGTGCTAACCCCAAAACCCCTTGTCAGGGGGGGCTCCATAAAGTCACAACCACCCCCCCTGGACCCCCCAGGAAGCATTTAATTACAGGCGGCATTGCCGCCCCATTAAGGTACAGGGGTCCAACACTGTGATACAAAATAAACAAGATAATCAGGGTCCACACCCAACAATCTCCCACTTGGAGATTGATTGTAGTAACTCCATCGTTGCTTCATTTGCTGGACAATGACTCCACTTTGGACGTGGTTGTTTCTCATCTTCATCATCATACTTGAAGACCAATTGAAATTTATCATAATCTCAGTTTCTCCCTGGTTACAACTTTTGTTAGCATATTTGCAGGATTTTGGCTAGTGTGTATCTTTTCCAACTTCAACTGTCCATCTTCCAACACTAACCGTATGAAATGGTACTTGAGCTGTATGTGTTTAGTCCTGGAATGAAATGTTGAGTTCTTTTCAAGATGAATGGCACTTTGGCTATCACTGTATAACATGCCCATATCGTTCTTCTTACCCAACTCATCCATAGACCTTTGTAACCAAATCATTTCTTTACTAGCCTCTGTAGCAGCAACATACTCTACTTCTGTTGTTGAAAGTGCAACAACACTTTGGATTTTTGAAACCCAACTAAAAATTGTTCCACCTACTGTAAATACATACCCTATAGTGATCCTCCTGTTATCTCTATCACTTGCCATATCTGCATCAACATATCCCTGTAGAGAAATTTTTGAACCACCAAAGAATAATTCTTGATTTGTGGCACCTTTCAAATATCTGACAAGCCATTTCACTTCCATCCAATGTTATTTTCTTGGATTGTTCATGTACCTGCTTACAACTCCCACTGCATGTGCAATATCAGGCCTTGTGCAAACCATTGCATACATTAAGCTTCCAACTACTGATGCATATGGAACTTTAGACATATAATCCATTTCTTCTTGGGTCTTGGGGCACATCTCCTTACTAAGTTTGAAATGGCTAGCACAAGTTGTACTAACTGTGTTAGCATTCTAAATATTAAATATTTTCAATACCTTTTGTATGTACTCATTCTGAGACAATGTTAATTTGCGATTTTCCCTGTCTCTAGTTATTCTCATACCAAGGATTTGTTTTGTAGCTCCCAAATCCTTCATTGCAAATGAATTTGCCAATTTTCTTTTGAGCACATTTATTTCTTGCATGTTAGACCCTGCATCAAGCATGTCATTTACATACAATAACAATATAATATAGTTTCCATCATTTTTCTTTTTCAAATAAACACAATGATCAGAGTGACATCTAGTATAACCTTGTTCAAACATAAACCTGTCAAATTTTGGATACCACTACCTTGGAGCCTGTTTTAAGCCATACAAGCTCTTCTTTAACCTGCACACTAATTTTTCTTTCCCTTTGACCTCATATCCTTCTGGTTGCTACATATATATCTCTTCCTCCAAATATCCATGGAGAAATGTTGTCTTTACATCTAATTGTTCAAGATGAAAATCTTCTGCTACTACAAGACTTAAAATAGTTCTAATTGAAGTCATCTTAATAACAGGAGAAATATTTCATCAAAATCAATACCTTTCTTCTATGCAAACCCCTTCACCACAAGTCTAGCTTTGTACCTTTGTTTTCCTCCATCTTCTTCCTTCAACCTGAAAACCCATTTATTCTGCAATGTAGTTTTACCTGTAGGCAACCTGACTAAGTCCCCAGTCTGGTTATGCATTAAGGAGTCCATATCTTCTTTCATGTCTAGTTCCCACTTCTTCGTGGTTTCAACCTGCATTGCTTCTTCATAACATTCGGGTTCACCAGAATCAGTCAACAATAAATAATATAATGAAGGAGAGTATTGTTCAGGGGGTCTACTTATCCTGGTAGATCTTCTGACACCACTTTCAGGTGTTTGAGTTTCTTGTTGTTGTTGTGGCTATTGATTATTATTTTTTCCAGACACCTTTACTTTTTCTATGATCTCATCAAGAACTGTGTATTCTTTGTTTTCTTTTTCCTGTTTCTTTTCTTGCAATTGATTCTTATACAATACCTTTTCATTGAATATTACAACTCTACTCCTAATGATTTTGTGGTTTTCATAATCATATAAGTGATAACTAAAATCATTAACACCATATCCAATAAAGGTACATTTCTTTGATTTTTCCTCAAGCTTTGTTTTATTTTCTTTATTAATATGGACAAAGGCCTCACAACCAAAAGGCTTTAAAAAAAAGTAGTTTACCTTTTTACCTATCCATGCCTCCTCTAGAATACCACCATCCAAGGAACTTGAAGGCCCTCTGTTTATTAGATAAACAACAGTATCTACAACATCTGCCCAAAATTGTAAAGAAAATCCTGCATGCAATCTCATACACCTTGCACGCTCCATGATCGTTCTGTTCATCTTTTTCGACACACCATTTTCTTGTGGTGTTCTTGGAACTATCTTCTCTCTGCGATTTCCATGCTCTAAACAGTACCTATCAAACTCTTTGCTGAAATATTCACCTCCATTATCTGATCTGAGACACTTCAACTTATTTCTTGTCTTAATCTCAACCAAATATTTCCATTTCTTGAAAGTATCAAATACATCAGATTTATTTTGAAAACAATAAATCCAAGTTTTTCTAGTTGCATCATCAATAAAAGTAACATAATAGTGAGAGCCACTGAGAGATGATACCTGAGCAAGTCCCCATACATCTGTATGCACAAGCTCTAATTTTTCGTTCTTATTTTCTTTCCCAACTCTGAGAAATCTGACTCTCTTCTGTTTTCCATAAATGCAATTCTCACATAAATCCAAATCAATATTCTTCAAACCCGGCAACAAATTTCTTGAGTGAAGAATCTTCATACCCATCTCACTCATGTGTCCGAGCCTATGATGCCATAATGCTACATCTACTCCCTTGGAATTTAAATCATTAACAAATTTAGAAATACCATTGCATAAATACAATGTACCAACCTTTTCGCCTTTTGCTATTACCAGGGCTCCTTTGGTGGCCTTCCAAGTTTTATCTGTGAAATTTGTCACACAACCTTCACCGCCTAACTGCCCTATTGAAATCATATTTTTCTTCAGATCTGGAACATGCCTTACCTCCTTTAATAGCCATTGGTTTCCATTTTGTTGTTTTACAAGAACTTTACCCATTCCAACAATTTTACAGGGTTTATCATTATCATCACCCAAATGAACTTGTCCAAAATATCCTTGAACATAGTCATGAAAATATTTCTTATCAGGTGTGGCATGGAATGAGGCCCCTGAATCTACCACCTAGGAATTAGTAACATTTTCAAAAGAACGAATCAAAGCATCTTGTAACACATCACCTGTCACATTTGCTTCATGATTTTTTTCTTGTTGTGCGTCTCCTTCTTTTCCATTCCAAGATCTACAGTCTTTCTTCAGGTGTCCTTTCTTTCCACATTTCCAACACACTATCCCCGATCTGGACTTGTATCTACCTTTCCTTGATTTACTACGATATCCTAAGCTCTTTCCTCTTTCCATTTTTCTTCCCCCGGACTCTGCACTCAAAGCATTACCTGATGTCTCATTGGAGCTTTTTCGTCGCATTTCCTCGCTAAGGATAGCACCAACAATATCATCAAACTTTAAAGTACTAGATCCAGAGACAAAGTTACTAATGTCCATAACTAAACTATTCCAACTTTTTGGCAATGAGCACATAAATAACAGAGCCCTAACTTCATCATCAAAGTTTACCCCTACAGAACTTAACTGACTGGTAACTGTATTAAAATCATTTAAATGGTCTGCAACAGATCCACCTTCCGACATCTTCATATTAAATAAATGTTTCATAAGAAATACCTTGTTTGAGGCCAAGGGTTTTTCATATAGCTTCGCCAATGCCTTAATAAAACCCTCTGTTGTTGTTTCCTTTGAAATATTGAAGGCTATCGACGCCGTGAGGCACAAGCGTACTGTTCCGAGTGCCTTTCTATCGAAAATCTCCGATTCTACATCTGTCATAGTCGTCGGCTTCTTTGTTTTTCCGCTCAATGGTAGGTATAAATATATATGATACAAATAATCTTCCATCTCTACCTTCCACAGCAGGAAGTTTTGGACGTTAAATTTCTCGACCCTAAACTTACCATCTTTCACCATTTCTCTCACTCGAAATAGGAACCCTTCTTTCCTGTGAGTTTATCAGCCAAATAGACCTTCGGCTCTAATACCAATTGTTAGAAAAATTATATATTATGGAGCAATGGAACAAATAAAATATAAATAAAAACACAAACACACAAAACACATAAAACCAGAGAGACACGAATATACGTGGTTCACCCAGTTTGGGCTACGTCCAACCGAACAGCCAGTCCTTCCTTTCTATTATCCAGAAAAAAGAAGAGACACAACCTACAACAGATCCATTGTAATATCCTCTGTTCTCTCTCACAGTCTCCCTATCTGTTTCTCGCTATGAGAATACACATACAATACACAGCCACAATACAATACCCTCATACAAAGCAAGGGGTTTCCTTCTAGGGAAAAAAAACCCTAAACTAAACATAATTTCTACCGTCAGATCATCCGCCTAATGAATGACCTAGATTGACTAGAAATTACTATACTTTTACAAGGCAATTTTACATTTGTTTTTTAGCTTCGAGGGTGCTTCCCCCAAAATCCCCCGCCAGGGGGGGAATCCATAAAGTCACAGCCACCCCCCCTGGACCCCCCAAAGCAGGGTTTAATTATGGGCATCGTTTCCGCCCCATTAAGCTACAGGGATCCAACGCTGTGATACAAAATAAACAAGATAATCAGGCTCCACACCTAACACTGCCCAGCCCAATTGAGCTGACATAACAATCAATCTCTCTAGCTTGGGTGGCAAATCTGAAATCAACGTCGCTGGTTGTTTGGGTTGATCGTTCCTTAGATTTTGGTACTCCATTTGATCCTTTTTCCTCAAATTTCTTGACAACTGAGAATATTTTGCAAACCATGATGTTAGAAGGAGAACCATGGGAAGATTATCATCATCATTTCCATCTTCCTGATTATGAATAAAATAATCTTAGTGAACTATATCACCCATCGATCAAAAATTTCTTTTCAAATTCTTTACCTATTAATACAATCTATTCCAAACGAAATTTGTCAATTATTGAAGAAACCATTTCTGTCGATATATCGACTAAACTTGGCATGTAGAAAATATTCATGTCGGCGTATCTTGTTCTCCATCAGAACTCGAAACATATCGCTCTCTTTTTTGTGAATTACGTGATGTATTTTCTTGGTCTTACTAGGAAATGCCAAACATAGATACTATTATCATTGAACACACTATTAATATGTATCTTGATGTCAAGATGGTGCATCAACACCTTCATCCTGTTCATCCGAAGAAGGCTGCTGCCATTAAAGCAGAAGTTGAGAAACTTTTGCGTGTTGGTTTCATTTACCATGTTCTACTAACAGAGTGGGTTTCCAACATCATTCCTGTCATGAAAAAACAAGGAACCATCAAAGTGTGTGTCGATGATTGGGTTGTCAATATTGCTTGTCCAAAAGACAACTATCCTACTCCTTTTATCGACCAGAGGATCAACATAAGACAACATTCATCTGTCCCTGGAGCTTCTTTGTGACCTTCCCTCTGATAGTACTGCTACTACGTTGGAACCGTTTATTCCTGACCAATTTCTATTTCTGATTGGATCATCTGATCCTTGGTATGTATATTTTATCATTTATATCCAAACACAAACTTTTCGGCCTGGTACCTCTCGCTTTGACTAGCGACGTATTCGATACCAAGCCAAAGATTATCTGATTGTCAGTGATACACTTTATCGTCACGGTGTTGATACAATTTTAAGAAGGTGCCTCACTCATGAGGAGGTCGAAAAGGTTTTAAATAATTGTCATACTGGGGCTTGTGGTGGACACCTTTCTAGATACGTTTCTGCGCAGAAGATACTCCGCACCGGTTACTTTTGGCCTACCATATTTTGCGACTGCATTCTCGCGGTTAGAAGTGTTCATGTGTGCCAGATATTTGATTGTAAAATTTGCAAACTGCCAGCGCCAATGCATCATGTTGCCTCTGTGGGACCATTTTTGAAATGGGTATTGACTTCATGACTTGTAACCCTCATTCGTCTGGGGGGCATGGTTATATTATTGTCTTAGTAGAATACTTTTCCCAATGGGCCGAAGCGATGCCTACATTCAACAACACAGGACAAATAACTGCATTTTTTTTCTTTAATCATGTTATTGCAGGGTTTGGGGTCCCACAGGCTATAGTTACATATCATGGGAAGCATTTTCACAACCACATGATGACTGAATTGACTGCCAAGTTAGGATTTTCATATGATAATTCTACTCTTTATTATCCACAATCAAATGGACAAGTTGAGGCTATCAACAAGATTCTTAAACGTATGCTTCAACGAATGATAGGAGTTCGTAAAAGAAACTGGAATTTGATCCTGTACTCGACCTTGTGGGCGTACCGAACCTAGGTGAGAAACGCAACCGGATTTACCCCCTTTCAATTGGTGTATGGTCTGGAAGCTATCTTACCAATCCAATGTGAAATATCGTCGTTAAAACTCACAATCGACTTGTTACTTGACACCTTAGAAGAATAAGTGTGTCTTTTTAACCTCATCCATCTTGATGAAACACGTCGTGAAGCCCAATTGGCCAACAAAGCACATAAGAGACGTATAAAGGTGCAATACGACAAAAATGTCCAGCCTTTTTTCTCAAATGATGACTTGGTCCTTTTTTATGATCAAGAAGCTGATGTAATAGGTACAGGGAAATTTGAGCCATTATGGCATGGCCCCTATATTGTCAAAATATTTCTTACTAAGGGTGCCTATGAGTTGGTGGATTACGATGGAATTCCATTGGCGCAGCCCAGAAATGAGTTGTATCTGAAACATTATTATGCTTAAACATGAGCATATTGATTTTTTGTATTATATTTCACATATATATATATATATATATATATATATATATATATATATATATATATATATATATATATATATATATATATATGTTGTTGATTTGCATTCATTGCCTTAGTTTTTATTTATATTTTTCTTGACGTTAGTAATCCGCTTTACATTTCTTTGCAGATGTCTGAATCTTTGGAACCATTTGTTGGATATGCTGATAGTGATAGTCGCAGTATGCAGAATCTATCCTCTACAGCATGGGCCATTTTCGCTCTGAACTGTGAGTTAGTGAGTTTTCAAGGGATTTGTATTGGTAGATCGACAAACAATATCGTTGAGTATAGCGTGTTGATCGAACTTCTCTCTGATGCCATTTCATTTGGTATTAACCACATCATCATAAGGTTAGACTCACAACTTGTGGTATTACAAATTACTCTTGTTTATACTGTTAGAAATCCAACACTACATCGTTTGTTCCTAAGAGTTCGAATTTTGGAAAGACATTTTGATTTTATTCAATATCAACACATTTCTAGAAATTTGAACACATTGACTAATTCTTTGGCTAATCAAGTTTTAGACAGACATTTGCAACACATGTAAAGAAATATTGACATTATTGAATAGGATTTCGCAATAAACATAGGAAAACACTGAAATCAAATAGATAGATAGTTATAGGTTTTACAAAAAATTGTACCCAAGACACATTGGTCATCTGACCTAAAAATGTATGCAACATGTCAAAAGTAAACTAGTGATGCTCATGGTTACATGTTATAGATCTAGCTATCCTACGCAGTAACCGCATCTAGCGGTTAAGAACACCTATACTGTGGCACTGCAGTCACATGGGTAACTCTTCAATCCTGCAATCTGGAATCCCGAAGGTTAACCCCTCTATGTGCTACCGAAGCTCAGACAGAGTCTCAGCCATATCTACATCCTGAAGGACTTCTCTCCCGACAGCCCTCTCTATTGGCTCATATACTCCATGCTATGGTTCCTCCATCGGTTGAACTCAAACAACATCTGAATTACATTAAAACTTTAGTTTAGTCTTGGGAAAACATCAAAATACAAAAACATTGTATAAAACTTAGAAAAATAAAAAACATGGTCAAAATATTCTTACCTATTGCACCACATTGAGCGCCTTCTGGTAAAGATAAGTCTGGATCTCCTCAGAAATAGAAACCTGCGTATTCATACTCATTGATGGTGACGACTTGTCGCCTGAACCAAGTGAAGAATGTAGTCAAGAACACAATGGAAAATTGGCCTACATGCCTACCCATTAGTTCTACCCATCTCTACATCCTCGGATCTCTAGGGTTAGATACACCCAATGTCACATGATGAGGCTACATCAGTGGAATCCACTATAAGGCAAATGAAATGAGGATCAAACCATAACTGAATTTTTCTTCCTTCCTCCCTTTGCCTTGTTCAGTTGTTCTTTTATTTTAGAAAGTACAACTTCAGACCAGTTGAAGATTGTTGACTCCATGCACTTTAGCGCATACTGCATATATGATCTATTCGCTACATGTAGTGTAACGGTGCCACTAAGTTTTGTGATCGTGAAAAGAATGTTTCTCAAAGGAAAATCTTGAATGTCACGGATGTTTATTTTCCCATCCTTGCTTGGCTCTGCCCCTGGATAGCAATATTGCAAAACATAATCTCTCACAGTCTCTCCTCTGAGAGCAGACCCTGAGAGGGAAATAGGCAAGCCTCTCCTCGACAAGCCTCTAAGAAAGTATACATCCTCTACTATAATAGGAACCACTTTGTTCCTAATGTGAAATGCATCGATAGCTGGATCCCAATCTCGAACTAGGAACTCCAAGAGTTCTATTTGTTGCCTCATCCCTAATAAGCAAAACTACTTTAACAACCCACAATCTCTTAGGGCTCTTAATGTACCTAGATCATTTAGGGCAACCATATTTTGTTCTTCATTCTCTCTTTCTCTCCAAGTAATCGTCATTCTAGTCTGACGAAATCTTGAAACATAACCATAAGACCCATTAGACTCCTTTTCATGCAAACAATTAGGAAAATTTTGGGTACATTACAAAAATAAAAATTGAGAATTGCACCCAAGGCAGTCTTGAAAAAGGGACAGTGCATTGCATATGCACCTAGGCTTCAATTTAGGTTCTCCACAATGCAATTTTTGATGCTCAAGGGTGCGTTGCCCTCTTTAGAAAAATAATTTACCCTAAGGGCCCCAAATCCCTAAAAATTTGGAATGAAAGGAAATGAATTGACTACTGAAAGAAAGAGAGGGTTCATGGCACCAACCTAGATCAAACAACGATGAAAACCGTCCACAGAAACAATCACAATCAACGACTAAAGTTTGGGGGCAAAAACAGGTTCAAAGCTCCAAAATTCAAATGGTAACTTTCAAATGGTAAAAATGAATAGTAAAACTCTTTTTATTAGTCATTTTATTATTTGCAAATCATATTTATTACTGTGACTATGGTTTTATTCTATTTTTATCATGAAACGGGTATTTTTAATCCATTTGATGTTGTTTTGAACATGTTTTACAACTGATGAGCAGATTAGTCGTGCAGATTTATTTCAAGAATGATTTGACCACAAAGCATACTTTTATCTTTTTTTTTTCGATCTTTGTTAAAAATGAAAAAGAACTTAAAGCGCAATTTTATCTCTTTTTCAAGATTCGATAACAGCGAAAAAGGAACCCTTGGAGTCTTCTTTTAGCTCTTTTCAGACTCTGATAATGTGAAAAGATTTCCGAGCACTTGTCTTTTCGAGCTCGTAAAAGTAAATGAATTGATATCTACTCATTATAAGTTTAACCCTTTTCCGGACTAAGATAGATTATTTATGAAAAATGAATGCCTTAGTCGAACATGGCTAGGAGGTTCTTTCATATATTATTTTACACTTTTTCGGATTTGAGCGACAACTTTACGAAAAATTACTTATGGAGTTTTCTTTCATCCTCTTTTTCAAACTCTCTAAATATTAAAAAGGAACGGGTTGTCACTATCGTTAGGCTCGTTAAAACATAAAATAGTGACGGGCTTGTCGATCATGGAAATAATCGAGTTTCATTCATTTCTAGACTCGTTAAATTATTAAATAGCGATACATTATTCACCTGAAGGGTTGAATTATAGATCAAGCATATGTTATCCTCCTCAAGCGTATTAAAAAATAAAGAGTTATTGGTCGACAAATGACCGGGGAAAATTTGGGAAAGTGAACAGAACTTTTTACAGTAGCAGGTTGCTCTTGAACATGACACTTCACTCCATCACTATGACTGTTTGTGTTGGGTAATCTTCTTGACGATTCATTCATACCTATGGTTCATCATACCTTCACTTTGGTTTTGGGTCAATGCTGCCAACTCATCTCAGTGTCGTCGATATGTTCAAGAGAAGTCATCCAGTGAATACTCATCCTTCTACAATACTCATAAACCTTCATTCTCATGATAGCCATCCCTGAACATTGCTATATCAAGTCATACCTTTTTCTCTAAAATTAGTAACTCTCATTTCGCAATAAATTATCTTCCTATCGACGACAAATCATTATCCAGGAAGTTTAATTAGAAACATCATATTCCACTACCATGAGGCATGTTACAGCATCGACAAGATCCTCGCTTCCAGACTTTTGAGCGAAAGATTTTGTTTTGCGTTCGACATCAAATCATCTATTCATGCCTTAAAAAATGTACTGTAGTACCTTGAGGGCCATTGACATCAATGGTGGTTCTCTCGCATTTGTTAACAACTCACACCATTGGCTGGTAATAAAACGATGTCTTACCATGTTCAACTACAAATCATATATTTGCATGACTAGACTTGTACCCAAATGATCGAATGAACGAGATAAGAAGACCCCGGATCTAGTTTCAACCATTCGAGCTGCGATTTCAGGATTGTTGTAGACATCATATGTACGATGACCTTACATACAGATCGTCATCCGAACATGGGCCTATATCTGTAAGTATGTTTTTATTGGGAAACATTCCAATGTAGATGATTTTCTACACTATGTACATGTTATTAGATAATTTATGCGCTGAGCATGGGAATGCCTTCCCTCATAAATTCATGATCAATAGGATATATTATGATGTAATGTATTGTAAGATTGATGCAGGTCACCACTCCGCCTCAGCTCCAGCCCATCACGGTGTAAAGCATCTCATTCAAAAAATATTTTTATTATTATTTTGACTTCATGCTTTAGGGGGAAATTATTATAGGTCAATTTGGGCACCATTCCCAATGACCTGGTTAAAATGGACATCATCCCCAGAACCAATGAATAGGGTCTATCATCCTCTATCATTTCAGTTGCTACATGCCCTAAGACAAAGAACAAGAACAAATCATCGATGACTTCCATTGCAAGGTTTCCAAGATTTTAAGTACATGTTATATCACCTATGAGCTCACCAACACAGTCTCTCAAGGGGCTAATTGCTTTGCATATGCATGCACCTTCATTCAAGGGTGCTCTGCAAAGCACTTCCCGACACTCAAGGGTGCGTTGGTCAATTGGGAGTGAAATTCTCATTGTTCCAGAATCTCCACATGGCCAGTGCCTTCTAGAAGAGTGCATATGTGTCAAACTTTGAATCCATGTGTCCAATCAACACCTCTGAGCTGGGAAACATGTATTTCCTATTATTAGAAAGTCATTGATTGTGAAACTACCTTCAACTCATCTATAAATTGAGCACAGATCCTAGTGCTTGAGAAGGAAGAAATTTAGTAGAGAAATGTTGTTGGAATCTCAATTGAGGGTTTGATTTGAGTGATATGCTATTGGAGAGATGTTCATTGTGATGAGGTTGGGATGATGCTGGATTTGGTGACATCAAATCAATTGCTGGTTATAACCTCCCCTTCTATCCATTAATAAAGATTGTTGCTTACTTTCCCACATATGTATATGTATAAGCTTTTGTCTTTCATATTATGGATTCTTATATGATGTATATGTTTCATGTTTCATTGATTTAATTGATTAATGTGAATAGTCATCTGTATATTGCAATCTCTTTTCTGTTTAGTGTTAATTCTTGTAGGAAATATTTTGGCGATTTAGTTTGGATTTGAAGCTACAACAAGAGCGACAGAAGGAGAATAGGAAGCGCTTGGACTCCAAGTTTCTTAATCTATTATGTGTGTCTATTTATTGTTAGGAAAAGTAGTTGCAAAGTCTTAAATCTGTTGTTCTAAATACGCACCACATTTAGGGAATGTGTTTTATCCGTAATCCATAATTCTGCTTAACAGGCTGGTATATTTCAACCTAGTCAAAGTTATTTCTCTGCTCCAGTAGTATTGGTGCACAAGAAGGATGGATTATGGTGTATGTTTCTGTATTATATGGAGCTCAACAAGCTCACTATTAAATATATTTTTTCTATCCCTGTCATTGATGAATTGTTGGATGAATTACATGGAACAATTTACTTCACCAAGTTGCATATTCGTTTAGGATATCATCAAATTAGAATGAATGCTAAAGAAATTCTCGAAAACAACATTCAAAACTCATGGGGTCATTATGAATTTTTGATCATGGATTTTTGCCTCACTAATGCGCCTTCCATATTTCAAGGTTTTATGAATTCCATTTTCAAACTCTTCCTTAGAAAATTCATGTTAGTATTTTTTGATGATATACTAATATACAACAAGTCTTGGAAGGATCATGTTCAACATGTTGACAGGGTGCTCAAACTATTGGAGGAGAAACAATTATATGCAAAAACCTCCAAATATTTCTTTGGAGTATAGGAGGTGGAATATTTAGGTCATATTTTATCTCATAAGGGTGTTAAGGTAGACATTAACAAAATTAAAGTCATTAGGGAATAGAAAATACCCACAACCATAAAGCATCTTCGAGGATTTCTTAGGTTGACAAGGTATTATCACAAGTTTGTTAAGAATAATGACACCTCTAACATCATTACTGAATAAAGATGCATTTTATTGGATTCTAGAAGCAACTAAGGCCTTTGAACATCTTAAACATGCAATGTGCCAAGCACTAGTCTTAGCTACGCCAGAATTCAAAAATACCTTTATTGTGGAATGTGATGCCTCAAGAAATGAAATTAGTGCAATTTTAATGCGAGAAGGAAGACCCATTTCTTTTGAAAGTTGTCCAATAAAAAGAAAGTATTTACACAAACCTTTTTATGAGAAGGAAATGGTGGCAATGCTACAAGCACTAAAGCAATGGAAACCTTACCTAATGGGAAGACACTCCAAGGTAAAAACAGATCAAGATAGTCTTAAATAATTTTTGGAACAAAGATTATCTTCAGAAGAGAAACAAAAATGGGTCACAAAGATGTTGGGTTATAAATTTGAAATCATCTACAAAAAAATGAAGCAAAATGTTATTGTAGATGCACTCTCAAGAAAGGATGAGGATGTGGAAGCATTTCTTTGTGCCATTTCTATTATCCAACCTGAGTGGATAACCAAAGCAAGGGATGAATGGAAGAATGATGGAAATGTGTGGACACTCATTCAAAATTTGCAGCAAGATCCTACTACATTTGATACATTTAACTAGAAAACTGGTTCATTGTGGTACAAATATCGCTTATATTTTGGAAAGAATTCCCACCTCAAACAAAAGATTCTTTTGGAATTTCACACCTCTTCATTAGGAAGGCACTCGGGATTTTTAAAAAATTACCACAGGGTCAAGAAGGATTTTTTTTGGGATGACCTTAAATCTATTATTCAAAAGTTTGTGGCAAAATGCTTGGTTTGCTAACAAAATAAAGTTAAGACAATTAAGACCCTAGGTCTGTTACAACCTTTTGCCATTCCAAGTCAACGTTGGGAGGAGGTCTTAATGGATTTTATCATAATTTTACCAAGTATGAAGGAAAGAGTGTCATCATGGTGGTAGTTGATAGACTTACCAATTATGCATACTTTTGTGCATTATCTCATCCTTTTAAAATCCAATACAATTGCTACTGCATTTATGGAAACAATTCAAAAGCTTCATGGAAACCCAATGATTATAGTAAGTGAAAAAGGTCCCATTTTCACTGGAAATCTTTGGAAGTGATTATTTTATTATTTTGGCACTCAATTAGCTCATAGTTCATCTTATCATCCTCAATCTGATGGGCAAACTGAGACATTGAACAAATGTTTGGAAGGATATCTTCGTTTCTTTTTATATGATAAACAAGCACAATGGTTCAAGTGGTTACCTCTAGTTGAGTGGTGGTATAACACTTCCTTCCATATTGCTGCAAAAATGACCCCATTTATGGCACTTTATGGATATCATCCATCATCCATCACATAATATTTAAGAGAAAATTCCAAGGTTCAAGCAATGGAAGATCAATCGAGCATCAAAAACAAGTTCTCCAACTCTTAAAGGATAACCTCACTTTGGAGAAGAATTGAATGAAATAGCAGGTAGATCAACATTGTAGTGAAAGAAGTTTTGACGTAGGTGACTGGGTATTTTTACTGCTACAACCATAAAAAAGGTTCCTAAACAATCTAAGAAGGATAATAAATTATGACCCAAGTACTACGGTCCTTACAAGGTGTTGCAAAAGATTGTTACTATGACATACAAATTAGAGCTACCTATATCTTCTCGAGTATACCAAGTTTTCCATGTTTCACGCTTAAAGAAGGTTATCGATGACAAGCTTCCAGTTCAAACAATGTTGCTAGAACTTAACGAAGAAGGAAAAATCATATTTGAGCCTAAAGCAGTCATGGAAACAAGAACCTGATGACTAAAAAATCGATCAATTTTAGAGTATCTCATTAAGTGGAAGAACTTACCCGTTGAAGATTCCACATGGGAGGATGAGAATTTTATACAGAAGCAACCAGAACTACTTAGTATTGAGGACAACACTTTTTTGAAGGAGAGGGGCATGTTAGGTCCCTATAATACTAGTGTAGTCTCATTATTGTTATTGTCAGTGTAGCCCCTTTATTGTTATTGTTGTGCCCCATAGAATCACATTATTGTTATTGTTGTTCCCTTACATTATTATTGTTATGTAGGGCTACGATTATATTGCAACCCCTAAGACTCCTATATATACAAAGGAGGTTTTTTCATTTGTATCATCCATGAATTATTCATTTATGTAATGTAAGGAAAGTTGTCCCCTCGAAGAGGCTATTTCTCAACTCATTGATCTATCTTTTCTCTATTTTGTAAGCTAATTACATAACAAATAATATTAATAATAAAAAAACTAAACTTTTAATAATTTCATTTTAATATTTCATCTTCCACCACACTAATAAATAAAAACAAAACTTTGTAATTTATAAATATGTATAGCATTTGTTTTCCATCATTGTATGTCAAATAATATGGACAATGACATACATATGTAGATGTATTGAAGCTTGGGTCATATGAGCACCAACGAATATTAAAAACCTACAATTTTTAAATGTTGTGATTTCGAGATTTATAATAATGTATTAATCTGGTTTAATATTTCTCTCTCGAGAGTACACGCTACATTGTTATTTAAGGTATTGTGCCTATTTCTAAAATGCCTATGCACATTACAATTTTATGTAATCTTAGTATCATATTTATTTTTTAAATAACCATGCACATTATGATGTAAGAAATGAATTTTTATTATTGTAGTTATTTTAAAACTATTTATATGTTATTTTTCTTTAAGTTTTATAGGTTTTGAGTTATTTAGCTTTTCTGTCTCTCGAACTCAGGTAAAGAATGGCAATATCCTTTTTGTTTTTGCATTTCTCTTTTTGGCTAACAAATCCGGAGTGAAGCCTAGAGAACATGAGGTCTTTGGATGGAGTGAATCCTAGAGAACACGAGGTCTCTGGATGGAGTGAAGCCTAGAGAACATGAGGTCTCTGGATTATGTGTTATATCTTTTTGAAGAATTAAGGAAAATGTTTGGCCGATTTTTTTTATAATATTTATATACATTATATTTTATTTTGAAAATGTAATTTTATTGTGCAGAAAGATGATCTCAGCTCAATAAAGTAGAGATGTCGTAATTGTAGAAATTATATAAAATACATGTATGTCTCGGATTCTCCTCATCTAACAATGTGCTAATGTTAAATACAAAATCGCTTCTACAAATCTTTGTGTAATTTAAAACACAATCGTCAATTACAATATCATGAAGAAAGATCAATCACACACAAAACAAATAATTTACTGGGGAAAGCTTATAGCTAAAAACCCCACTATCTTCTATTGTATATTATATCATGGATCATGAAACAATTACATACAAAGCTCCAACCCAAGAGCTCTCAGTACATGAGCTAATTGTCTCACACTGTCATACAAAAATTGGCAAGTTCCTTAGCCAATTTACTGTCTCCAGACAACCTGCCTCCACTGCGCAATCCCTGAATGAATGTGATATTGCCTGCCTTGACTATGCAATCCTCATGGGCACATCCAATGTGTGTGTGGTTGCATGTGTGCAATCGGATAATGTCACAACTGATAGTTTAATTGATAAAATGAATTAAATCGCTCTCCAGGTGAGAACCTGGAGAGTGTACAAACACATTCACAATATAATACATACAATCGAGAGAAAAACCTAATACATATAGGCTTTCTCACAATCGGGTGGTTTGAAGCACTCCCTGAATACTAGGATCTGAGATCTAGAATTAGAATCTCAATCCTATCCTAACTTAACTTTCTCCATTAATTTCTAACACTCCCCCTTAATGGAGAAAGGGTACAGAACAATAACATATGATAACATACGCCTATTGGTCTAGTCTCAGCTAGGTTTACAATGGTAAAAAGACATAAAAAAACTTGGTAACAGAGTTTTCATCTTGGTCTTTATGCTTGTGAGACCATATTTGTTCATTCGTGGATCAGGCTTCATCTTCACTTTCTTTGTCATGAGATAGTGATGTATCTTCGCCTCATTTCTTCCCCAGTGATGGATAGCTTGAATGCTTATCCTTGCCCTTTTGAAAGTTATGACAGGCTTAATAGGAAACTGTTTTCTCTCACCATTTCTGGTGTTACGCATGTAAATTTCAGCAATGTTATCATCTGCACACACATAAATATTGATGAGATTATCACATTTTAAATTCTCTCTAGCTCTGTCTTCTTCTGCCACGTCTTCGCCATCAGCTTCATGTGGCTCGTCGAATTAATCTTCAACAATTTGTTCCTCTTTACATCCTTCCTGAAGATCAAATCATGACTCTTTAATATTAGGATCTTGCACAACAGATTGTGCCTCTTGTTTCTCGTGGTCATCAACATAACCACATTTTTTTTCTGAAAAAATTCCAGACTTAAAAATACTACTCATGCTAATGCCTCCAAATGCCAACATGAGAATATCATCATCATCATCATCAGAATCAAAAATATCTAAAAAAATAGACATGTTGTTAAAAGGTCTAGCTTATCTGGTTTTGTGTTGCTTCCAGATTTCGACTCCACTCGGTCCTCTTATGAGCTCCAACAACCCCGTTACTACACAGGCGGGAATCCTCCCTTTGGAAGTTCTTCAATAGTAGAACCTTGTAGACTGTGGCTTCTATGCCACGCAGGGCTTAGTGCCCTCAGATCTTGCGATGAGCAACAAATGACCTCTCAACAAACTGATAATGCTATCAATGTCTAATTTTGGTGCATGTAATTAACAATTTCTCATATGAGACACATATTTCTGAAGGAAAAAAATGTAGCAATCAATTATTTACTTTAGGCTCCCAGATCTCCAAACCTGGTGCCGAGACCTCGCAGTATTCGTTGAGCGGATCTGATCTTCCTCGGGAAACAGAAATAAGCAGCACAAAACGAACCAATTTCGGACAGTTAACATGTGCATGCTCACATAGTTTCGATTCAGTTGCAGAAGCCGAACAGGCAGAATATTATGGAGAAATAAAATCCTCCGGTGCAACTATGTCAGACTTTCCGACCGGTCATGAGCAAATGAAGGGAACGACTAAGAGAAGGTGATACAAAGGCGTTAGACAAATACCCTGCGGCAAATGGGTTGCCGAGATCAGAGACCCTAAAAAACGCTGCAAGAGTTTGGCTGGGCACCTTTGATACAACTGAAGATGCTGCCAAAGCCTATGATAATGCTACTCTCAGGTTCAGAGGTCCCAGACCCAAGCTTAACTTTCCAGAAGAAGAATTTTCCGGGAGCCAGCAAGCCAATCCAATAAACCTTTCTGTAATAACTGAAAGAACATCTCAAACTGCACCCACATCACCTGAATCTTTTTCCATGATACCACCATCAGCATTCATGCGCCCAATGGCACAGTTCCAACACCCATCTCCTACGTTCACATCCATAAATTGGGTGGACCCCTTCAGCTTTCCTCGAGTTCAAACTTCTCAAGCATCTTTGCACCTTCCGCTATTCTCTTCGCCTTAGTATTCTATGTTACCGCCATGGCAACAGTGTGGTTTCTCTCACCAAAATCAGGCTATTGGTTTACATCCTCAGCCTGGAAGCACTATAGGTGTTACGTATCCAATTCCATTAACATCTTCCCCTACAGTATGGATTAGCAGTTAACTGGATCAAGCCAATCTTACAATGGCGATTGAAATTGAGCCGAGGAGATTTATGTTAAACCCATTCGAATCTACGGGCACAATGTTTGACAGGCCGCGACATGCAATCTATCATCCTCTAACCAATATCTCAGATGGACCAAAAAGATTGCGAGAAGAATACGGGACTAGCTCCGATAATTCCACAACACACAGTCACGCCCTGTTGCTCTCACGTCGTCCACAACAAACAATCACGCTCGGTCAACGTCTAGACGCACCTCCTCACAACATAGGTTCAGATCTAGCTCTGATACCATGATAAAATGAATGAAATCTCTCTCCAGGTGAGAACCTAGAGAGTGTACAAACACACTCACAATCTGATACATACAATCAAGAGAACAACCTAGTACATATAGCCTTTCTCACAATCGGGTGGTTTGAACCACTCCCTGAATATTAGGATCCGAGATCTAGAATTAGAATCTCAATCCTATCCTAAATTAACTTTCTCCATTAATTTCTAACATTAATTCCCTTTAACCTAGAACTCAACTGGGTCTCCACTGGATCTAATATGCATGCAGTTAATAATAGTAAATCTTCAGTTACATGTGAGACCACTGATTGTGAATTAATTAATAATTAATTCACTTGATATCTCACTAATGTATCTTCAGTTACAACGAGCACAACTGAGTTTAACTCACTTAACTGAGTTAAACTACTTTACAACTTGCACAACTACACTATAAAATATACAAATAAACACATTTAAAAATATTTCATAATTTTTTGATAAACTAAGAAGAAACTAAAGATATAGTGAACAATGAACATGCACTGAATAAATCATTAAGCGCATGACTATGCATATGAAATCAAACGAGATATCTTGACAAAATTCCTTTTGAAGAAGCATTAAACAATGTAATATACCATTTAGAAAATTTATCAAAAATAATTGAAGCTATAAGGTTGGTCAATATTTACACCGAAGGTGTCCCTATTATGAGCTTTGCTGGGATGAACAGTGCTCCCAACCAATCTCTGTGCTCCACCTATCGCCCTTCCAGCCTCTCAAAATTTGACACTTGGCGGTTGCTCCACCCTCCTGCTCTCAGCTGCTTCCCGCGCCTGTCAGCTCCTCCGCGTCCGTGCTGCTGTCGCGTCGTCCCCCTTCGGCATTTCGTCGGGTCATTTATTAAAATGACCAAGTGCTAGTTTGTAATTTAATTAGTTTCATATATAGACGACCTTATACTCATATATTGTTTCCTTTGAAAAATGATGGCATCTAGGAAGTTAATATTCTGTCTATATTAAGTGAATTATTCAATCAATATAGGTTTATACTTTGATGGAATATATTTATGTTTAGACTAGAGTGAAGTTTATGATTACATAGAGAAATATATCATCTATAATTTTGGTAGATTCAATGTTATATTTCTATATTATATTTTCACATAATAAGCTTTATAGTTTTAGATAGAAAAAATGTATTTAATTTTATACTTAAAGATATCTATATTTATATGGCTAAAATAATTTTGCATAAGATTAAAGATTGAATCTAATATTTAAAAAGTATGATTTAAAGAGTATTGAGTCAGGTTAAGATTGAATGGAAGATTCTTTTACTTTGGGAAATTGTAATTTTATTTGGATTAAAGGCATATATTTCTATTTGGACACATAGATTTATTATAAAATATGGAGAAAAATAAAAATCCTAAAAAACCAAATTACCATATTAGTTAATAATCAAAGAAGAATTCTAAAATAAAATGAATAACATACAACAAAAAACCTCATCTTTGAAGGCTATGTAAAGACTATGTAACAAAGTGAGTTTTACCCCATTACATGCATCCTTAGAGCTATAATTTATGTTGTGTGAATTTACTGAGTGGTTCTATTTGTTGAATGATTATGGTTTTTAGATTTTTAATATTTTGTTGCAATGATGTTATTGGCAAAACCATGGATGTGCAAAGACAATCAAATGTATATTGACTATTTTACCTCAATTTTATCTTAATTATCAAATTTTTAACTAATTATTTTAATTTTTTAATGTAATTTCACAGAGCTAAAATATTTACATAACATAAAAATATTTTTAATATTATTTCGATATATTATTATGTAAGTTTATTTATATTATTATGTTTAAAGATATTTTTTATAATTTGATATAAAAAAAATATTTTAATGTTAACAAAAATAAATAATTTTATGAAGACTTTAAATTATATGATTTTCTATCAAGAGTAATAAAAATAATTGATAATATAGGATTTATTATTGTTGTTATATTCTACTTTATAAAAATATGTAATTTTTTCATTAATTAAGTATGGAGTTGATACAAGACATTTAAAAAAATTAAATGACAAAAAAATAATTTTATGTAAATCATAAATAAAATATTTCAATGTTAATATTAAACCAGCCTAGATCCATTTTAACTCCGGATCTATCAAGCACCGAGAGGGATCAAATCTCTCGAAGTGAAAACCTCTTTTTTGAGTGCAAAACTTTAAGAAAGGTTTGTACTCCGAGAGCTTTGATCCCTCTCGGGGCTTGATAGATATGGAGTTAAGATGGATCTAGGTTGGTTTCAGTTGTGGGCTGCCAAGGAAAATCTATCAAAGATATAATTAATTTTATCAATAATATGAAAATATATCAAATATTAATATAATCATTTTAAATATGCTAAATATTTCTAAGATTAACTTGGTCATGTTAATTTTAATTTTTCTTAGTTACCTCAGTTTGTTGAGATGATAAATATTGTTAATAACTTTAATGATGAAAAATGATGAAATGATTTTTTTGAATGCAAAGTGACAATAATAGTGTTGAAAGATAGAAAATGTGAATAATAAGAATGCACTCATGTTACAAATAGTCTTCACTGTGATCAATCTCAAACTATTCTCTTTTACTATTCTTATTGTCACCCTTGTTAGTTTTGTCATCTTTTCATATCAATTATATGAAAAAGAAAATTTAAATCGTAAATCATTTAAATCTTTAGCTCGAGCTGTTGTAGTAAACATGATACCTTGTCTCTCTTGCTCTCCAATATTAATAGGTTAAATTACTATAACACAAAAATCAATGTACATTGTCAATAACGTTTTGTGCTTACACTAAAATCAATGCATATTGTTAATCCAATCACTTTAAAATTAATGTACCATCATATATCCAATTACATCAAATCATAAATCAACATCTACATTGAAATCAATGCATTTAATGCAAGCAATCAAATAAGATTAGAAAATAACTTCTACACTAAAAACAATGCATTTAGTGGAAACAATCAAATAGGATTAGAAATCATCTACATTGAAATTAGTGCATCTAGCGCAAACAATATAATATAATTGTAAATAAACATCTACATTGAAATCAACACATCCAGTGCAAGCAATCAAATAGTATTAGAAATCACAACCTACACTAAAATCAATGCGTCTAGTGAGAGTAATCAAATATCATTAGAAATAAATATCTACACTAAAATCGATGAATCTGGTGCAAATAATCAAATAGGATTAGAAATCATCATCTCCACTTAAATCAATCCATCTAGTGCAAGAAATATTCTTCCCTCTCTCCACCCTCCATCCATATCTATATCCCCCTCAATCTCTTCTTTTTTTGTCTCTCTATCTCAACCCCATAAACACACATGCTCTCGCACTCCATATCTATCAATCTCTTTGTCACTCCCTCCCTCTCCCCATCTCTCTCTTCTTCCCTCTCTTCATCTTCCATCTATATCTCTATCTTCCCCTTCTCTCCCTCTCCCCCGCTAATATATCTCTTTCCTCCTTTTGTCCTTTCTCCCTCTCTCTCCACCTTTATCTCTCTATGTATTTCTTCTTACCTCCCTCTCTCTCCCCATTGAAGTCCATCTCTCTTTCCATCCCTCTCTCTACTCTTTCACATCCTCTCTCTTCCTTCCTCTCTTTCCCTTTCTCTCCCATCTCTCTCTCTCTCTCTCTCTCTCTCTCTCTCTCTCTCTCGCTCTCTCTCTTCACCCACCAACTATGTTACTATAACCCTCCCTCTCCTTATTTCTCCTTCCCTCCCCCCTTATCTCCATCTCTCATTCTTTGTCTCTTTATCTCACCCCCAAACATACACGCTCTCTCTCTCTCTCTGTCTCTCCCTTGCCAATCCTTCTCTCTCTCCACTTCTCACTCTCTATATTTATTATTTCCTACCTCTCTCCCCCTCCAACTCCATCTCTCTATCGATCCCTCTCTCCTCCTCTCTCTCAAGTCCTCTCTCTCCCTTTATCTCCTACCTCCCTCTCTCTTCCCTGATCTCTCTCTCTCTCTCTCTCTCTCTCTCTCTCTCTCTCTCTTCCCCCATCATTCTCCTCCTCTCTCTCATCCTTCCCCTACCTCCCTCTCTCTTCCCCATCTCTCTCTCTCTCTCTCTCTCTCCGCCCATCTCCCCCTCCAACTACATTACTATATCCCTCCCTCTCTCCTTCTCTCCCCCCTTCTCTCCATACATCCTACTTTGTCTCTTTATCTCACCCCTAAACATACACACTCTCTCTTCATCTCTCCCTTGTCACTCCCTCTCCCTCTCCCTCTCTCCACTTCTTTCTCTCTCTATATTTCTTCTTCCCTCCCTCTCTCCCCCTCCAACTCCATCTCTCTATCCCTACCTCTCTCAAGTCCTCTTTGTGGTCTTTCCTACCTCTCCCTTTCTCTCTTACCTCCCTCTCTCTTTTGCCATCTCTCTCTCCCTTTCTCTCTTACCCCCCTCTCTCTTCTGCCATCTCTGTCTCCTCTAATCCTATCACTATCTCCCTCCCCCTCTCCTTCTCCCCCCCCCTCCATATTTGTGTCTCCCTCTCTCGCTTTTCATTCCTCCTCTCCCTTTTCCTTTACTTTATCTCCATCTCTCCCTTGTCAACCCCCCTATATCTCCACCTCTATCACTCTATATCTTTGTTCTCCCCTCCCATATATATCTAGAGTTAATATATATCATGATATATTTATATATATTCTAATATAATAAATTTAATATTGTATTAATGGAAAGTTATTAAATTTAATAATATTAATATTATAATATATTAATATGAGTATAATAATAATATTAATCTTTTAATATTATATTAGGGTTAATAATATTTTTTTACATGGTATTAATAATAATTTAGCCCATGGTATTTGGACCATAGGCTTCACCTAAATAAAACCTATTTTTTGAGTGTTCGTAAATATAAATATGAAAAGAGGTTTTATTTACTTACCATATCTTTGGTTTATTTATATTTTTATTTATTTACCATACCTCTTTTATTTACTATGGTATTTGGCCCATAGGCTTGTTATATAATTAGATTTTTATTTATAATCATATTTGATATATTTTTATTTATTTACCTTACCTCTTTATACCTCTTTTATATTTATTAAGTTACCATACCTCTTTATACCTATTTTATATTTACTTATTTATCATACCTCTTTATACTTTTTTTAATATTATTTATTTCCCATAGCTCTGGAGTAAGTATAAAAATAGGTTTTATTTATTTACCATACCTCCAGTTTATTTAGATTTTTATTTATTTAAATTTTGAAATATTTCAATTTTGATGGAGAAATATTTATATCTTTAAGGATTTTAATTTATCCATAGAACATGGGTTTTCTTTTTAAAGATTCATTTTACAAATATTTAATTAAAATAAATATTAAAAGATTTTGGATTTTGATTGTTTGTGTTGAATTAACTCTTTTTCTTTGATTTAGGAAATGGTATTGACTTTAGTAAAGAGTAAAGATGTTTAAAAGTTTACTCAATTTGGAAATTCAACGTGGTAATTTTTTTTGTTAAAGTCAAATTTATGATCCATTCAAATTCACGTATATAACAAAGCAATTATTAAATGGATGAGATAATTTACTATCCATTCAAATTATATAAATAATACATAGTTGTATTTTAATAGTTAATTTCAGCTCATTAATAAATTAAAAAGTTATATATAATCTAAATATTCAAGTTATATAAAATTAAAGATTAGGTTAATGCTTTGGTAGACATTAGCAAAAATAAAATTTATTATTTTTTGAAGACGTGACATATCATACTGTGCTGTAGATCTCGCTTCTCAGCCCAATAAAATATTTCAATATCAATTTATATATAAAATTTTAGTTAAAAATTAGTTAAAAAAAAGATGGGTAATTCTTTTCACTTTAAGTAAAATAATTTCATGTAGAGAGAAATAATTGACAATTAAAAAAAATCTTATGTTGCATATAGGTGCATCCTAGTTTCAATTATGTTGCATATAGGTGCATCTTAGTTTCAATTATGAAGAAGATATATAATATATTGTGATAGTTTAATTGTTCCATGTTTTGAAAGTTTTCTAGGCATATTTTCTAGTCAGGAATTGTTGGAAGCACAAAGTTCAATCAAACTTTACACAATTTGAGTGCCTTAAGGTTTTTGAAGCCATTGAATCAATTTATGCATTCAAAATCAGATTTTAAATAACAAAAAACAATATATTACAAAAATGTGTTAAGTTGATTAAAAAATCTAAAATGTAGAAACTTAAAAGTTGTATATAGTAATTGAAAGTTAAAAATAAAATATTATGATTAAAATATTTGAATGGTGGTAATGAGTAATGAGTCAATCTACATTTGTGAATAACATACATAGTGATGACTTTTAATAACTAAATTATAATAAATTTACATGATATATACATATATATATATAGTGTAAGTTAGTTGGTTTATATAAGATGGCATAGTTCCAAACCTCATATTGAGTGGAAAAGATGATATCAAGGATGGGATAGGTTTATTAGTTAGGGTTATTGAGGAGAGTGCCTTAGGAAACTTCCATTGGGCTGAAAGTGAAAGGGGAAGAAGGGAGGGATTCGGGAATTTAATTTTTAAAATTCATTTGTGTAGGGCGAAAAAAGGAAAAGAAAAGAGGTTCCTAAGTTTATAATACATAGGTAAGGTTTGTACAAATCACATGGAGTGATTGCGACATCACATGCATCCATATTTAATATGGAGAACGCATAGGACTTTGAAAACAAATAATGTGTAGACCAACTTATGTACTTCCCTTTGGGTTGGGTTGTGTATTTATTATGGAGGAGGTGACGTGAAGATAAGGTCGTCCAAGAAAAACATTTTTAATATAACAAGGGGATTAGTACTTGCAACTGCCCATCTTATTCACATCACATAACATAATATTGAGGAGGAGGGAGGGTGCTGCGAATGAAAGAAGAAGATAAAAAGAGGCTGCGGATGCCATTTTTCCAAAGGGAAGCTTTAAATTACATGAGAAGAGAGAAGAATCCAACATTGGAAACAAGGAATATGATTCGGAAGGGAAAAGCAAAAGGAAAGAGGCGCTGACAGACTTGTGATATAATATATATGTACATTATATGCAAAGTGGTTAGAGATAAGGCATTGAAGTGTGGGTGGGACAGGGACACAGAGGCGGTGAGGCGTCCATATTCGACCCATCCCACAATAATCAATATCTCTCTCCGCCTCCTAATAAACAAATAATAATAAGTGGAGATGAGATGAGATGGTGAGACAGATAGACAGAGAGTACCAAGTGCACGTTGCGCGTTGGTGAGGTGGGGAAGGGTGGAGAAGGGTGGGGAAGGGCAGAGTGGCAGAGGGCGATTAGATTAAATTCACCAAAAAGAGGATGCAAAGGCGAGATTCGTGGATGGGCGTGCGTACGATGCCTACTTACCAGTGGAGAGCGCAATCTGGATGGAGAGAGGGTTGGGTCACTCTTTATACCAAAATCGTACCTCAAAATCTAACTGTGGAAATCACAGGGCCCACCATGAGAGTGATTGATGGCCCACGTCACATCATCTCCACCTTCTTCATTCATTCATTCCCAATTTTCCCATTAAATCCCCACCTCCCCCCTTTGCATTTTTCTGTCTTGCCTGCCAGTTTTTAGGGATTCTCAGATCCCTAATCTCAAATTTTGTCGTCCGTTCGTTCCACCTCCGCGCGCTCGAAAAGTAGAAACGGCGATTTTATCAAATGCTTCTCTCGGATCTACCAGTGACCGCGCAGGCGCCGGTTCTGGTTCCCCCATCGCAGCCCACCCCTTGTAAAGTCCTCTATTTCTCCAATCTGGATGATCAGCTTTTCCTACGATTTACGATCAAATACATTTTTGTGTACCGCGCCAGAAATGAAAATAAAGATGAGGAGGATCCTGTGGAAGTGATGAGGTCTGCACTCTCCAAAGTCCTGGTTTCCTATTATCCTTTGGCAGGAAGGTTAAGACGATCGGGTGACTTTTCAAAGAACAATAGCAATAGCAATAGCAATGGGCATGGTAGGTTAGAGGTCGTCTGCAATGGAGAAGGGGCCGTTTTTGTTGAAGCTTACGCGGATTTGACCGTCGACCAATTCCACCGCGTCCACAAGCCTTGCAAGACTTGGAAGAAGCTCTTCTATAAAGTCGATGCCGATAACTTTGTGGGCATTCCACCACTGGTGGTTCAGGTACCAACTTTGTGGTTCTAGATAGGATTCTTGTTTTCACGGGGATTATAATTAACTTTGTGGTCAAGATTTATAAGATTTTCTTTTTTTTTTATAATAGGATCATGAGTCAAAATTTTCATTATATAACTTTGTCCAGGCCAGCATAAGGGATAAGTATATTGATGTGTAACATTTGGTTTGTGAGTGAGTGCAGGTTACGCGGCTGAGATGCGAAGGGGTTGTTTTGTGTGTGGGATTTAGCCACTGCTTATGTGATGGGCTGGGAAGTTCGCAGTTCCTGCATGCATGGGCAGAGATGGCTAGAGGGGCAACCGTGGTTTCAGTTCGGCCAGTGTGGGGGCGGCATTTGCTTCGCCCCAGGTGTCCACCACCGGTTGAATACTCGCATCCCGAGTTCAAACAGGTTCAGGATTTCTGTAACTTGAAGGAGCGATTGAGACCTGACGCAATTGTCACCAGCTCCGTATGCTTCACCTCTGCACAGCTCCTGGAGCTCAAGAAAATCGTTTCTAGGGATTCGGATTGTAAATGCACTTACACGTCCTTTGAAGTGCTGGCCGCTCATGTCTGGAGATGTTGGATCAGAGCCATGGACCTTCCGAGTGTGCAGGCCATCAAGCTTCTCTTCAGCGTGAATGTTCGCAAGAGGCTTCAGCCTCAACTCCCTGAAGGTTTCTTTGGAAACGGGTTTGTGCTGGCATGTGCTGAAACCACAGTAAAAGAGCTGAGCGAGAGCTCTCTATCGTACGCGGTGAAGCTGGTGCAGAAGGCGAAAGGCAGCCTTACCAATGAATACATTCGCTCGCTTATTAATTATTTGGACGACAAGAGCGCCCGCCCCGATCTTGTGGCAAGTCTGGTAATCTCGCAATGGTCCAGACTGGAGCTTACGGAAGTTGATTTTGGGTGGGGGAAGCCTCTTCACGTGGGTCCGCTGGGGAGCGATATCTACTGCCTCTTCCTGCCCTGCTGCGATGGACACCTTGATGCTGTTAACGTGCTCTTATCGGTGCCTCGAACCATCATTGACAAATACGAATATTACATGCGAAGCATCTCAGATTTAAGGTCATCACTACTAGTGGAGGACCAGGACCAGGACCAAATCATACATGTCTAAAGCAACATACTTACATGTATCTCTATCTTATCTCATCTCATCTCCAAGATACATACATCATGTAAAGTTGTTGTCCACGCCATCAAATCAAACTCAACTCTCAACTGCTGCAACTTCCTTCCACAGGCAAGTAGTAACTGTGTAATACTTGCTTTCTCTACTCTTGCACAACACAAAAATATTATAATATTAAATCATTTATACAACACTATGTAGATTGTATATATGGACTCCAACAACACCAATAGAATAGGTTTGCTTGCTCATTCATTCAACTCCTTTTCTAGTGCTTTGATTGAATATATTTATTTTCGGGCTATCTATTCCTTGACTTGAATGTAGACACTAAGCGTAAAGTCAAAGCAATGGTGAGACAAGGGGCGAACATCTCGACTTTATTCAAAAAAAAGATGGAGAGGACGAGGGACACTAGTATTATATTCTTTTCCGATCTTCATTATGATACAACTTAATATTTCTATACTCCACGACCTAGATTCAAATCTTTTCTTTTTCCCCTGAAAGTGATGTCTGTCCCACCTCGCAAATCCTCAGCAACCCATTATATCCCAGAGGAAAATATATTAAAAAAATATACCCATTATATCTAAAGTAACGTTTTTTTCTGTACAACCTTTAGTAAATGTTAAAATATTAAATACTCTACTTTTTAAGTTTTTACCTTCTTACTTTGTTGTAACACTATATCAATCTTTAAAAAGTTTAATCCTTGAAAAAAACTAATTTTGTATATAAACAGTATGTTCAACTTTATAAAGTAGCTTTTCTAATTGTACATGATTATAAAGGAGCTTTTCTAAATAAAGTAAAACTTTATCCAAAAGCTTTTCTTAATTAAAACTAATTCCCTATAAATGCTTTTAATGAAGACTTATATTCCAGCAATCATATTCTTATAAAAATTATCATGTCTAGTATTATTGTTTTTACATATATATTTTTTATTATTTATACGAATATATATATATATATAATTTAATCAAATAATTATATATAAAATTATTTTTCATTAGAATCAGATAATTTGAAAAAAAATCTAATTATAAGAATGTCTAAAAAACTTAATGGTAAAAATGGATTCAACAACATTATAAACACATGGGATACTCAAATTCTTGAAGAAATTTCTCAAAATTTGTGCTTGATTTTGGTCGAAATCTTATTAGAATTTATTTCCACTATTTTCCTAGCAAAATTATTGCCACCAAAACTCTCTCTCTCTCTCTTTCATATTTAAATTTGTATAATATTGGTATAATTTTTATATGCATTTCAGTTATCTGTATTTATTTGTATGTATCGTAATAGTTTTTGTTTTTTTTTGGTTCCTTTATATTAAGTTTATTGCATTTTGATGTGTTTTTTTAAATTTATTTTAATATCTACTAGTACAACCACATTAAAATATTAATGTGGTTGATACAACTTTAACTTAAGAAAACAAATAAAATTACACATCTTATTGTAAAATGAGCCATTTTGCTAAATAAAATTTGCTTGTATATAAATGAATGTTATAAATAATAATGAGGAACTTATCATGAAGGAACTTATTAGAATTGGAATAATCTCAAATCCTTTGGAAATTAGTGGGTGGAGAGCCAAGTGATAGGAATCTAATTTTTTAAATTTATTAAAAGTCAATGCAACCAAACAAACTCTAATACACTACACTTGTTGATAAGCATTAAGACTAAGCATATGTTGAACACCTTTAACATAGATTTTTTTAAATAAATGTGAAGTTTACATTGCATCATATTACTAATAAAATTAATGAGCATGTATTCAAGTTAATTCATTTGATTGTTTTGAATAGCATTAGAGTTAAAAGTTAGTGAATTAAGCTATTTTTACACCATATAGTTATGGAAATTATTGCATCTTATTTTTCATCATTTCATTGTTAAATTCAAGGCATCAAAACATTTACATTATATTTTCATCATTATAAATGGAAAATATTGTTTTGCATTGTATTGTTGTTGAAATTAATGTAACTTCATCATTTTACATTATAACTTTATTTAAAGTTATGTTCCAAATCCTTTTTGTAGTGTGTACCATTGTTAATATCAATGCATCAAATCAATTTACAACCAAATCATCTTAAATTATAATATATTAATATATTTAATAATAGATTGTTGTAAACTAATGAGTTATATCTTTTTAATATTCTAAAATCAAAAGTAAAATAGAATCAAAATCAATGCTTTTGAGTTGCAAATCACACTTAATATAACACATTATTAAATTTAACTTTATACCAAACAACTATTGTATTAGTATATAATAACTACTTATAACTTGACTTTATACTAAACAACTATTGTATTAAAATAAGATAACTACCTATAATTTGACACTTTTTTATATCGTCTTGATTCTAATAATAAACATATCAAATAGAGTGAAAATGAAACATGCCTTTAAAATTGAATAAATATTTTAGAAAATTTTTCACAAATTTATTAAAGTTTTATGTTAATGTTATATTATTTTTGAAAATCAAAGTTGGATTATTATATTTAAACCAACTAAGTTTAAGTTTTATCAATCTCTATACATTTCAAGTTTTTTTTTAAATGTTTATATATTCTTATATATATTACAAATTTGTTTTGATGGTTTGAAACAACTTTGATTATGTTGTTTATCAAGTTGTTCCTCCTTTTTAAAATAGCCAATGATAAGGCATAATGTATAGGATATAGACCTTGTGTCACATAAGGGCTTTGAGCTAGCTTTCGAGTCATAGGTGCTCCCTCAATATTTCCCAACATAGATATCCATCATCTAGGGAACATCTATTCACATAATTGAAACTCAAACGGGATTTACAACAAAGAAAAGTGTTGCATGGAGTCAATCTTTTCCACGGAATTAAAAGATGTGATAACATTTAAATAAATTAAGAAACAAGATTTAAAACAATATTAAGAGTGATATTTGGATATTCTATATCATAGGGTGCCTTAATCATATTTCCATCCTTCAAAAAATAGTAGGAGAAAATAAGGAGTGGAAGAGGGCTATCCTTTCATTAATACAAACACATTGAAGAGGCAAAAGGTCAAATGGGGAAAACAAAGAAGGAATCCATTGATTTAATCAATGCAAGAGGCAAAATATGAAACGAAACCAACATAATCTTCTTTGAATCATAGCATTATATCAATAGTAACTTGGCCTTGGTAATTATTTTACAATAGAGCTCAACAATTTATTTTATTACAATTAAGGGAATTAGATGGAGACTATATAGCATCATCGATGGGCCTATTGCTTTTCATCTTGCATTTTGGAGATTCTAGACTACTTATAGAGAGAAAAGAATAAGGAGAGAATGAAAACAATGGTGCATATCCCAATTTAGTGATTATTGTTATGACAATTTTGAACCTCTTTTTGTGATTAAAACTTTTCTTTATAGCCCATGGGGGCCTACTTCTTGATCCATTAATTACTCTAAATTTGAAATGAAATAATGAATTCAATTCTTGGCATGTTGGTAATGACAATAAATTTGGGTTGATTTTGTTAGAATAACCAAATTTAGTGTTATTTTCATTTCTTCATTTTTTAGATGTACCCTTCTCAAGCCTACCTTGGTATGAACTTTGAGCAACCACAATTTGCTAATGAGTGGTTTCATAAATTTCCATGCACTATTGAAGGTTGTTATCACTTGTTTTTATACCACACTTGAGGTCACGAGAGGTCTTTTTAGATTAATTATTTTCCATTTGTTGACGATGCTGGAAATACGCCAACCAAGGGGGTCTTTTCGATGTGAAGCCCCAATTAGACCTCACACCATTTGGAGTAGGAGCTCCATTTGGAATATCGACTCGGTTGCAATGTATTCTTATCGATATGTCTTGGCTCTAAGTGTCACCAAGAGAGAGGAGTACAAATGTGCTTTTGAAAAGCAAGGGGGATGTGTCTAGCGAGTGTTCAATCGTATGTGTGTCAAAGTTCTTCTACTGTAGGGAAATGAAAAATGTGAGCTTCTAAGAGGGATGTAATAATACCACCCAAGAAGAGTCACAAAAAAAAAGATTTGTCTAACATCCAGCGTAATAGTCCACGAGGGATGCAATGGTCATTACAACCAATGAATGAGAAATCTCTGTCTAATATCCAACAGAATAATCCACGAAGATGCGACAACAATAAAAACCATTACAACGCATTCTCAATAATATAAGTACTAAACTAACCGAAATAGTTCAACTACTTTAACACATGTCAAAGAAAGCATGAAATACAAACATTTGCAGAATAGTTTTTTAAACATTCATAATCTATGCATGAAGAACATGTTGGCCTTGAAGGCTTTTGTTATTAAGTAAAAGTTCCAAGACACATATATACAATGAACATCACTAGCTCCAATAGTGGAGCGTTGGAGCTACTCTTTGTCCCACAAAAGAACTAGCTTATCTCTCTAATGATTTGCCAGTGGAGCCAAGGTGAAAAAGTCCTTTGCTCATACATTGAGTGTGTATACATAACCAAGAGGTGATGCTTCACCTTCCTTGTGACTCTTTTTTATGAAACCAGCGCCAAAAATAGAATAATAGAGATATCAACGCCTTAGAAATAAGCCACTTCAAGGGGGCAACCTCCAATACATTATATGAATGAACAATTCTTGGATGATACAAATGACAAAACCTCCATTCTATATGTAGGAGTCCATGGGGCCACAATGTGATCTCAGCTAACCTAACAATAATAGTGTAAAGGCACAATAATAACAATATGGAGGTTACATGGGTACAACAATAACAATAATGGAGACTACATTAACATAATAAGGGACTACACTGTTAATATAGGGACTTAACATGCCCCTCTCCTTCAAACAAGTGTTGTTCTCAACGCTTGATTATTTCTTGATGCTTCTATATAAAATTCTCATCCTCTCATGTGGAATCTTCTACAGGAAAGTTCTTCCACTTGTTGAGATACTCTAAAATTGATTGTACTTCTCGAGTTCTTGTTTTTGTGACTGCTTTAGAACTTTTTTCGATGTGATGTTGATCTTCCTGTTGTTTCATTAGATTCTGCACCAAAGTTAGGTTATCCTTTGAGAGTTGGAGAACTTGTTGTTGATGCTCGATGTGATCTTCCACTAATTTATCATCCATATTAGCGATTATTTGATCCTTAAAACCATCCAACTTAGCCTCCATTTCTACTTTTAAACCATCTATATCTTCTTCGGTCGCTATTCACAAGATCGAAATTTGTTGCACTTGGTACCGTAATTTTGATATCTCATACTGCAATTCTTTCTCTTCATGTATCATAGTATAGATTTCTGAGGGCTTAATGGATATGGAATTATTTTTTGGAGGCATAATAGAACCCAATACTGATAAAAATTCTAAAATATGTCCATGGAATCATTTCAAACTGTTTTTTTAAACAAACATTATGCAATTTTAAAAACCAAATACACACCTTTTTCTTGCTTTGGAGAAGCTCAATATTGAAACTGAATTATCTATGTGATTTAGGATCCTCAATAATTGACATTCGGCTCTGAAGTAGCCATCTGAATCCTCTTTAGAATGCCACAAGTTTGACTTAATTTGGACTCTTCAAGGCAAAGTTATGTCCACTCTCCCATAATGACCTAATTATGGATTGGTTTAGTAGAGCGAACTTGTACGACTTGCCACGTGTCGTTGTTTCTTTCTTTGGCTTTGAAATTTATAGACAGGAAACTATAGTCCGTGTACCTGCGGCCACTTTTTATAGAATCTCAATCCGACGTTTAGAGAGAGAGTTATGACGTTTTTCCCACGGTCACCTCTTTGATATGAAATTCGAGAGCCTAAAAAAATCTTAACTTCCACAGATCATATCTCAAAAAATATTGCGAACCAAGATCTGAAATTTTTACAGGAGGTTTTTTAGGATTTGGTCTTCGCTTTGCACAAATTTCAGCGTCTGAAACCTTGTATAAAAAACGCCATAGCGAAAATTTTGCGATGACCTGTTTAGGTTAAATTCAGGAGCCTGCAAAAAGACCTAACTTCCATAGATCATATCTCCGAAAATATTGTGAACCAAACTCTGAAATTTTGCGACGATGTTTCTCAGGATTTCGGCTTTGTACTCTAAACATTTTAACTTCTAAACCTTCGTAGAAAAAAACGTTATAGCGAAAATGCCACGATGACCTGTTTGGAGCAATGAAACCCTAAAATCCAAAACTCCGATACCAAATGTTGTGAAACCAGCTCCAAAAATAGAAGAATAGAGATATCAACAATTTATAAATAAGCCACTTCGAGGGGGAAACCTCCAATACATTACATGATTGAACAATTCTTGGATGATACAAATGAAAAAACTTCCATTTTATATATAAGAGTCTATGGGGCCACAATGTAATCCTAGTGGGGCCATAATGTAATCCTAGTCGGCCTAACAATAATAATGTAAGGGCACAATAATAACAATATGGGGGTTACATGGGTAGAACAATAAAAATAATGGGGGCTACACTAACATAATAAGAGACTAGACTATTAATATAGGGACTTAACACTCTTTGACTATTGTTATGACTGTTTGACTTTCTATGACTTTTTAACGTATATGACTCTTCACATTTTGATTGTGTCCATTAGACTTCCACTTTACAATACATTTCGAATGACAAATTACATGGTCCACAATAATGATGTGGCATATGGAAACTCATGACATGACATGACATTGTTGACATGGAATTCTTGATGATGTGGCAATGTCAAGCCACTATTGTTGTTGTGTCTTGAGCGTATTCTTTTCACCTCCACATGGCTTGGTGATAGGATATCTTTGCTGGTCTCATGTCTTGGGGGATGATCACAAACTGTGTCCCTTTGCTCTCTCTCAATCAATCAACTTGCATGCTCAGGTACAAAGGTGTTTCTCAACATTTTTTCCTCTTCCATCTCCTTCTTCATCTATTTGCCATGGCATGCAATTAACTCATGACGAGACGACATCAACCTGAAAAACCCTTAGTCTAAGATAATGCATATTGATCCAAGCACTGAGCTGAATCCAGGTAACAGGGCGGGAAATAAGCTTTAGTGATTGCGTATTTGTGCATCTCAAACTGTCAAGGAGTGAGCCTTGAGCCTTGAGACTGCACAATACATAGTTCAGGCCAGGCTGGGCAGAAAATTTGTGCAGTTTCCGGAGGTAGTGTGAGAAGTTGAAGGAATGGGTATTGGTGAGCTGACTGCACACCTTCTGGAGGAAAATGAGGCTAGGAAATTGTGCAGTTGTGTAGTTCAAGCACCCAAGGGAAGAGCCTTGAGCCTTGAGACTGCACAATGCATAGTGCAGGATGAGTTGGGCTGAATTATAACACAATTTTGGAGGACAATGTTAGGGCTTGAGCTAAGGAACTACTCAGTGCAGTTGTCCTAGGAGGTAAAAAAACGCGCATTGTGCAACTCAGGGAGGTTGGATGAAGCTAGGTTTCCTGGTCAGGAAGTTTTTTCGAAAATGGCTAAGTGTGGGATCGATGAGATTAATGTGAACGATGATAAAACTTTGACTGTGATCACACGCTTAGAATACTTTGAAGACTCAACAACACAGATCATACGTGAGACATGAACGGAGTATTTACGTATGTGTGTCAGCGTTATGAAAAGTTACGACAATTGCGACACTAAGGATACGCTTTACGATGATCATGACAACACTTGTGCAACAACACTTTAATATTCCAAATTAGGAACAACTTATGAATCATGCACAAAAAAACGCAATTCCAACAACATATGCAATAAAAACAGTGAAATGGACTCTTGGATTCCATAGATCAATCAATATACAACCTAAATCCAAGAATAGAGCTGAAACAAAGCAAACTAGGTGGGTTAAACAGATTTCCCACACCTAGGATTGCCAAAAGGTGCTAAAACCCCAAGACTGCAAAATACCGGAGTTGCTGCATAAGGGACTGCGCAGTCTAAGAGAAGGTTTACACTCATAAAATAGGAGAACAATATATCTACTCATATATTAATCAAATACGCTTTATGAACTGAGATCTAGTCTCCTTATACAAAATACAAGATAACCCGGCAAGGGTTTCTTGTCAAACACTCTGCATACAAAATGTGATATTCAGAAAATTACTGAATCATCACTGCAACACTGAAGCACATGAGTGTAGAACGCTGAAAGATGTCCGATCTGATGTAGATCCCTCAAGGGCTTCCTCCCATGAAAGGATGAACCCCTCAATCACAAGGAAACTCTGCAACGGAGCCACCAAACCATGCACTAAGCACTGCGTCCAAAATAACGCATTCCCTAACTGGAAAAATGCTAAGAATGTATGGGAAATGTGTGGTCTGATACCAAAGATATGAAATCAGCTCTGGAGCTCTCCAAACAGATCCCTCAAGTGAAGGAAACCTTTCTCCAATGAGAAACTAGCTCAGACGCCGGGATTTCAATCCCTTCCACCGCTGCACCCAGCAACACTGCACAATGTTTGACAAAAATTACGCTGATAAAGTTGGCTGAAGCTTGGCCTGAAAAACTGATGTGGAATGATGAATATAAACTCTCCTAAGAGGCTTCTCAAGGAAAGAGGTGGGATTCCCGCTTGGGAACACCATGTGCTAAACAACACTGCTACTCTGCTAAATAGCAAGAAAGAGCAAAAGTTTGAGCAGACATGAATAATAATCTAAAACATGAAGAAAGAGAAAATAGCAAGAAAGAGCAAAAGTTTGAGCAGACATGAATAATAATCTAAAACATGAAGAATAACGCTCCCATCCTCTTTCTTAAATAAAACATGTGTTTTCTTGCCCTTGGCCCCACTCAATTAGGTCATCTCTATCCAAAGATACATCTCCCTCCAAAACTTCGTTATTCCTTCTTGGATTCCTCCTCCTCCACAACTGTGATGTTGACTTAGTCAAAGTGGACTGAATCAGCTTGATTTTATCCCTGTTCACACATGGAGGTGTTTTATTAAGCTAGAAAGAGTGTCTCCTTTCACACATGGAGTGTTTTTATCCTCCTTAGGAGACTTATGGGCTTTTCTACCTATTTATTCATCGGCTAGAGTTGCTGCTAAATCTAATGTTCTTTTTAGCTTTGAGGCTAAAATTTTGGAACATTACAATCCTCCCCTCCAAAATATTTGCTTGTCTTCAAACAAATTTATATGGAGAGCAAAATTCCCCCCCTCCTCCTCATGTGGCTTCCCGTCAATAGCCTCCATCACTGCATCAAGAGAATCTGCAAATAAACTGTGATCCAATGTCTCCTCCCAAGTGTGCAAAACCAAATGGTCTATATCAATCAAAGGCGGAAAGTGTGAATGGAAACTTGCCTGTTATCTCATGGCCTCCACAAAGTAGGAGTGATGACCAACATGGTGAATAAGTGCCTCCCTCACCCATGTTATCATCCAAATGAAGTGAGTCACCCTCCAACATGGGAACTCATGAAGAATCTCCTCCACCTTTGGCTCCTAAAATGTAGGTGGGCTAAATAAATGAACATGATAGGCAAGAAGGCCTATCCCACGCTGTCCTCCTCTCCACTTATGATAAGTGTAGAGTGTATTCTGATCTTGGGTTGCAACATGATTGCCCTCCACTGGTAAGAAGAATATTGAGTCTCCAAGGACTCTTCCTCCAAAATCATGAGACACGCCAACCCAAACCATTCCATTCAAGATGAATGGCACATCATCACCATTTGGCATCCAAATCAGAAAAATGCTGAAATTTATGTGCAATTTTGGATGGTACCAAAGGTTCTCCAAGTGGATATTACAGTCTTCCCAACTGCTGTTTGAGAATGTCATGTGGCAAGTGGTTTTGCAACAAGTTATACTCTATGTATGTTTGCTCTTCCAACATGGGGAAGTAAGCATCAATGTCTACCAGTAGTACATAGGTAAAATAACAATACACTTTCCCAAAGTCGTATAGATGGGCTACTATCATTACAAACATTGGCCCTAAAGTGACCATGAAACCCATAAATACTCTTGCTCTCTTGTGGAGCAATACACTGCTCATATATGGTGAGAAGATATAAATACTAAATGGAGTAATCAAAAAGTACATAAATGTATTCCTTACCATGCATGGTGAGTAGGCTGAAAGTGAGGTCCATGTATAAGTTCCCCCATGAGGATCCCCTCATAAAAATATGCAAGAGGAAGGGATACATATACCCCTTGGAACACTCCATCAATAAGAACACACTCCCATGTGACAACGCTGTAGGCCTTAGAATTAAGGCTCCATGACTCCTCTCTTTGACATTCCATATGCCAAAGCCATCCACTGTCATGCTGCTATGTGAGAAGATCTTCTTCCTATAGGGAAGTCTCTCATGATCCTTCAATGCTGAAGGGTAGCCTCCTTGCACCATGAATGTGCCTTCTTTCTCTCTAGAAATTTCATGAAAAGTATGGGAAGAATTCTGCCCATGCTCTTCCAAGTGCAACCACAGCAAAAACAACCTTTTGCTGCTTCCTCATCTCTTCCTCATACAAGCCATAGAGTAAGATCATGATGGTAAAATTGTATGATGCCCCAACAAACAATTCAGCCATTAAGTGCCTCCTCAAGTCCTCCAAGTGGTTCCTCCCACAAGAAGAGAAAAAGTGTGATGTGGCAATCATAGTTTGCCCATGGTTTCCCCCGAAATGTACAACATATAAATTGGAGAGAATCATGCTCCCAATGGGCATCGTCCATCTCAAGCCCACTCTCCAAGCAAAGCCCCCCATGAATATAAACATATCAACAATGTATGGAAGCAAGGTACAATGAGAACAAGTCGCCAAGTGACAATCGAAGAGTGAATCATAGTTCCACTCAGGGAACCAATGCTGTGCATCCTTTGCCTGCATCAAAATAAGAAATAACAAGTGCTTTACCAGCCACTTGTTTGTTGCCACAGTCATCTCATAAGATGGAAACATGAAGTTACAACATGGTGTTAATGGTGCACACCAAGAATCATGTGGCTTCCCCCACAAACCATAAAAAATATAGCCAAAATCAATGCTACAAGTAGCTGCAAGTACATCATCATACAATATGCAAGAAGAGATAATTCTTCTTGTTACATCATGCTGCTCAAATAAGGGAAAGAAGTACAATACAAAATATGAAATGATACCTCCTCCATCACGCACTTGAGATCTTGCACTGAAATGGCTCAACTAGAAATCCTCCCTCACCTCCAAAGAGTAGGGAAGTGGCTGTGACCTCCTCTTCGTTACCATTTGGGCTATGCATATTTCCATATGCTGATATATGTCATGTTGGATGCCCTCCCAAGTGAACTCCTCCATCAAATGAAAATATGCATCAAAGTGCATAGAAGAGAAGTCCTCATGTGCTGCATGTAGCAGCTTCTCCTTGAGACTAGAAGATCTAGTCAAGAAGATCCTGCCATAGGAATAGATGACCACATCATCCACCATGTATCCATCATCTGCATTCGGGTCATCAAGAATAATGCATGCACCAAGATCCTTAGAGTACTCTACCAAGAGTTGAGATCTCTAATAAGGATCAATCCTCCTAATAGACAACGCTGGTAATCTGGCATGTGAAGCTCTCCTCATGCTGCTGCTTGCTACTTTGACATCCCCCATGCCAAAGTTTTCCTCCAAACTCTTCACCTCTCCAAAATCCAAGAGTGGTGAATCCAAAGACAAGATGTTTTCCATCAACTCTAGATCAGGTGGCTTCCCAAGTGGAATGCCTCCATGTAGTGAGACATCAATGTCAAGAGTAGACTGCTCATGTGGTTGGGCAACCTTGCCCCTGCCCTTACAGCGCAAATCAGTCTGCCTCTTCCGTGCATTGGCTCTCTGAAATATAGAAGGGTGTGTGCCTCTCATCAAGTGATGCTGCTTTTCCTCCCTGCATCCTCTTTCTAGCTACAATGCTGCACAATCATGCTGCTCACTGATTGTGCTTGGACCTCTATGTATGAGATCCTGGGGAACTTCTTGTAAGGATACAATAATCCCTCCTATCGGAGCATGTGCTCCTCCTCCCTCTGCATGAGGTACTAGATGTGCTCTAGATGTGATAGTGTTTTTGCCCTCATCATCCTCAATGTGTATGGGCAACATCTCAATAGCTGGACCCTCCTGTGAAAAGGAGATCCCCATGCCCTCTTGTTCAAGAATATGAACTGGAGGTCTTGCTTCCGGCAATGTGTAATGCAAGATGTCAGCTTCTCCCATGGTTTTCTGAAGTGGAGTTCCCTCCATCACATGCAAGAGTTTTGTTTTCTCAAGTTTTCCTTGCTCATGTGCCTTAGGAAGTTTTTCATCAAACCTTCCCACCAATGTTTCTATGAATCTTTCATAATACAAGGTGTTTGCATTATTTAAACAATAAGATTCAAAAATCCACCATGCATGAGCCTTACCTCTGAAATGCAACGCTACAACTCTGATGGCTTCATCTTCAGAAATATGGTGCAGCTGCAAATAGGAGTCTAGCTCCTTCACCCAAGCTCCAGCGGAACATGTAGGTGATCCAGCAAAAGTAGATAGAAGAAATCTACCCGCATCCTCCTGCTTGCTCTTCTCCACCTGGATCTTGCAAAACTCTTGGAAATCAGTATGATCTCTAAACCTCTCAGTTTGAGATTCATACTCTTTCAACAAATCACTAAGAGTTCTCTTCTTAGGCATTTTCCCTCCTCCCATCCATCTCAAGATAGATCTGGGCACTTGACTGCACTGTGCATCATGGTGTGTAGCTGCATGCTCACACTCACCATCTGCGAATCTAGATTCAGCTCTAGATTCAACCTCCTTTGGAGATCCCATCTCCAATCTCATCTTCTTCAGCGCTCCTTGAAAGCTCTGCATAGATTTTGGAAGAATATTTGTAAGCTTGTCTTCCTTTATTCTTTCACACACTGAAGCTTTCTGACTTATTTTCATCTCTTTTTCCTCTGATAGCTAGATCTCACAGGCTGAGCCAGAGATCATGCTTTGATACCATTGTAATATTTCAAATTATGAACAACTCATGAATCATGCACAAAAAAGCGCAATTCCAACAACATATGCAATAAAACAGTGAAGTGGACTCTTGGATTCCATAGACCAGTGAATATACAACCTGAATCTAAGAATAGAGCTGAAACAAAGCAAACTATGTGGGTTAAACAGATCTCCCACACCTAGGATTGCCAAAAAGTGATAAAACCCTAAGACTACAAAATAACGGAGTTGCTGCATAAGGTACTGCGCAGTCTAAGAGAAGGTTTAAACTTAGAAATTGGAGAACAATAGATCTACTTGTATATTAATCAAATATGCTTTAAGAACTGAGATTTAGTCTCCTTATACAAAATACAAAATAACCCGGCAAGGGTTTCTTGTCAAACACTCTGCATACAAAATGTGATATTTAGAAAATTACTGAATCATCACTACAACACTGAAGCACATGAGTGTAGAATGCTGAAAGATGTCTGATCCGATGTAGATCCTTCAAGGGCTTCCTCCCATTAAAGGATGAACCCCTCAATCACAAGGAAACTCTGCAACGGAGCCACCAAACCATGCACTGAGCACTACCTCCAAAATAATGCATTCCCTCGCTGGAACAACGCTGGGAATGTATGGGAAATGTGTGGTATGATACCACAGATCTGAAATCAACTCTGGAGTTCTCCAAACAGAGCCCTCAAGTAAGGGAAACCTTCCTCCAATGAGAAACTAGCTCAGAATCCGGGATTCCAATCCCTTCCACTGCTGCACCTAGCAACACTGCACAATTTCTGGCAAAAATTGCGTTGATGAAGTTGGCTGAAGCTTGGCCTGAAAACCTGATGTGGAATGATGAATACAAACTCTCCCAAGAGGCTCCTCAGGGAAAGAGGCGAGATTCCCGCTCGGGAACATCCTGTACTAAACAACACTGATACTCTGCTAAACAACAAGAGAGAGCAAAAGTCTGAGAAGACATGAATAATAATCTAAAACATGAATAATAATGCTACCATCCTCTTCCTTAAATAAAACATGAGTTTTCTTGCCCTTGGCCGCACTCAATTAGGTCATCTCTATCCAAAGATACATCTCCCTCCAAAACTTTGTTATTTCTTCTTGGATTCCTCCTCCTCTAAAACTGCGCTATTGCCTTAGTCAAATTGGATTGAATAAGCTTGATTTTATCTCTGTTCACACATGGAGATGTTTTATTAAGCTAGAAAGAGTGTCTCCTTTCACACATGGAGTGTTTTTATCCTCCTTAGGAGACTTATGGGCTTTTCTACCCATTTATTCACTGGCTAGAGTTGCTGCTAACTCTAATGTTCCTTTTAGCTTTGAGGCTAAAATTTTGGAACATTACAAACACTTAAACCTTTGAGAATAAGTGCGATGGATACTTACATGGTTAGAAAAGCTCATTTACATAGAGATGACCTCTTAAAACCACTAGAATATGCTTATACACACAATGCGATGATGAATATGTGAAAATACGACATTTTCCCTATCTTGATAAAGGGAGCAAAATACTTCAAGAAAACACATGGAATTGTTTTCAATGTTTGCGGCGACACATGATGCTAATGACATGATGATGTGGCAGTGATAAGCTATTATTTTCATTGCTTCTTCCTTTGTGTGAGGTATGCTTTGTTCTTCATATATACCCTCCAACGGTTTGTAAATATAATGGAGTATTCTTGTGGTCCTGATCTTTGATCTTCTGTTGTAATCCAGCGTTCCTTAATATTCTTGTCTGATGATTATTTTATCTCCTCAAATCCTTAGGTGTCTTCTAGAATTTCCTCCTTCTCTATCTCTTCCTTCATCATCCTTCCATAACATGATAGAATTTATGCATCTGCAATCCACTCATGACAAGACAACATCAGTGTGATAAACCCTTGGTCTAAGATTCTGCATGATGATCCACTAAGTCAGAATCGGGCTGTAGGCCAAGAGAGAGGCTTAGTGATTACATAGTTGCACAACTTAGGCAGTGAGGAGTGGAGCTTGAGCTTTGAGACTGCACAATGCGTAGTTTAGACATAACTGGGGAGACAAATTGCACAGTTTCCTAGACTTTGAGCTCAACTACGGGGTTTTGCACTGCTTGAGAAAACTGCACAATTCTGGGTGGTAGAGGAGGCCTGGGGATTGTGAAGTTGCACATTTCAGGAGCTCAAGACTGGTACTGCGCAATGCACAATGTTGGCTTGGTTGGTGAGAAATAGATCGTAATTATGGGACTCATGGGTTGGGCTTGAGAACTAAGGGAGTTTTTCGGAATTTGGCCAAGTGTGGGATCAGTGAACCCGATGAGAACAATGATATGAATTTACTATGATAACACACTTAGACACTTGGCGACACAACATAAATCATCCAAAATACATGAATACATACTTCTTAGCGTGAAACATGTCTGCATGATAAGAACATCTCATCGCCACAAAGCCTGCCCCTTGAAACAAACCAAAAAATACAATTTGCATGATAAGTAGCTATTCCCATGCTAGAAGACGAAACTTGCTATATAAATATAAAATTGTGAACGACACTTGCGATATGCGAGCAACAGTGAAAGTAACACATGCCAGAGCAAAGATAACATGAAAGCGACACTAATTAGGTGAAAGTAAACGAAAGCGACACTCATGAAAACAAAGGTGCATAGGAGCGACAATTTGAAAAAAACAACGAAATGTAAATACAAACGCTGCTAGAATGTGAGAACTATTGTTTTCAGTGCACACTACTGTCGACATGAATTGGACATCGCACAAGCATAGTCTTGATGGAACATGTTATGCTTATTCAAGATTGCATGAAACTCATGGAATTATTGCAAATTCAACATGTTTGAACAAGTGAATTCAACACTTCTAATTCAAGAAGGGAGCTCAAAAGAATTATCTGACTAAGAAGTGACTATGGAACGACCCATCACAAGATCCATAGTAGGCTCCAAAATTCAGTATATGCAAAATTTTGGAGGGTGTTGCCGCAGTTACAACACTTGGAAACACAGTGGTAGAACTCCAACATCTTTGTTTTGGTTTCATCCTTAAGTGAAAGACCTCAATCCTTCAAGAAGTATTGGTTCACCATAGAGATTACCCCGAATTTTCCACTTATCCTGTTTAAAGATATAGTCACCTCTATACTTTACTTATTGTAAAACACATCAATATAAGAATATTTGTGAACAAACTACTTCGATAGGGGAGAAGGATAGTAAGTATATCGAGCTTTTAAACACATTCCATGGTGTTTCTCCACTGCCAACGAGCCTGGACAATACCCCCGTGGAGTCACATCAAGAGAACACAAGCATCACTTCGCTGCCAGTGGGCCTGCACAGTTCCCCAACGAAGTTTCTTGCTTCACCTCTTTGCGCAGGAAGCCTTTCTCTTCTTTCATACTTTATTTATTTATTTTTTATACGACAATGCATTGGCACTTATTCATTTTACCGGAGAAAAAGAGGGATCTCGATTTATCGAGAGCATAAGAAGTTGTTCCCTTTTTAATGGATTTCAAAGATAACCAAAGTTTTATGCTCGTTTTAAAGTTTTTCTCCTTTCTCGTCTCTACTCAGTTGCATCGACAGGTCGAAATACCATTCAATACAAGGTTGAGTGCAGAATGAAGGTCTTAATAAATTTACTGGCTTATTAGTTTGATCAAAGGCTTTCTATCTCGAGAAAATCATATTTTCCATTCAGATATCATTGAATTTAAGGACGAGTAAACCCAAAATAGGGAAGAGGTAACATATAAGCCAAACATTGTTCGTTGTCATGATTTCCCTTTTCAAGTTTTTCCATATTGCCTTTCAAGCCAACAAAGTATCTTCATGTGAAGTTTTATTCAACACACGAAAGGAAAAGACACGACACAACAAGAATGTGAAACCAAAGTACAAACAAAAGAAGCTAAACTAAACATGATGCATGAAAAAAGTAAGAAAACACAAGAAATACTAGAAGAGTAGGTGCAAAATGAGCACGAGATGAGTGCAAGAGAGGAAAAACTAGGATGCAACTAATCCTACTTCTAACCCAACAACTAGAAGGTCAGGGTAATGTATAATGAAATTTCCAGTGAAACCACTATAGTTGTTCTCGACCTGCACCCACAAATATAAAAACAGTTAAAACAGATATAAAGTAATGTGCAAGAGAAAATATGAAAGCTTGAATAATTTACAAAAAAAAAGGAAGGTCTTGCCTGTGGGTAGAAAGATGTGTCACAACCACTACATCATCCAATTCACATTCTTAACTTTTCGATGAATGCCATATTTTAGCAAACCTTGGGAGCTTCTTGCAGATGTGTCTTCGTCACCACCAAACTCCTTAGCAAGAATGAGGGAAGATCGAAACTTGTTATTTGCGACAGAGATTTCAATGTAAGTTTGTTCCAACCATTCAATTATTGGAAGACAAAATTCATGATGATCACCCCAAAATATTTAAAAAGATGAATTTTCAATTAGAGGCAGGAAATTACGATGGAAATTTTACGAGAGAAAATAGATTTGATCATATTCAGTGGTCATGTCGAGACAGAGGACCTGATATAACCATCAACAAAGGCTGAAGTGCCTCAATTACTTAGCAAAAATTTGAATAGTGAGATGTTGAACGATGAAGATTAAGGGATGTAAAACAACTATCATTGGATGTGGTGATGAGAAAATGATAAAACAAATGACAGTCATGAAGGAAAGAATAATGATAAGATGAGATAATTAAGACATCAGATTCCCAGTTTGGAATAAACAAAGATAAATAATTTTGAACAGTTTTGCGAATGCTCTGATTAATCGAACAAACTCCCTTGCAAGCCAAATGTGCCAAACCATTTTTTGTAACTAGTGACAAACTGTGAAAGCATCATAATTATCAAAAGAATTTGAAAGGAATGTTAGCACAACAAATACAAGAGACCAGTAAGGATGTGGTGAACAGAGAAGAACTTGATTGGTGTAATAACTTGTGCATTCATTACCACTCAAGAGGATTTCTGTTGCGATGAAAGGACAAATTTGCAATATAACATTCGCAAGAAGAACCAAGAGTTGACTATTAAGAAATGAATTCGATAAGCGTGATTCCTTCAGCCGAAGATAGTCTTTTGAATGATCAAATTCAAAATTACATGACTCTAGGAGAGACATACATTCCCAAGTAGAGTTTAATGCGATAGATTTGCATGAAGATGAATGTTCTTGAATCCGGTCAGAAGTAAAATCTTGAAAATTTGAAGCATCACACTTGAAATACCAAACATTTTTCACGAAGAAATTTTCATTGAGTGAAACCATGCAAAGAGAAGGATTGTACAGGAAAAACCAGATATGACTTAGTTCAGGGGGCTTACCAGAGTCTCGAGATCCTGACATAATCATTAACGAAAGTTGAAGTGCATCGACTCCATGGAAGGTCCCAAAAATTTATAGAATTGTAAAATCAAATTTTGAAGATCGAACCAGATCATGCATGGTTGGAAGATAACTGCTACCACTAGCCTTAATAGGCAACTGCTCATTGGATGGAAGCCACCTTTGCCACCTATTTTACTGGATTTTCCAACTTCAAAAACCAAATTACTCAAGTCGAAATATTCTTCTGATCGTAAATTCAAAGATGAATGAATTGGGGAAATTTTGTGAGCAAGATGATTTGAAGAGTTGTCTTCATGCAATATAAGAGATAATGATGGATGGAAAGGTAATCAATGATTTCAGTGTTTTCAATTTCATCATGGAAAATCTCACCGCCTTGTGTCCATCAAGAAGATAACTCATGAGATGAAGAACCTAAAGAGCATGGAGTATCTCTGTCACAAGTAAATGCATCACAAACATTGGAACACAAGGGATAGTGAGATGGAGGGGAAGTTTCGATGAACACATCTTATTTTACCAAATCGGATTTTGGATCTAAAGTAAAATCTTCATGAGAGACTAAAAGATCAGTTGATATGCCTAGGCATTCATGATTGCATCCATCAACATAGTCATTATCATTGAAACAATTGTTTCCCAAGGATACAGATTGATCAAAATAATTGATTACATTTGATTCACTACCAAGATTAGTAGATTGAAAATAATCCAAGAATGTAAGCACATCATCTTCACATGGAGGATTTTGAAAAATAGAAGAAATATCAAAAAACCTTCATTCTATCTACCTGTGTAATGTGTCTGTCTTGTATCTGATCACAATTTGAACCAATAGCATGAAAATCAAGACAGCGTGAAATACTAGCTGGTGGAACAGATTTCTCAGGCGAATCATGGTACAAAGAGTCATGGCCTATAGAGGATATAGGATAATGTAAATCATATCATATTCGAGACTAAAGTTATGAACAATAACATCATCTTGTGGAATCGAGGAGTTAGTCTTCATCATAGGCTTCATGATCCAGTATGGAATTTCCTCCATTGAATCATAGTTACGAAAAGCGAAATAAGAATGATTAGATAAATTAGGAATTCGATTAGCAGATATCCCAACATTATTATCATCGCAAGGAGGCACCCTCGTCAGAATTGGAAAAGGAGGAGGACAAGGAACAACAAGAATAGTAGGTTCTTCCTCTAAAATTAGAGGTGTCTCATGATTCACAATAGTTGGGGGAGTGGGAAAATCAGGGGGTTTGGGTTCACCGCATAAAGCGATAAGAACCAAGAAATCCCAATTCATATCTTCTTCCAGAAATTCATAGCAAAGGTGAAGAAATCAGTTAGAAAAATCCTCAACTGATTTGTTAGGCTTCTTTCTTGAGAGATTGATTCTTCTACAAATATTTCAGTGATTATACCTATGAAATGCTTTATGAAGCTCCTCTGCAAGTTGGTCGAATGAATGGACAGAAGCAAGAAGTAATGTATGACACCATCAATTAACGTGACCTTCAAATGTGAGGGTGAGTAATCTAGCCATGACATCCTTGCAATGTATTTTGTTAGAAAAGAAAAAATGGACAACTTGAAACAGATATTCATGAAAAGTTAATTTACCCTCGCCATCAAACTTAAATTGGGAAAATCAATGAATAACTTCCACAGGGACGGTAAGATTAAGCTCTTCTATAAAAACATCTTGGGATTATGATTTGGAGAAGGTCCATTTTGAATAAGAGATTCAAAACAGACTCAACAGGAACAACCTGCGTCTACCCTCTTTATAGCGCCATTGTTAGCAGTTTTGGAAATCCGTCAACCAGGGGGGTCTCCCCGATGTGAAGTCCCAGTTAAAGCTCTCCATTTGGAGTAGGAGACCCATCCAGATTATTGGTTTGGTTGCCATGTATTCTTATAGATATGACTTGGCTCTAACTGTAAACAAGAGAGAGGAGTGCAAATGCGCCTTTGAAAAGTAAGGGGGTTGTGCCTAGTGAGTGTTCAATAGTATGTGTGTAAAATTCCTTCTACTGCGGGGAAAGGAAAATGCGAGCCTCTAAGAGAGAGGTAATAGTACCACCCAAGAAGACACACACAAACAACAAGATCCGTATAACATCCAGAGGAATACTCCACGAGGTGTGTGATGGTCGTTACAACCAATGAATGAGAAAGGTTTGTCTAATATCAAACGAAATAGTCCACGAGGATACAACAACAATAAAATCCACTACAACACATTTTCTATAAAATAAATACTAAAATAATCGAAATAGTTCAACTACCTTAGCACATGTGCAAGAAAACATGAAATACAAACATCCAAATAATAGTCTTACAAACATTCATAATACATGCATGAAGAACGTGTTGGCCTTAAAGGCTTTTGTTATTAAGTAAAATTTCCAAGACACATGTATACAATGAACATCACTAGTTACAATAGTAGAGTGTTGGAGCTACTCCTTGCTCCACAAAAGAACGAGCTTATTTCTATAATGCTTTGCTAGTGGAGCCAAGGTGAAAACGTATTTTTCTCATACATTGAGGGTGTATATATAACCAAGAGGATATTCTTCACCTTCGTTGTGACTCTTTGACTACCTTCACGATTGTTTGAATTCCTATGAATTTTCAACTTACATGAATCTTCATATTCTGAATGTGTCCATTGGACTTCCACTTTACAATACATTTCGAATGACAAATTACATGGTCCACAATTATAATTGGTCAATTGCAGTGTTTTGCACTACTTGGGAAAACTGCCTAGTTCTGGGAGGCAAAGGAGGCTTGGGGATTGCGCAGTTAAGAAGCTCGAGACTGAGGCTTTAGGGCTGAGACTGCACAATGCACATTGCTAGCTTGGCTAGAGAGAAATATAACACAATTATGGGACTCAGGGGCTGAGCTTGAGAAATGAGGTAATTTTCTGAAATTTGGCTAAGTGTGGGATTAATGAGACTGATGAGAATAGTGATGTGAATTGACTATGATCACACACTTAGACACTTGGCGATGCAACATAAATCATACAAAATACATGAATACATACTTCCCTTAGTGCGAAACATGCATGCATGATAAGAAAAACTCATCGACACAAAGCCTTCCCCTTGAAACAAACCAAAAACTGCACTTTGCATGATAAGCAACAATTCCCATGCCAGAAGACGACACTTGCTATATAAAGATAAAAGTGAAAATGACACTTGTGATATGCGAACGACGGTGACAATAACACATGTCATAGCAAAGATATAATGAAAGTGACACTAATTAGGTGAAATCAGGCGAAAGCGACAACCAGAAACATGAAAGTGACACTCGCGAAAACAAAGGTGCACATGAGCGACAATTTGCAAAAAATTACTGAAACGGAAATACAAACGCTGCTAAAATGTAAGAAATTATTGTTGTCAGTGCGCATTGACTGTCGATGTGAATTAGACATCACATAGGGGCAGTCTTGATGGACCGTTCTATGCTTATTCGAGCTTGCATGCAATAATGCACTCATGGACTTATTGCAAATTGAGCATGTGTGAGAAAGTGACTTCGACATTTCCATTCCAAGAAGGGAGTTCAAAAGTATCCGCTGACCAGAAAGTGACTATGGAATGACCAATCACAATATCCATAGTATGCTCCAAAATTCAGTATAGGAAAAATCTTGGAGGGTGTTGTCACAACAACAACACCAACTTAAGGTTCTACGAGGCCTTTTCCAGCTCGATTTCGTTTGCGGAATTTGTGGGAGGCATAATTTGAAGGAACCTCTATGTTAAGGCCCATGTGTATATGGAATGTTGTACATGGCCCAAAATATCTAATATTAATGGATGTTTTTCTAGATATATTATGATGGACAATTACTCTTTTACAACCTTTTTGTTCTCTTGATAATATTTCTTGAATATGGATTCTTCATTGGTCATCCCAAGGATATGGAAGTCCATAGGTCCCCATGTGAGGTATATCATTAAAAAATGTGGTATTTTTAGATTTTATGGCCTTGGCCTTTAGTTCAATATTTATCCAACTTCTCAATTTAGTGATGTAGTTATCCACGTCCATTGAAACAAATGTATTTTCATTCAAAGGATTGTGAAATTTTTATTGCAAAAGGTATTTAGGACCTTGCTTATTTTGATATATGGCCCTGTGTTGTGGAGGTAAATCCCCTCTGCGGACAGAGTCGATCCCTACTAGCCCAGACCGGGTCTAGCAACAATCGTTCACGCTATAGTGCAGGTCCCTAATTGCAAATAAACCAACTAGCGATGAAGGCTTACCTGGAATCCAACGCTGTCGCTTGTAGAGAGAGTAGCGCTCCCGTTTCTTAGCTCTGGCAGATCATAATCCTCACGATTTCCGTGACCGGACACCTGCACACGCAAGAAACAAAACAAATGCAAGTGTAAAATCCAGTATATGCAACTATATGTCAGTCAGAGAAGACATAACTCATCATCATAATCAACAACAAGAGTGGAACCATAACCAATAGTCGCTTATCATTAATCAATCAAAGAAGAATACAACCATAGCTTTGACGCTGAATTCTCCTTCGGAGGGTCGCCAGTGGAACACGTCTCGAAAAAGCCTGTCAGAGATGGGACAAACCTCTCTCTTCGGATGTCTCGACAATGATCTCCTTGCTTGGATTTGGCCTTAAGGGAATGAATCAAGGCTCTTGCAGCATAAGGCTCTGATGGCTCTTGGGAACTTGGAGACTAGCTATTCAGCCATTCCACCCCTTCATCAATAGATGAAGGCTATATTTATAGAGGAGAGGAGGAGGTTGGGATCCCTACAATAGTGGAAGGGAGGCCTTATCCCTTGGGAGGTTCCCCATAAGGTGGAAACAAGAGGCCAAAGGAGGAAGGCCGTGGTTATTCAGTCGAAACCACTATTGATGACTCATCCACGAAGTTGTTGTAATCGAAACTTCGCCTCTTTTTTTAAAAAACTTTCCAAAAGCAGATTTGCGTGGGTGCTTAACTGGGACAGAGTGCCAATTGGCGCGGGCTCAGTGTTAATTTTCCTCATTGGTGCGGGTACATAACGGGCTACCAGCGCCAAGGCAAAAACATGTGTTTTTAGGGGTCTGCTCAGGAAATGATCAACAGAAGGAATGTTGTCCTCATGGAAAGGGATGCACTGATGGTATTGCAAGGCATGACACTACTTATTCGTCACATAAACGTCCCTCCAATGCGTGAGATGGGGATTGTAGGGACGGTGACAAATTACTATGTAACACCCTGATATAGTATTTCATCATCATGTTATCCAAAAATCACCTTACCCATTAATTTAGCTCATCAAAATTGGAGTAAGGCTCTCACTGCTCCCTAAGCTTAGACATGCATTTTAAAACAAAATCATCTACAAAAGGTTTGATAGTCATTAGTGTTGTTGTAAGTTTAGCCTTTACTTGAGAGTTTTCATATGTTTCTTTCAAAATGTCTATCGTATTTTGAAAAGAGGAAGAATAAATATTTGGCTCAAACTATGTCTTGGGGGCTTCCTCCATATTATTCCCATGCTTCTTTAAATCATCTTTCCTCTTTTCATCAAAGGATATAAATGGTCACAACATGCTCAATGTCTCTTTTTTGGGTTCCTAATGTCTTCACTTCTTTGATTGACTCATTATATTATTTTGTAATTGATCTACATTAGCCCTCATGGTGGAGGTTATTGTGGGAACGAGATGAATCCCTCGTTGCCGATTTTGATTGAATTTGAACTCTAAAGCTTGCTTCATTCAATTGGCTTCGTAGGGAGGATTTTTTCCTTTGTTCCTTTTGTAATGATATTATCCTTTCTTCAAGAGCCTTCCTAGATGCATGTTGATATTCTTATTTAAAAATATGATCTCCCCCTTTAATTATTGTTTCTCCAACATAAGTGTTTATAAAAATTAGAGTGGTTCAACAACAATTGTAACTTCAAATGCGTGGATCTCTTCTTACTTTTCCCTTAAAATATGGATAGCTTCAACAATTATTTTTCAATATTTCCCAAGAAAGACAAGTTTCTCTTCTAAAACTCCTTTTTACCACTTCTAAGGCTTTTGTTTTCAAGGTCAACTACTAGTTCTTTGATAGCAAAGGCCTTACCTTCCCTTTATATTTGTCATTTATAAAGAGACCTTGGCATACTCTTCACACACCACACTAGTGGTACTTTTAGATAGCATTATGTTATTGATTGGTGGTAATTCAATGGTTTTGACATTGATTTGGATTCTTGTCAATGCTCTTATCTATTTTTAAGGTGTGGATTGACAACCAAAGGCTTTATTGTGGGAAAAGTGATTTCACTAATAATACTTTCATACATAGGACAAGGGGATTTTTTCCCATGGGCTAATTTTCCTTCTTTTTCCCCAAAATATGATTCACTAATTTCCATTTTTTCTAAAAAATATTAGCCCAAATTTTATAGGATACAATTATTTACCTTAAAATCACCAACATTTAATAGACACTATGCAAATCCTTATAAATTTGAATATTTTACATAAATATTGACAAACATTTAATAATTTTCATATTAAGGGCTAGTAATATTCACTAAGGTTTCTACACTTTTTCTTTGAAATGGGAAAAAGTTGGGGTTGTGTAGGGAAATATTCTAGATATATAGCCATAATAATAATGACATATGGATTTAGGGATACGAAGGAATATATGCTTTCAATAAGAGGAACGACAATGCTTGTTTCTTGTGAGTTCTCAACACTAGAGGCACTAAAAATTCCTGCTCGGAGGGTTTTCGTGAGTAGCTTAGAACATTTTAAAGGAGTAGATATGGAGCCATGTGAGAAACAACCCCCATTATATTTGATATGTCATGATTAGGATGTTTTATTCCCATTCCTTGGCCTTTGGACCTCCCATTTTGGTCTTTTTGTAAGATGTGCTACTCCACCATGCTTATCCATTATTTTTATTTTCCCATCTTCCTCTTTGACCTCAATCTCTTAGTGCTCTGCTCTCTTATTTTTTTGGCCTTTGTTTGTCTTTAATATTTTGATATTGACCTAAATAATTGTCTTAACAATGCTCTTATCCACGTTCTCATGTTCTTCATCTTCCTTATTTGTTCTATTTTTTTACTCATTTCCACTTATGATGGCTAAAATGTTAGATGGCTCTTCATTTTGACCTTGTTTCTCAATGAGAGGGGACCCTTAAATATTATACATATCATCAAATGTAGTTTCGTCCTATTATTGGTTGGGGGAAATCACTTCGGAACTATGCACCACACTTGCTCTAGTGTTGATCTGCTCCTGTAAAGATGAATGTGGAATGTAGATATGTTTTTTCTATGGGGAATGCCCCTTTTTCAACACCAAATCCCAATTTTAGGGGTATTTATCTTATTGGTGGGAAGGTGGTAAGGCCTTATGGTTTTTCCATAATTTTTGGAATGAGGAGTATTCCTCCACTTCATTCCAGTGGGAATCATCGTAAGTGCTGGAGAATTTTCATATTCAGTGATATCCCCTCAATGGATATAATTAGATTTCAAATATTTCCTTATTTATCGTCATTCCAATATTTTATTTTTATCAAAATTATCCTCTAAGAGTCCCTTCCTCCTTTGACCAGAGAATGCTTCATATCTCTTGTTGTAACAATTATATCCTTAGGCTAGTGGAAGGTGTGTTATGAAGACACTTTAAGTTGCTTTTTCAAGTATGGGGGAAAAATTTCTCCATCACATTATCATGGTATTCCTAAGTTTCTATGATTGCCTTGATTTACATCCGTTGTGTTGGTTGAAATTCCTTTCTTCTTCAGGTTTGTTGTAATAATCATTTGTCCTTGGGTAGACATTTCCATTTATTTTGATGTCATGCAGTGCGGGTCATACTTTTAGGGGTTATACAGGGGAAATTTCATCTCCATAAGTATCTTCACTATTTATATGATCCTTTATATTTTGAAAAAGCATATCCACCCAAAGTAATGAGGTATAATGTGTGATTATTCTTTTTGTAATTGGTGAAACATATCTCATCCAAATGTGGGGGCATAAATAATGTAATACAAAAAATATTCATATAAAGATCTTGGGTAACCCATAAGGAGACATTTCTGATACATACATAACAATTCAATTCTATTTGAATAATTGGTGACCACTTTTGCCAAAATCACTAGTACAAACAAGGGATTGATCTCCTCTAGTATCTTATCTTGTTCCCTTGCATTGAGAATGGAAAGTAATATATAGGTAAAATTGGTTATGTAATTTAGGAGGTTATAATTTTTCCCTCTTTCAAGCTCAAATAAGTTGTTGAATCACTCTATTTGGTTGGAATCATTGCAATTCTAAACCCAGCTAGGTAATTTAATCACTTTTATAGTAGCTAAAAAGTGATCCTAGGAATGAGGGATACATGAAGTTTTTCTCTACATTGAAATATCCTTGTTGTTGTCTCATATTATTGACAATGGATTTAGTGTATCTAAAAAAGGTACATGTTAATGATGGAAACATTTAGAAGTATAAATTAGCCTCATCAACTGTCGCATAATTATATTTACATATAATCAAAGGAAATATGGCCATTGTGTCTTGTACCTAGGGAATAAATTCTTTGGTATTACAGGGTGGGGAATAATTCATGGGATAGCTCTACTTGGGGACCAACCAAGAGAGCTTGTGGTATCTTTCGTTAGGAGAGAGTCAAAGATATGATTCCTTCATCCCTCCACATAGATGATTTTGAACCTTAGGGATGTCTCAAGCATGGTAGAAAATGTCTTGACAATGATGGAAAAAGGCTTGGAATTTCCATCAAATGTAAGAATTTTTTTAGGAACCAAATTTGTAGAGCTTGGTACATATCTCAACAAGCTAAAGGGAAGGGAAAGTCTTAGCTACCAAGTATTCACCCAAACTAGATGACCAATAGAAATTTATATTGTTAACACTTAGGGATTTACCATAGCAGGTGTCGATTAATCTATAGGGATTTTTTTAATTTAGAGTATGGGGAGTGACTTTGTGAAAAGTTATCTACGAAAATACGATATGAAAAGGATGATATGCCACTAACATTAGAGAATGTAATAATAGATTGAGTATAATTGTGCTAAGAGGTGGAATTATATTTCTTTGACATGGTGAATAGATTAGTGAATGGATGAGAATAAAATATGGAGTGGGGATGGAGGTATTTCCTAGTAGTTAAAGGTGACCCAATTGATAGTGGTTTTGATTTAAAGACATAAAAACTCAGAAGTACACACCATGTACAAAAATGTGAGCATGGAGCACAACTCCAATATAGATAATACATATAAGTTACACACTATCTCCTTCCAAATATCCAATACATTCATACATACAATTCGAATCTCCTCAATAATGATAGTTCAATCTCTATATATACCCATTCACACATTTCCCATGTGGCCCCTTCATAATTAGGCCAACCCTATGACATATAAAAATTTTACATAGTACATGTACATTTAACTTCATATATGACCCCACTTAGGGTCATATCATATACATTTAACCCAATATAGGCTCCCCTTGGGGTCATAACAAAGAACCCTCCTTTGAAAACCTTTGTCCTCAAAGCTTTGCATTAAGGGTGTTACATGTGATGAAACTAATAGGATTTCCTTATGCTCCTACATTCTTCTTGCCATAGATGACAATGCATCCATACAAACTCAATTCTTTTCGGTCTTAATACTTTATGGCTAGTTGTTGCATTGTTCTTTTTTTTTATTCCATGTCTTGATATTTTGACTTCTCCAATTTGTAATAGTTCTTGGTCTTTGAAAAAAACTTATTGAATAATGATTTGTGATCTCAATTTGTAGTATCAGTTGGTATTTAATAACATCCTATTAAATAATGGTTTTTTGATGCCCCATTCGACGAATATTGATGAGCATTCCATCTTCTTCCTTGATAATGTTGATGTGAATCCTTTTTTGTTCCTTGAAATATTTCTTGGTAATGAGGATGTCGATATGGTTTCACATTCGATGGATTTCCTTCACTCCTGCATATCCATTTCATCTATATTCTTCTTAGAGATAATGGCCTCCTCTAAGCTCTTTGTCTAGTCTTTGATGTAATGTTCCAAATTTTAATGGAACATTAATTTTTGATAGGAGATGAATAAAATGGGTAGGGGACCCATTATTTGCATGATTAGAGAATAAAAATCCTCTAGATATGAAAGGGGATCATATTAGAGCTGGATTTCACACCTCCATGTGTGATAGGAGGTTTTTGCATACATGCTTGGCCAAGGTTGACCAAGTCAAACTACGTTGGCATGAGTTGGAAAGCACTATGTAGAACAACGCAGGAGGGAAGATTCTAGATGGAGGAAACCCTAATTCGAAGTAGGGCCCATGGAGGGAAGGCTCACTTGTTTAAAAGAGGAGCAAGACAGCCATTTTGGACATCTTTGATCATTTTACATTTGAGTCTTGAAGACTTGTTGCTGCCTCTTGCTGTTCAGAATGCTGCAGTGCCTTCGGCCACGAGGGAGTCCTGTTTAGGAATTCCTCTCCTTCTTAAGGAGCTCATGAAGGATTTCACTCCATTCCCCATATTCAGGCATTCAGGCCATAGCTTCAGCCATCTACATCAGCGTAGTTTCTGCAGCAGATATTGTGTAGTGTTGCTGGGGAGGTTTCCACACACCATCCGGAGCTTGTTTTTTCAGTGGAGAGAGATTCTATTCATTGGTAGATAAACAAAGGTGGTTCTTGAGCATATCCCACCATATTTGGCATCAGGCCAACCACTTTCCATTAGAGGTAGCGCAGTCCCTCTCTTAGACATCGTTCTCATTGGTGATTATTTGCTGTGTGGGATTGACATCCTTTTGGAGGAGAAGTCTTGGGTGAAAGGATAAGCCTTTCACTTCAGATTTCTATTGGAGGAGGATTTTTCAGTTGTTGCAGACATTTCAGCCTTCTCCATCCATTTCCAGTTCTTGAGTTGCTGCTACCTAGCAACTCCAGCATTTCTGCAAAATGCCATTTTTGTATAGATTTCAGCCAATCCTTTTAGAGGATTGATTTATTGTATTTTCAGGGGTTGAGATCATGCTCCCCTTTCTTATTTGAGCCTATTATTTCTATATCATTGTATTTCATGGTTTATGCATCAGTTCCTCTCTAAAACTGCACAGTCATGGCCTAGGGCTTTCTTATGCAGCAATGTATTCTCATATTTACATGTATAGGTTTCTTGAGGCTTCTAGTGCCTATCTTGAGTGATCATTCCCTCAAGGATTTGTATTCTTATTTGCTGCTATGTATTAATGTGATGGCCATTGGATTCTTCGACATTTTATGTGTTCATGAGTCATTGTTATTTCCATTTGATGTACTTGTTATTGCTGTAGCTGCAGTGTTGGGGTTATCTAAGAGATTCCAAATCTTGTTGTGTTTCCCTCTTGGGGATATTGTCCCTTGACAATCACTCTATAGACAGAGTCTGCTAGTGGGCTAGGTAGCCTCTGGAGCTCATCCTTTGTTCAAAGGTGACAAATCCAGTAAATACCCCCGCAGTCTATCTCTGGAATAGATTTGCTTTGTCGATTGACGATGTTTATGAAAAAGGAACATTATAGTGGTATCAGAGCATCGAACTAGCATAGCCTGTGAGTTCCATTTCAGAGGAGAATAATGAAGAAGATGAGATTGATCTCATCTATTTTTGGAATAAATAAGAGCCTCCCTGAGGAGGAGGAGAAGAAAAGAGGAGGAGAGGAAGGTCTATGCACTTCCTATTCTCTTGAAGAGCAGCATGGAAGATGTTTGGACTTATAGATCTTATGCAAGTACCTGGGTGAATATAAACCCCATTCTGCAGCATTCAGGGGAGCTACAACATTCCCATAGTCTATTCAGCAGATGAAGGAGATAAGGCCCTGTGAAAAAGGGAAAATTAGAGGCAATAGGCTTATATTGTCTACATTTGATGGGGTTACTTCAACTAAATCTTGGGAGAAGAAGCTGGAGGAAATTTTGTTGCTGCATCTAGTGGCAGAGGAAGAAGTAGTGGAGATGGAAACACTGCACATGGAGGATAAAACCTCTGTTTGGTGGTTCAAACTCTTGGTTCATTCAAGGGTGAGTTATTTTGGAGACTTTGCTCAAGGGTTGATCCAAACCTTTGATGGAGGGAGGACAAAGGAAGAGAAAGCCATTCCACCATTGGAGGAGCATTGCACCAACGCTGCTACAGCTTTGGAAGAGCAGCCTTCTACATCTATGGATGAAGAAGCCATTGGAGGAAAAACCATTCCAGCCACACAAGAAGGTCCCAAGATCCACCAAGGTATGAGTAAAGTTCCACTTTCTATTTCAGCAAATAATCTTAAGGATGGTGGAATTTCATATGAGGAGGTCCCAGGATCAAATCACATGGCCACTTTAGGGCCTCATGATTGCATTGCACTGTGCAAGGGGTTCAAGGAGGAGATGAACCATCATCCTCATAAATTTTTGATGATTTACATTCAGCCTTCAAGGTGGGGATGTAAACTTTTGGAGGATGAAGTAAACCATGATACCTCCATGGAGAATCATGAAGCAAATTGTAAAACCAGAGGAGGAGACAACTGCAAAATCATTGGAGGAATCAACAGCACTATTGAACATGGGTGGAGGGGAGACATCACCTCCATCACATTTGGATCTCCATAGGTCCAACGTAGTCATGGGAGAGAGGCATTTCATAAGAGGTCTCCAAGGAGCTGAATTTCAAACTCTCATGAAATGCAGGAAGCAACAATTGGTTTGGGAGAATGGTAGCACTCATGGGAGGAGTACCAAAGAAGAGGAGAAGTGGCAGGGTATTTACATTATCGGGCAGCAAGGGGAAGGGATACATATTGCTGATATGACACATATATCAGTCATTATACCTTCATCACATTATTCATATGATGTGAGCATAATGGGGCAGAAAGCACTTGAGTTGCTTGGAATTGATGGGAGAGAGCACAAGTAGATTTGCTCTCACATGATTCATGATGTTGCAGGAGGAGGAGATGGAATTATCTCCTTGACCTTAGATGATAGGGAGGTACTTCCACCTTGGGAGGGACTTCTTATATATTGCAGCATTATGAGAAATATCTTTGACAAAGAGCATGTCAAAGGATGGAGCTGGATATTGATGAGAGCCTATGTTTATAGGCCAACATCGTTATCTCTTTGGCGCAGTAACCGATGGATGAAGTGTGCCCAGCGGAACTGTGGTGGATCCATAACCCACAGGTCCCAAGATCATTTCATACTTGTTGCACTTGATAAAAAAAGAGGAGGTGAGATGGATGAGGTAGTGGAAGACATCATCTATGATACATTTTTCTTGACTTGGATTTCCAAGCATGAGCAGAAGGGTCTTCTTGTTGCAACTAGTTCATTCCTCTTCATGGGAGCATGCCAAACAAATTTGGAGGGTTCATTCATGGATCCATACATCATCTTACTCCGGGTATATGGTAAGAAATCTTTTTTTAAATTGGCTGATTTGTATACTCTCACCATTTTTTTGCAGTGCATGGCTCTAAAAGAGGGCAAGCTTATCAGATTGCTCCATGCTAAAATTTTGGCCAACTTGTATGATGGAGACAACCATCTTTTATTTGGCCTTGGGTAAGTGTTTTCTTTCATGTATGATCAGTTGACACATTCAGCCATTTTCTATTCATTAGTAGCTGTCATGACATACATAACTATTCTTGTAACACAAAACAACTTGCCATGTGATTTTTCTAAAGCAACAGTTTGGAAAACTGCGCTGTCACTTCTGGGAAAACTGTTGGTACATTCTTGCTGTTGGGGTTCCCATGTTTTGGCAGTTTGGAAATACAAAAAGATGAGACAACATCAAAACCACTTTCAGACCTCAGGATCTAGCCCTCCTAGGTCCAGAGAGGGATCTCTCTATATAGGCAAAGGTTTTATGTCCTTTAAGCTCCGTGTTAAGATATTAGGCTAGTTATAGGCACGGGTTTGTTTGATTGATGGTTGGTTTGGTTGTTGGGAAACAAGAAAGAAGGATTCAATATAAGACAAGGATGAGCAAAGAGGATTTTAGGCAAAGGAGGGATGATTTCAAAGAACACTCGAGACCATTGGGCAATGGAGTCAGGAAAGAGTTTACTTTCTATTCAATATGCAGGTTTTCAATTGGGCTAGTCATCTAAAGCATTGGATCTTAAAGATGATAATGTGGCATGAAATGGCAAGAGAGAAAGTGAAAGCAAGAAAACCTCCAAGGTGACCTTTCAGAAATCAGATCCAAGGACAGGACATGCTGTTGGATAACCTGTAATCCAATACCTAAAAGGTTAACTCTTCAGACAAGGAAAAACAAAAGATTTAAACACAAAGGTGGAAACCTGAGATCAGAGAGAGAGACTTTGAACACTCAATGCTTTGGTATCAAGCTTAAGGGAACTAAGAAAGGTTCAATTAATTGAAAAGGATCCTAGTGAGGCAGAGACAGAGTTCTAAACTCCCAGTATCCCAATTCATTCAATTAAAGCCTAACAAGAATATCTAATAATAGATTCATTAATTCATACATCAGCTAGCAGTATATATTTGACCACTACACTGGTTAAATTAGCTTGAAATCAATCCTCAGATCACACATATAGCAGAAAAAATTGAAGGTAGGGAGAGAAAAAACATAGGGTACCTAACAAGGGTAAATTCTATGCTAGATTTCTAATGCATGCCAGAAGAAATGAAATGAAATGAACTACAAAAGAAATCAAAGACAAAGACAGAAAAACATCACCGCTGTTTTAAATTAGGATCCAAAGAAATGTGCTTGTCATATTAAAGAGCATCATCAGTCATGTACAACATTTCCATCAGCTTGACATTCAATCTGAAAACATCTTCCTCAGCCTATCTTACAACTTTACATAGAGAACATGTCTCAAGAGAAACAACTTACAGTTCACAGATATCCGATCAACAACCCTTACAATGAGTTTCTTCATGGATTTTATAGCTGAAGAGAGGCGGAGGGGGTAGCTGAAACACTAAATGAACATTAAAAATGGGGTAGAAGAATAGGATATAAACCCATTCTGTTTTAATATCTGAGCATTAATCTTCAGTACTCTTTAGATGAAAGAGTGGTCTTCAACAGGTTGAAATTTACTCCAGGTATGTCTTTGATGTACTTTTCTCTAGCACCGTTGCAGTACTCTGGTGAATAAACAAAAAGGTAGATAAGTGATTGCGAGGACTGCCATACTGTGTAACAAATGCTCTGGTAGCATTGGGATTGTTGTCAGGGATGAAAACTTCTCATGGACACAATGTAGACTGAAATAGTACGAGTACTGTGTTCTTTCTCGGGAGGATACTTCTGCTGATGTGAAACCTTGATGATATTGTTTTCTACTCGCTAGGACCTCTGTATGATTCATGAGGTCTTCAACCTTTAAAACACTGAATTAAGGATTAATATCTTCAATAATGTGCATCAGAACTCCTTTAATCTGTACTGATACTCTTACCGTTTCATGATTTTCTCTGTCAGTGAAAAGTGAGCTTTTAGTGGCGCTGGAAAGGTTTTGCAGAGCTGAACTCTGTCCTTTAATGAGAATTTACGCTCTAAGCACCTCCTCAAGCTCTTCTCTGTGCCCTGTGCTACTATAACAGTGACTATGAACCATGGCGGTTTCTAGCGCCAGTAACCTTGCAAAAACGCACCAACACGTTAAGAAACCCGTGCGTGGGGTCGGATGCAGTGGAGGAATGTGAGAATGGCAGCGCAGCATGGTGAATACGGTGGATGCGAATGGCGAATGGTGGACTAATGCAAGATGATGGTGAAAAATGCAGCGACATAGTGGGAAAATGGTCTGGTAAAAGTTCGGCGGAACGTAACAAACTTTAATGCAAACATTAAAATTTGACCTTTGAATGAAATACAAAGGGAACAGACGAAAATGCGATGAAAACATATGAAAGGGGTTGATACGGTGGGGCCCGACTGCGGGCGGAGGGCTATTGGATATGGGCCCTTAGATTGAACGAAATGGCCGGTTACGATTAAATCGGAGGGAGAGTGATAGGAGGGTCAAACTCCGATGAGCGATGGAGCGATTGGCCTACGACTGTTGGATTTTATGTGAGATTGACGGTGGAGATTGCGTCGGAGGATCGCAATCGCATAGGGCAGAGGGTGGCACCGTTTGGAAATTGCGATTGCGATCGGGCGAAGATGCGAGAGCCGTCGGATTAGACATGAATCAATGGTGGGGATACTAATTGGGGGAGTGACGAAAGGGAGATGTGGGCGCGATGGGGCTTGCGATGACCGTTGGATTAAAGGGGAATCGATGATGGAGATTATAGTCAGGGGATCAAAATCGGGGGGTGCAGTGGGTGGCATAGTTTAAGATTTACGATTGCGATTAGCGCCCAAGCCTTTGCGCTTGGTTTTAGCGCTCGGGGCATATGGGGAAGTGGTTAAGGGGTTGGCCAAAAAGGGGTTAAACCAGCATAAGGAAAAATGGGTTGAAATAGGGAAATTTGCAGGGATACAAGGGGCAAATGAGGGCTTCTCGAGCACAATTTATTACAGTCAGTGACGCTTTGGATGGAAACAACAGTGAGGATCCTTTTGAAGGAAATGGATACACGAAGGTTTCAAGGATGAGATATTTTCATGAGAAATGTATCTCTTGAAAGCTCATAAAACAATTTTAGCCACTTGTTTGCTTGAAAAAAAATTCATAGGTGGCTAACCTTGCCAATCCTTGCACGTTAGAGCCAATCCTTGCACTTAAGAGGTTCATGTTTTGAGCATGTCTGAACCTCTCTTTCTCTCTTTTTTGAAACATTTTCTCTTTTTCTTTGAAAACAAAACACGGCAATGGTATTTACAATGGAAACGAAAACTGGAAATTGGAAATCAACAGTAGTAATGTTTGAGCATCCTGCAATTGACAGGACCCCCAAACAACTCTGTACCATCTAACTCTTGCAGAAAAAAGGCATTTGGACCAACAGTGGCTTGGATGATGTATGGCCCTAGATGATATATGATGTATACTCTGTGTATGTTTGCTCTTCCAACATGGGGAAGTAAGCATCAATGTCTACCAGTAGTACATAGGTAAAATAAAAATACACTTTCCCAAAGTCGTATAGATGGGCTACTATCATTACAAACATTGGCCCTAAAGTGACCATGAAACCCATAAATACTCTTGCTCTCTTGTGGAGCAATACACTGCTCATATATGGTGAGAAGATATAAATACTAAATGGAGTAATCAAAAAGTACATAAATCTTTTCCTTACCATGCATGGTGAGTAGGCTGAAAGTGAGGTCCATGTATAAGTTCCCCCATGAGGATCCCCTCATAAAAATATGCAAGAGGAAGGGATACATATACCCCTTGGAACACTCCATCAATAAGAACACACTCCCATGTGACAGTGCTGTAGGCCTTAGAATTAAGGCTCCATGACTCCTCTCTTTGACATTCCATATGCCAAAGCCATCCACTGTCATGCTGCTATGTGAGAAGATCTTCTTCCTATAGGGAAGTCTCTCATGATCCTTCAATGCTGAAGGGTAGCCTCCTTGCACCATGAATGTGCCTTCTTTCTCTCTAGAAATTTCATGAAAAGTATGGGAAGAATTCTGCCCATGCTCTTCCAAGTGCAACCATAGCAAAAAAAACCTTTGCTGCTTCCTCATCTCTCCCTCATACAAGCCATAGAGTAAGATCATGATGGTAAAATTGTATGATGCCCCAACAAACAATTCAGCCATGAAGTGCCTCCTCAAGTCCTCCAAGTGGTTCCTCCCACAAGAAGAGAAAAAGTGTGATGTGGCAATCATAGTTTGCCCATGGTTTCCCCTGAAATATACAACATATAAATTGGAGAGAATCATGCTCCCAATGGGCATCGTCCATCTCAAGCCCACTCTCCAAGCAAAGCCCCCCATGAATATAAGCATATCAACAATGTATGGAAGCAAGGTATAATGAGAAAAAGTCGCCAAGTGACAATCGGAGAGTGAATCATAGTTCCACTCAGGGAACCAGTGCTGTGCATCCTTTGCCTGCATCAAAATAAGAAATAACAAGTGCTTTACCAGCCACTTGTTTGCTGCCACAGTCATCTCATAATATGGAAACATGAAGTTACAACATGGTGTCAATGGTGCACACCAAGAATCATGTGGCTTCCCCCACAAACCATAAAAAAGATAGCCAAAATCAATGCTACAAGTAGCTGCAAGTACATCATCATACAATATGCAAGAAGAGATAATTCTTCTTGTTACATCATGCTGCTCAAATAAGGGAAAGAAGTACAATACAAAATATGAAATGATACCTCCTCCATCATGCACTTGAGATCTTGCACTGAAATGGCTCAACTGGAAATCCTCCCTCACCTCCAAAGAGTAGGGAAGTGGCTGTGACCTCCTCTTCGTCACCATCTGGGCTATGCATCTTTCCATATGCTGATATATGTCATGTTGGATGCCCTCCCAATTGAACTCCTCCATCAAATGAAAATATGCATCAAAGTGCATAGAAGAGAAGTCCTCATGTGCTGCATGTAGCAGCTTCTCCTTGAGACTAGAAGATCTAGTCAAGAAGATCCTACCATAGGAATAGATGACCACATCATCCACCATGTATCCATCATCTGCATTCGGGTCATCAGGAATCATGCATGCACCAAGATCCTTAGAGTACTCTACCAAGAGCTGAGATCTCCAATAAGGATCAATCCTCCTAAGAGACAACGCTGGTAATCTGGCATGTGAAGCTCTCCTCATGCTGCTGCTTGCTACTTTGACATCCCCCATGACAAAGTTTTCCTCCAAACTCTTCACCTCTCCAAAATCCAAGAGTGGTGAATCCAAAGAAAAGATGTCTTCCATCAACTCTAGATCAGGTGGCTTCCCAAGTGGAATGCCTCCATGTAGTGAGACATCAATGTCAAGAGTAGACTGCTCATGTGGTTGGGCAACCTTGCCCCTGCCCTTACAGCGCAAATCAGTCTGCCTCTTCCGTGCATTGGCTCTCTGAAATATAGAAGGGTGTGTGCCTCTCATCAAGTGATGCTGCTTTTCCTCCCTGCATCCACTTTCCAGCTACAATGCTGCACAATCATGCTGCTCACTGATTGTGCTTGGACCTCTATGTATGAGATCCTGGGGAACTTCTTGTAAGGATACAATAATCCCTCCTGTTGGAGCATGTGCTCCTCCTCCCTCTGCATGAGGTACTAGATGTGATAGTGATGTTGCCCTCATCATCCTCAATGTGTACGGGCAACATCTCAATAGCTGGACCCTCCTGTGAAAAGGAGATCCCCATGCCCTCTTGTTCAAGAATATGAACTGGAGGTCTTGCTTCCGGCAATGTGTAATGCAAGATGTCAGCTTCTCCCATGGTTTTCTGAAGTGGAGTTCCCTCCATCACATGCAAGAGTTTTGTTTTCTCAAGTTTTCCTTGCTCATGTGCCTTAGGAAGTTTTTCATCAAACTTCCCACCAATGTTTCTATGAATATTTCATAAGAGAAGGTGTTTGCATTATTTAAAGAATAAGATTCAAAAATCCACCACGCATGAGCCTTACCTCTGAAATGCAACGCTACAACTCTGATGGCTTCATCTTCAGAAATATGGTGCAGCTGCAAATAGGAGTCTAGCTCCTTCACCCAAACTCCAGCGGAACATGTAGGTGATCCAACAAAAGTAGATAGAAGAAATCTACCCGCATCCTCCTGCTTGCTCTTCTCCACCTGGATCTTGAAAAACTCTTGGAAATCAGTATGATCTCTAAACCTCTCAGTTTGAGATTCATACTCTTTCAACAAATCACTAAGAGTTCTCTTCTTAGGCATTTTCCCTCCTCCCATCCATCTCAAGATAGATCTGGGCACTTGACTGCGCTGTGCATCATGGTGTGTAGCTGCATTCTCACACTCACCATCTGCAAATCTAGATTCAGCTCTAGATTCAACCTCCTTTGGAGATCCCATCTCCAATCTCATCTTCTTCAGCGCTCCTTGGAAGCTCTGCATAGATTTTGGAAGAAGATTTGTAAGCTTGTATTCCTTTCTTCCTTCACATACTGAAGCTTTCTAGATTATTTTCATCTCTTTTTCCTCTGATAGCTGGATCTCACAGGCTGAGCCAGAGATCATGCTTTGATACCACTGTAATATTTCAAATTATGAACAACTCATGAATCATGCACAAAAAAATGCAATTCCAACAACATATGCAATAAAACAGTGAAGTGGACTCTTGGATTCCATAGATCAGTCAATATACAACCTAAATCCAATAATAGAGCTAAAACAAAGCAAACTATGTGGGTTAAACAGATCTCCCACACCTAGGATTTCCAAAAAGTGATAAAACCCCAAGACTACAAAATAACAAAGTTGCTGCATAAGGTACTGTGCAGTCTAAGAGAAGGTTTAAACTCAGAAATTGGAGAACAATATATCTACTCGTATATTAATCAAATATGCTTTAAGAACTGAGATCTAGTCTCCTTATACAAAATACAAAATAACCCGACAAGGGTTTCTTGTCAAACACTCTGCATACAAAATGTGATATTTAGAAAATTACTGAATCATCACTACAACACTAAAGTACATGAGTGTAGAATGCTGAAAGATGTTTGATCCGATGTAGATCCTTCAAGGGCTTCCTCCTATGAAAGGATGAACCCCTCAATCACAAGGAAACTCTGCAACGGAGCCACCAAACCATGCACTGAGCACCACCTCCAAAATAATGCATTCCCTCGCTAGAAAAATGCTGGGAATGTATGGGAAATGTGTGGTATGATACCACAGATCTGAAATCAACTATGGATCTCTCCAAACAGATCCCTCAAGTAAAGGAAACCTTCCTCCAATGAGAAACTAGCTCAGAATCCGGGATTCCAATCCCTTCCACTGCTGCACCTAGCAACACTGCACAATTTCTGGCAAAAATTGCGTTGATGAAGTTGGCTGAAGCTTGGCCTGAAAACCTGATGTGGAATGATGAATACAAACTCTCCCAAAAGGCTCCTCAGGGAAAGAGGCGAGATTCCCGCTCGGGAACATCCTGTGCTAAACAACACTGATACTCTGCTAAACAACAAGAGAGAGAAAAAGTCTGAGAAGACATGAATACTAATCTAAAACATGAAGAATAATGCTACCATCCTCTTCCTTAAATAAAACATTAGTTTTCTTGCCCTTGGCCGCACTCAATTAGGTCATCTCTATCCAAATATACATCTCCCTCCAAAACTTTGTTATTTCTTCTTGGATTCCTCCTCCTCCACAACTGCGCTGTTGACTTAGTCAAATTGGATTGAATCAGCTTGATTTTATCTCTGTTCACACATGGAGATGTTTTATTAAGCTAGAAAGAGTGTCTCCTTTCACACATGGAGTGTTTTTATCCTCCTTAGGAGACTTATGGGCTTTTCTACCCATTTATTCACTGGCTAGAGTTGCTGCTAACTCTAATGTTCCTTTTAGCTTTGAGGCTAAAATTTTGGAACATTACAAACACTTAAAACTTTGAGAATAAGTGCGATGGATACTTACATGGTTAGAAAAGCTCATTTACATAGAGATGACCTCTTAAAACCACTAGAATATTCTTATACACACAATGCGATGATGAATATGTGAAAATACGACATTTTCCCTATCTTGATAAAGGGAGCAAAATACTTCAAGAAAACACATGGAATTATTTTCAATGTTTGCGGCAATACATGATGCTAATGGCATGATGATGTGGCAGTGATAAGCTATTATTTTCATTGCTTCTTCCTTTGTGTGAGGTATGCTTTGTTCTTCATATATACCGTCCAACGGGTTGTAAATCTAATGGAGTATTCTTGCTGTCCTGATCTTTGATCTTTTGTTGTAATCCAGTGTTCCTTAATATTCTTGTCTGATGATTATCTTATCTCCTCAAATCCTTAGGTGTCTTCTAGAATTTCCTCCTTCTCTATCTCTTCCTTCATCATCCTTCCATAACATGATAGAATTTATGCATCTGAAATCCACTCATGACAAGACAACATCAGTGTGATAAACCCTTGGTCTAAGATTCTGCATGATGATCCACTAAGTCAGAATCGGGCTGTAGGCCAAGAGAGAGGCTTAGTGATTGCATAGTTGCACAACTTAGGCAGTGAGGAGTGGAGCTTGAGCTTTGAGACTGCACAGTGCGTAGTTTAGACATAACTGGGGAGACAAATTGCACAGTTTCCTAGGCTCTGAGCTTAACTACGGGGTTTTGCACTGCTTGAGAAAACTGCACAATTCTGGGTGGTAGAGGAGGCCTATGGATTGTGAAGTTGCACATTTCAGGAGCTCAAGACTGAGACTGCGCAATGCACAATGTTGGCTTGGCTGGTGAGAAATATATCGTAATTATGGGACTCATGGGTTGGGCTTGAGAACTAAGGGAGTTTTTCGGAATTTGGCCAAGTGTGGGATCAGTGAACCCGATGAGAACAATGATATGAATTTACTATGATAACACACTTAGACACTTGGCGACACAACATAAATCATCCAAAATACATGAATACATACTTCTTAGCGTGAAACATGTCTGCATGATAAGAACAACTCATCGCCACAAACCTGCCCCTTGAAACAAACCAAAAAATACAATTTGCATGATAAGTAGCTATTCCCATGCTAGAAGATGAAACTTGCTATATAAATATAAAATTGTGAACGACACTTGCGATATGCGAACAACAGTGAAAGTAACACATGCCAGAGCAAAGATAACATGAAAGCGACACTAATTAGGTGAAAGTAAACGAAAGCGACACTCATGAAAACAAAGGTGCGTAGGAGCGACAATTTGAAAAAAACAACGAAATGTGAATACAAACGCTGCTAGAATGTGAGAACTGTTGTTTTCAGTGCACACTACTTTCGACATGAATTGGACATCGCACAAGCATAGTCTTGATGGAACATGTTATGCTTATTCAAGATTGCATGAAACTCATGGAATTATTGCAAATTCAACATGTTTGAACAAGTGAATTCAACACTTCTAATCCAAGAAGGGAGCTCAAAATCATTATCTGACTAAGAAGTTACTATGGAACGACCCATCACAAGATCCATAGTAGGCTCCAAAATTCAGTATATGCAAAATTTTGGAGGGTGTTGCCACAGTGACAACACTTGGAAACACACTGGTAGAACTCCAGCATCTTTGTTTTGGTTTCATCCTTAAGTGCAAGACCTCAATCCTTCAAGAAGTATTGGTTCACCATAGAGATTACCCCGAATTTTCCACTTATCCTGTTTAAAGATATAGTCCCCTCTATACTTTACTTATTATAAAACACATCAATATAAGAATATTTGTGAACAAACTACTTCGATAGGGGAGAAGGATAGTAAGTATATCAAGCTTTTAAACACATTCCCTGGTGTTTATCCACTGCAAACGAGCCTGGACAGTACCCCTGTGGAGTCACATCAAGAGAACACAAGCATCACTTCGCTGCCAATGGGCCTGCACAGTTCCCAAACGAAGTTTCTTGCTTCACCTCTTTGCGCAGGAAGCCTTTCTCTTCTTTCATACTTTATTTATTTATTTTTATAGGACAATGCATTGACACTTATTCATTTTACCGGAGAAAAAGAGGGATCCCGATTTATCGAGAGCATAAGAAGTTGTTCCCTTTTTAATGGATTTCAAAGATAACCAAAGTTTTACGCTCGTTTTAAAGTTTTTCTCCTTTCTCTTCTCTACTCAGTTGAGTCGACAGGTCGAAATACCGTTCAATACAAGGTTGAGTGCAGAACGAAGGTCTTAATAAATATACTGGCTTAGTAGCTTGATCAAAGGCTTTCTATCTGGAGTAAATCATATTTTCCATTCAGACATCATTGAATTTAAGGACGAGTAAACCCAAAATAGGGAAGAGGTAACATATAAGCCAAACATTGTTCGTTTTCATGATTTCCCTTTTCAAGTTTTTCCATATTGCCTTTCGAGCCAACACAGTATCTTCATGTGAAGTTTTATTCAACACACGAAAGGAAAAGACACGACACAACAAGAATGTGAAACCAAAGTACAAACAAAAGAAGCTAAACTAAACATGATGCATGAAAAAAGTAAGAAAACACAAGAAATACTAGAAGAGTAGGTGCAAAATGAGCACGAGATGAGTGCAAGAGAGGAAAAACTAGGATGCAACTAATCCTACTTCTAACCCAACAACTAGAAGGTTAGGGTAATGTATAATGAAACTTCCAGTGAAACCACTGTAGTTGTTCTCGACCTGAACCCACAAATATAAAACAGTTAAAACAGATATAAAGTAATGTGCAAGAGAAAATATGAAAGCTTGAATAATTTACAAAACAAAAGGAAGGTATTGCCTGTGGGTAGAAAGATGTGTCACAACCACTACATCATCCAATTCACATTCTTAACTTTTTGATGAATGCCATATTTTAGCAAACCTTGGGAGCTTCTTGCAGATGTGTCTTCGTCACCACCAAACTCCTTAGCAAGCATGAGGGAAGATCGAAACTTGTTATTTGCGACAGAGATTTCAATGTAAGTTTGTTCCAACCATTCAATTATTGGATCAGAAAATTCATGATGATCACCCCAAAATATTTAAAAAGATGAATTTTCAATTAGAGGCAGGAAATTACGATGGGAATTTTACGAGAGAAAATAGATTTGATAATATTCAGTGGTCATGTCGAGACAGAGGACCTGATATAACCATCAACAAAGGCTGAAGTGCCTCAATTACTTAGCAAAAATTTGAATAGTGAGATGTTGAACGATGAAGATTAAGGGATGTAAAACAAATATCATTGGATGTGGTGATGAGAAAATGATAAAACGAATGACAGTCATGAAGGAAAGAATAATGATAAGATGAGATAATTAAGACATCAGATTCCCAGTTTGGAATAAACAAAGATAAATAATTTTGAACAGTTTTGCGAATGCTCTGATTAATCGAACAAACTCCCTTGCACGCCAAATGTGCCAAACCATTTTTTGTAACTAGTGAAAAACTGTGAAAGCATCATAATTATCAAAAGAATTTGAAAGGAATGTTAGCACAACAAATACAAGAGACCAGTAAGGACGTGGTGAACAGAGAAGAACTTGATTGGTGTAATAACTTGTGCATTCATTATCACTCAAGAGGATTTCTGTTGCGATGAAAGGACAAATTTGCAATATAACATTCGCAAGAAGAACCAAGAGCTGACTATTAAGAAATGAATTCGATAAGCGTGATTCCTTCAGCCGAAGATAGTCTTTTGAATGATCAACTTCAAAATTACATGACTCTAGGAGAGACATACATTCCCAACTAGAGTTTAATGCGATAGATTTGCATGAAGATGAATGTTCTTGAATCCGGTCAGAAGTAAAATCTTGAAAATTTGAAGTATCACACCTGAAATACCAAACATTTTTCACGAAGAAATTTTCATTGAGTGAAACCATGCAAAGAGAAGGATTGTACAGGAAAAACCAGATATGACTTAGTTCAGGGGGCTTACCAGAGTCTCGAGATCCTGACATAATCATTAACGAAAGTTGAAGTGCATCGACTCCATGGAAGGTCCCAAAAATTTATAGAATTGTAAAATCAAATTTTGAAGATCGAAGCAGATCATGCATGGTTTGAGGATAACTGCTACCACTAGCCTTAATAGGCAACTGCTCACTGGATGGAAGCCATCTTTGCCACCTATTTTAATGGATTTTCCAACTTCAAAAACCAAATTACTCAAGTCGAAATATTCTTCTGATCGTAAATTCAAAGATGAATGAATTGGGGAAATTTTGTGAGCAAGATGATTTGAAGAGTTGTCTTCATGCAATATAAGAGATAATGATGGATGGAAAGGTAATCAATGATTTCAGTGTTTTCAATTTCATCATGGAAAATATCACCGCCTTGTGTGCATCAAGAAGATAACTCATGAGATGAAGAACCTAAAGAGCATGGAGTATCTCTGTCACAAGTAAATGCATCACAAACAGTGGAACACAAGGGATAGTGAGATGGAGGGGAAGTTTCGATGAACACATCTTATTTTACCAAATCAGATTTTGGATCTAAAGTAAAATATTCATGAGAGACTAAAAGATTAGTTGATATTCCTGGGAATTCGTGATTGCATCCATCAACATAGTCATTATCATTGAAACAATTGTTTCCCAAGGATACAGATTGATCAAAATAATTGATTACAGTTGATTCACTACCAAGATTAGTAGATTGAAAATCATCCAAGAATGTAAGCACATCATCTTCACATGGAGGATTTTGAAAAATAGAAGAAATATAAAAAAACCTTCATTCTATCTACCTGTGTAATGTGTATGTCTTTTATCTGATCACAATTTGAACCAATAGCATGAAAATCAAGAGGGTGTGAAATACTAGCTGGTGGAACAGATTTCTCAGGCGAATCATGGTACAAAGAGTCATGGCCTATAGAGGATATAGGATAACGTAAATCATATCATATTAGAGACTAAAGTTATGAACAATAACATCATCTTGTGGAATCGAGGAGTTAGTCTTCACCATAGGCTTCATGATCCAGTATGGAATTTCCTCCATTGAATCAGAGTTACGAAAAGCGAAATAAGAATGATTAGATAAATTAGGAATTCGATTAGCAGATATCCCAACATTATTATCATCGCAAGGATGCACCCTCGTCAGAATTGGAAAAGGAGGAGGACAAGGTACAACAAGAATAGTAGGTTCTTCCTCTAAAATTAGAGGTGTCTCATGATTCACAAGAGTTGGGGGAGTGGGAAAATCAGGGGGTTTGGGTTCACCGCATAAAGCGATAAGAACCAAGAAATCCCAATTCATATCTTCTTCCAGAAATTCATAGCAAAGGTGAAGAAATCAATTAGAAAAATCCTCAACTGATTTGTTAGGCTTCTTTCTTGAGAGATTGAATCTTCTACAAATATTTCAGTGATTATACCTATGAAATGCTTTATGAAGCTCCTCTGCAAGTTGGTCGAATGAATGGACAGAAGCAAGAAGTATTGTATGACACCATCAATTAACGTGACCTTCAAATGTGAGGGTGAGTAATCTAGCCATGACATCCTTGCAATGTATTTTGTTAGAAAAGAAAAAATGGACAACTTGAAACAGATATTCATGAAAAGTTAATTTACCCTCGCCATCAAACTTAAATTGGGAAAATCAATGAATAACTTCCACAGGGACGGTAAGATTAAGCTCTTCTAAAAAAACATCTTGGGATTATGATTTGGAGAAGGTCCATTTTGAATAAGATATTCAAACCAGACTCAACAGGAAAAACCTGCGTCTACCTTCTTTATAGCGCCATTGTTAGCAGTGTTGGAAATCTGTCAACCAAGGGGGTCTCCCCGATGTGAAGTCCCAGTTAAAGCTCTCCATTTGGAGTAGGAGCCCCATCCAGATTATTGGTTTGGTTGCCATGTATTCTTATAGATATGACTTGGCTCTAACTGTAAACAAGAGAGAGGAGTGCAAATGCGCCTTTGAAAAGTAAGGGGGGTGTGCCTAGTGAGTGTTCAATAGTATGTGTGTAAAAGTCCTTCTACTGCGGGGAAAGGAAAATGCGAGCCTCTAAGAGAGAGGTAATAGTACCACCCAAGAAGACACACACAAACAACAAGATCCGTATAACATCCAGAGGAATACTCCACGAGGTGTGTGATGGTCGTTACAACCAATGAATGAGAAAGGTTTGTCTAATATCGAACGAAATAGTCCACGAGGATACAACAACAATAAAATCCATTACAACACATTTTCTATAAAATAAATACTAAAATAATCGAAATAGTTCAACTACCTTAGCACATGTGAAAGAAAACAGTAAATAAAAACATCCACATAATAGTCTTACAAACATTCATAATACATGCATGAAGAACGTGTTGGCCTTAAAGGCTTTTGTTATTAAGAAAAAGTTCCAAGACACATGTATACAATGAACATCACTAGTTGCAATAGTAGAGTGTTGGAGCTACTCCTTGCTCCACAAAAGAACGAGCTTATTTCTATAATGCTTTGCTAGTGGAGCCAAGGTGAAAAAGTATTTTTCTCATACATTGAGGGTGTATATATAACCAAGAGGATATTCTTCACCTTCGTTGTGACTCTTTGACTACCTTCACGATTGTTTGAATTCCTATGAATTTTCAACTTACATGACTCTTCATATTTTGAATGTGTCCATTGGACTTCCACTTTACAATACATTTCAAATGACAAATTACATGGTCCACAATTATAATGGTCAATTGCAGTGTTTTGCACTACTTGGGAAAACTGCCTAGTTCTGGGAGGCAAAGGAGGCTTGGGGATTGCACAGTTAAGAAGCTCGAGACTGAGGCTTTAGGGCTGAGACTGCACAATGCACATTGCTAGCTTGGCTAGAGAGAAATATAACGCAATTATGGGACTCAGGGGCTGAGCTTGAGAAATGAGGGAATTTTCTGAAATTTGGCTAAGTGTGGGATTAATGAGACTGATGAGAATAGTGATGTGAATTGACTATGATCACACACTTAGACACTTGGCGATGCAACATAAATCATACAAAATACTTGAATACATAATTACCTTAGTGCGAAACATGCATGCATCATAAGAAAAACTCATCACCACAAAGCCTTCCCCTTGAAACAAACCAAAAACTGCACTTTGCATGATAAGCAACAATTCCCATGCCAGAAGATGACACTTGCTATATAAAGATAAAAGTGAAAATGACACTTGTGATATGTGAACGACGGTGACAATAACACATGTCATAGCAAAGATATAATGAAAGTGACACTAATTAGGTGAAATCAGGCGAAAGCGACAACCAGAAACATGAAAGTGACACTCGCGAAAACAAAGGTGCACATGAGCGACAATTTGCAAAAAATTACTAAAATGGAAATACAAATGCTGCTAAAATGCAAGAAATTATTGTTGTCAGTGCGCATTGAATGTCGATGTGAATTATACATCACATAGGGGCAGTCTTGATGGACCGTTCTATGCTTATTCGAGCTTGCATGAAATAATGCACTCATGGACTTATTGCAAATTGAGCATGTGTGAGAAAGTGACTTCGACATTTCCAATCCAAGAAGGGAGTTCAAAAGTATCAGCTGACCAAAAAGTGTCTATGGAATGACCAATCACAATATCCATAGTATGCTCCAAAATTCAGTATAGGAAAAATCTTGGAGGGTGTTGTCACAACAACAACACCGACTTAAGGTTCTACGAGGCCTTTTCTAGCTCGATTTCGTTTGCGGAATTTGTGCGAGGCATAATTTGAAGGAAACTCTATGTTAAGGCCCATGTGTATATGGCATGTTGTACATGGCCCAAAATATCTAATATTAATGGATGTTTTTCTAGATATATTATGATGGACAATTACTCTTTTACAACCTTTTTGTTCTCTTGATAATATTTCTTGAATATGGATTCTTCACTGGTCATCCCAAGGATATGGAAGTCCATAGGTCCCCATGTGAGGTATATCATTAAAAAATGTGGTATTTTTAGATTTTGTGGCCTTGGCCTTTAGTTCAATATTTATCCAACTTCTCAATTTAGTGATGTAGTTATCCACGTCCATTGAAACAAATGTCTTTTCATTCAAAGGATTGTGAAATTTTTATTGCAAAAGGTATTTAGGACCTTGCTTACTTATTTTGATATATGGCCCTGTGTTGTGGAGGTAAATCCCCTCTGCGGACAGAGGCGATCCCTACTAGCCCAGACCGGGTCTAGCAAAAATCGTTCATGCTATAGTGCAGGTCCCTAATTGCAAATAAACCAACTAGCGATGAAGGCTTACCTAGAATCCAACGTTGTTGCTTGTAGAGAGAGTAGCGCTCCCGTTCCTTAGCTCTGGCAGATCACAATCCTCACGATTTCCGTGATCGGACACCTGCACACGCAAGAAACAAAACAAACGCAAGTGTAAAATCCAGTGTATGCAACTATATGTCAGTCAGAGAAGACATAACTCATCATCATAATTAACAACAAGAGTGGAACCATAACCAATAGTCGCTTATCATTAATCAATCAAAGAAGAATACAACCATAGCTTTGACGCTGAATTCTTCTTCGGAGGGTCGCCAGCGGAACATGTCTCGAAAAAGCCTGTCGGGGATGGGACAAACCTCTCTCTTCGGATGTCTCGACAATGATCTCCTTGCTTGGATTTGGCCTTAAGGGAATGAATCAAGGCTCTTGCAGCATAAGGCTCTGATGGCTCTTGGGAACTGGGAGACTAGCTATTCAACCATTCCATCCCTTCATCAATGGATGAAGGCTATATTTATAGAGGAGAGGACGAGGTTGGGATCCCTACAATAGTGGAAGGGAGGTCTTATCCTTTGGGAGGTTCCCCATATGGTGGAAACAAGAGGCCAAAGGAGGAAGGTCGTGGTTATTCAGTCGAAACCACTCCTGATGACTCATCCACGAAGTTGTTGTAATCGAAACTTCGGCTCTTTTAAAAAAAAAAACTTTCCATAAGAAGATTGGCGCGGGTGCTCAAATGGGACAAAGCACCAATTGGCGTGGGCTCGTTGTTAATTTTCCTCATCATGAGTACAGACCTGCCACTGTGTCATGTTAAAAACATGTGTTTTTAGGGGTCTGCTCAGGAAATGATCAACAAAAGGAATGTTGTCCTCATGGAAAGGGATGCACTGATGGTATTTCAAGGCATGACACTACTTATTCGTCACATAAACGACCCTCCAATGGGCGAGATGGGGATTGTAGGGACGATGAAAAATTACTGTGTAACACCCTGATATAGTATTTCATCATCATGTTATCCAAAAATCACCTTACCCATTAATTTAGCTCATCAAAATTGGAGTAAGGCTCTCACTGCTCCCTAAGCTTAGACATGTATTTTAAAGCAAAATCATCTACAAAAGGTTTGATAGTCATTAGTGTTGTTGTAAGTTTAGCCTTTACTTGAGAGTTTTCATATGTTTCTTTCAAAATGTCTATCCTATTCTGAAAAGAGGAAGAGTAAATATTTGGCTCAAACTATATCTTGGGGGCTTCCTCCAAATTATTCCCATGCTTCTTTAAATCATCTTTCCTCTTTTCATCAAAGGATATAAATGGTCACAACATGCTCAATGTCTCTTTGTTGGGTTCTTAATGTCTTCACTTCTTTGATTGACTCATTATATTATTTTGTAATTGATCTACATTAGCCCTCATGGTGGAGGTTATTGTGGGCACGAGATGAATCCCTTGTTGCCGATTTTGATTGAATTTGAACTCTAAAGCTTGCTTCATTCAATTGGCTTCGTAGGGAGGATTTTTTCCTTTGTTCCTTTTGTAATGATATTATCCTTTCTTCAAGAGCCTTCCTAGATGCATGTTGATATTCTTATTTAAAAATATGATCTCCCCCTTTAATTATTGTTTCTCCAACATAAGTGTTTATAAAAATTAGAGTGGTTCAACAACAATCGTAACTTCAAATGTGTGGATCTCTTCTTACCTTTCCCTTAAAATATGGATAGCTTCAACAATTATTTTTCAATATTTCCCAAGAAAGACAAGTTTCTCTTCTAAAACTCCTTTTTACCACTTCTAAGGCTTTTATTTTCAAGGTCAACTACTGGTTCTTTGATAGCAAAGGCCTTACCTTCCCTTTATATTTGTCATTTATAAAGAGACCTTGGCATACTCTTCACACACCACACTAGTGGTACTTTTAGATAGCATTATGTTATTGATTGGTGGTAATTCAATGGTTTTGACATTGATTTGGATTCTTGTCAATGCTCTTATCTATTTTTAAGGTGTGGATTGACAACCAAAGGCTTTATTGTGGGAAAAGTGATTTCACTAATAATACTTTCATACATAGGACAAGGGAATATTTTCCCATGGGCTAATTTTCCTTCTTTTTCCCCAAAATATGATTCACTAATTTCCATTTTTTCTAAAAAATATTAGCCCAAATTTTATAGGATACAATTATTTACCTTAAAATCACCAACATTTAATAGACACTATGTAAATCCTTATAAGTTTGAATATTTTACATAAATATTGACAAACATTTAATAATTTTCATATTAAGGGCTAGTAATATTCACTAAGGTTTCTACACTTTTTCTTTGACATGGGAAAAAGTTGGGGTTGTTTAGGGAAATCTTCCAGATATATAGCCATAATAATAATGACATATGGATTTAGGGATACCAAGGAATATATTCTTTCAATAAGAGGAACAACAATGCTTGTTTCTTGTGAGTTCTCAACACTAGAGGCACTAAAAATTCCTCCTCGGAGGGTTTTCGTGAGTAGCTTAGAACATTTTAAAGGAGTAGATATGGAGCCATGTGAGAAACAACCCCCATTATATTTGATATGTCATTATTAGGATGTTTTATTCCCATTCCTTGGCCTTTGGACCTCCCATTTTGGTATTTTTGTAAGATGCGCTACTCCACCATGCTTATCCATTATTTTTATTTTCCCATCTTCCTCTTTGACTTCAATCTCTTAGTGCTCTGCTCTCTTATTTTTTTGGCCTTTGTTTGTCTTTAATATTTTGATATTGACCTAAATAATTGTCTTAACAATGCTCTTATCCACGTTCTCATGTTCTTCATCATCCTTATTTGTTCTATTTTTTTACTCAGTTCCACTTATGATGGCTAAAATGTTATATGGCTCTTCATTTTGACCTTGTTTCTCAATGAGAGGGGACCCTTAAATATTATACATATCATCAAATGTAGTTTGGTCCTATTATTGGTTGGGGGAAATCACTTCGGAACTATGCACCACACTTGCTCTAGTGTTGACCTGCTCCTGTAAAGATGAATGTGGAATGTAGATATGTTTTTTCTATGGGGAAGGCCCCTTTTTCAACACCAAATCCCAATTTTAGGGGTATTTATATTACTGGTGGGACGGTGGTAAGGCCTTATGGTTTTTCCATAATTTTTGGAATGAGGAGTATTCCTCCACTTCATTCCAGTGGGAATCATTGTAAGTGCTGGAGAATTTTCATATTCAGTGATATCCCCTCAATGGATATAATTAGATTTCAAATATTTCCTTATTTATCGTCATTCCAATATTTTATTTTTATCAAAATTATCCTCTAAGACTCCCTTCCTCCTTTGACCAGAGAATGCTTCATATATCTTGTTGTAACAATTATATCCTTAGGCTAGTGGAAGGTGTGTTATGAAGACACTTTAAGTTGTTTTTTCAAGTATGGGGGAAAAATTTCTCCATCGCATTATCATGGTATTTCTAAGTTTCTATGATTGCCTTGATTTACATCCATTGTGTTGGTTGAAATTCCTTTCTTCTTCAGGTTTGTTGTAATGATCATTTGTCCTTAGGTAGACATTTCCATTTATTTTGATGTCATGCAGTGCGGGTCATACTTTTAGGGGTTATATAGGGGAAATTTCATCTCCATAAGTATCTTCACTATTTATATGATCCTTTATATTTTGAAAAAGCATATCCACCCAAAGTAATGAGGTATAATGTGTGATTATTCTTTTTGTAATTGGTGAAACATATCTCATCCAAATGTGGGGGTCATATATCATAATAATGTAATACAAAAAATATTCGTATAAAGATCTTGGGTAACCCATAAGGAGACATTTCTGATACATACATAACAATTCAATTCTATTTGAATAATTGGTGACCACTTTTGCCAAAATCACTAGTAAATACAAGGGATTGATCTCCTCTAGTATCTTATCTTGTTCCCTTGCATTGAGAATGGAAAATAATATATAGGTAAATTTGGTTATGTAATTTAGGAGGTTATAATTTTTCCCTCTTTCAAGCTCAAATAAGTTGTTGAATCACTCTATTTGGTTGGAATTATTGCAATTCTAAACCCAGCTAGGTAATTTAATCACTTTGATAGTAGCTAAAAAGTGATCCTAGGAATGAGGGATACATGAAGTTTTTCTCTACACTGAAATATCCTTGTTTTTGTCTCATATTATTGACAATGGATTTAGTGTATCTAAAAAAGGTACATGTTAATGATGGAAACATTTAGAAGTATAAATTAGCCTGATCAACTGTGGCATAATTATATTTACATATAATCAAAGGAAATATGGCCATTGTGTCTTGTACCTAGGGAATAAATTCTTTGGTATTACAGGGTGGGGAATAATTCATGGGATAGCTCTACTTGGGGACCAACCAAGAGAGCTTGTGGTATCTTTAGTTAGGAGAGAGTCAAAGATATGATTCCTTCATCCCTCCACATAGATGATTTTGAACCCTAGGGATGTGTCAAGCATGGTAGAAAATGTCTTGACAATGATGGAAAAAGGCTTGGAATTTCCATCAAATGTAAGAATTTTTTTAGGAACCAAATTTGTAGTGCTTGGTACATATCTCAACAAGCTAAAGGGAAGGGAAAGTCTTAGCTACCAAGTATTCACCGAAACTAGATGACCATTGGGCAATGGAGTCAGGAAAGGGTTTACTTGCTATTCAATATGCAGGATTTCAATTGGGCTAGTCATCTAAAGCATTGGATCTTAAAGATGATAATGTGGCATGAAATGGCAAGAGAGAAAGTGAAAGCAAGAAAACCTCCAAGGTGACCTTTCATAAATCAGATCCAAGGACAAGACATGCTGTTGGACAACCTGTAATCCAAGACCTAAAAGGTTAACTCTTCAGACAAGGAAACACGAAAGATTTAAACACAAAGGTGGAAACCTGAGATCAGAGAGAGAGACTTTGAACACTCAATGATTTGGTATCCAGCTTAAGGGAACTAAGAAAGGTTCAATTAATTGAAAAGGATCCTAGTGAGGCAGAGACAGAGTTCTAAACTCCTAGTATCCCAATTCATTCAATTAAAGCCTAACAAGAATATGTAAGAATAGATTCATTAATTCATACATCAGCTAGCAGTATATATTTGACCACTACACTGGTTAAATTAGCTTGAAATCAATCCTTAGATCACACATATAGCAGAAAAAATTGAAGGCAGGGAGAGAAAAAACATAGGGTACCTAACAAGGGTAAATTCTATGCTAGATTTCTAATGCATGCCAGAAGAAATGAACTACAAAAGAAATCAAAGACAAAGATAGAAAAACATCACCGCTGCTTTAAATCAGGATCCAAAGAAATGTGCTTGTCATATTAAAGAGCATCATCAGTCATGTACAACATTTCCATCAGCTTGACATTTAGTCTGAAAACATCTTCGTCAGCCTATCTTACAACTTTACATAGAGAACATGTCTCAAGAGAAACAACTTACAGTTCAAAGATATCCGATCAACAACCCTTACAATGAGTTTCTTCATGGATTTTATAGCTGAAGAGAGGTGGAGGGGGTAGATGAAACACTAAATGAACATTAAAAATGGGGTAGAAGAATAGGATATAAACCCATTCTGTTTTAATATCTGAGCATTAATCTTCAGTACTCTTTGGATGAAAGAGTGGTCTTCAACAGGTTGAAATTTACTCCAGGTATGTCTTTGATGTACTTTTCTCTAGCACCGTTGCAGTACTCTGGTGAATAAACAAAAAGGTAGATAAGTGACTGCGAGGACTGCCATACTGTGTAACAAATGCTCTGGTAGCATTAGGACTGTTGTCAGGGAGAAAAACTTCTCATGGACACAATGTAGACTGAAATAGTACGAGTACTGTGTCCTTTCTCGGGAGGATACTTCTGCTGATGTGAAACCTTGATGATATTGTTTTCTACTCGCTATGCCCTCTGTATGATTCATGAGGTCTTCAACCTTTAAAACACTGAAATAAGGATTAATATCTTCAATAATGTGCATCAGAACTCCTTTACTCTGTACTGATACTCTTGCCATTTCATGATTTTCTCTGTCAGTGAAAAGTGAGATTTTAGTGGCTCTGGAAAGGTTTTGCAGAGCTGAACTCTGTCCTTTAATGAGAATTTACGCTCTAAGCACCTCCTCAAGCTCTTCTCTGTGCCCTATGCTACTATAACAGTGACTATGAACCATGGCGGTTTCCAGCGCCAGTAAACCTGCAAAAACACACCAACATGTTAAGAAACCCGTGCGTGGGGTCGGATGCAGTCGAGGACTGTGAGAATGGCAGCGCAGCATGGTGAATACGGTGGATGCGAATGGAAAATGGTGGACTAATGCAAGATGATGGTGAAAAATGTAGCAACATAGTGGGAAAATGGTCTGGTAAAAGTTCGGCGGAACGTAACAAACTTTAATGCAAAAATTAAAATTTGACCTTTGAATGAAATACAAAGGGAACAGACGAAAATGCGATGAAAACATATGAAAGGGGTTGATACGGTGGGGCCCGGCTGCGGGCGGAGGGCTATTGGATATGGGCCCTTAGATCGAACGGAATGGACGATTACGATTAAATCGGAGGGAGAGTGATAGGAGGGTAAAACTCCAATGAGCGATGGAGTGATTGGTCTATGACCATTGGATTTTATGTGAGATTGACGGTGGTGATTGCGTCGGAGGATCGAAATCACACAGGGCAGAGGGTGGCACCGTTTGGAAATTGTGATTGCGATCGGGCGAAGATGCGAGAGCCGTCGGATTAGACGTGAATCAATGGTGGGGATACTAATTGGGGGAGTGATGAAAGGGAGATGTGGGCGCGATGGGGCTTGCTATGACTGTTGGATTAAAGGGGAATCGACGATGGAGATTATAGTCGGGGGATCAAAATCGGGGGGTGCAGTGGGCGGCATAGTTTAAGATTTACGATTGCGATTAGTGCCCAAGCCTTTGCGCTTGGTTTTAGTGCTCGAGGCATATGGGGAAGTGGTTAAGGGGCTGGCCAAAAAGGGGTTAAACCAGCATAAGGAAAAATGGGTTGAAATAGGGAAATTTGCAGGGATACAAGGGGCAAATGAGGGCTTCTCGAGCACAATTTATTACAGTCAGTGACGCTTTGGATGGAAACAACAATGAGGATCCTTTTGAAGGAAATGGATACACAGAGGTTTCAAGGATGAGAGATTTTCATGAGAAATGTATCTCTTGAAAGCTCATAAAACAATTTTAGCCACCTGTTTGCTTGAAAAAAAATTCATAGGTGGCTAACCTTGCCAATCCTTGCACGTTAGAGCCAATCCTTGCACTTAAGAGGTTCATGTTTTGAGCATGTCTGAACCTCTCTTTCTCTCTTTTTTGAAACATTTTCTCTTTTTATTTGAAAACAAAACACGACAATGGTATTTACAATGGAAACGAAAACTAGAAATTGGAAATCAACAGTAGTAATGTTTGAGCATCCTGCCATTGACAGGACCCCCAAACAGCTCTGTACCATCTAACTCTTGCAGAAAAAAGGCATTTGGACCAACAGTGGCCTGGATGATGTATGGGCCCTGCCAAAAACTTTCAAAATTTCCATGCTTTCCTTTGTCTTCTCTCCTTGAGTCCCACTTCAAAACTTTATCTCCAATTTTGAAGTCAGAAGCCTTGGTTCTCCTATCGAACAACTTCTTTATATTTTCCTGGACCTTCAGGGCTCTGTTATAGACCTCTTCCCTTGTTTGTTGGAGATGAATTGTTTGGTTTATCCTCCTCACCATGCTGTCTTCTTCTGACTGGATTTCTTGGACTAGTTTAATCACTGGTACCCCAAGGCTGGTCGGAAATATTGCCTCTGTTCCATAGACAAGCTGATATGGTGACATGCCAATGGATTTCTTCATAGTGAGCCTGTCAGCTCACAAAGCATACACCAACTTGTTGTGCCAGGACTTCTTGTTCTCTTCAAGCAGCTTTTTGATAATGGTCACCAAGCTTTTGTTTGATGATTCAGCTAACCCATTACCTTGTGGGTAATAAGCAGTTGAATGACCGAGTGCTATTTGATACCTGTGACAAAAATCAACCATTTTCTTGGATCCAAAAGCAGCAGCATTATCAGTGATTATTTTCCTTGGGCAGCCAAACCGAGAGAGGATGTGGTCTTCTAGGAACCTAATGATGACAGAATCTGTGGCATTCCTAGAAGGTATGGCCTCTATCTACTTAGTGAAGTAGTTTGTGGCTGTTAGGATCCACTTGTGTTGTGCAGAAGAGGCAGGGTGTATTTATCCTATGAAATCTAGGCCCCATTGCATAAAGGGACCTTCAATAGTGATGGGTTGTAAAGGTAGAGGGAGGAGCTTTCTTTTGCCTTTAAAAATCTGGCACTTATGGTAGGCAACTATCATTTTATGGATGTCATTAAAAAGTGTAGGCCAGTAATAGCCAACTCTGAGTATTTTTTTAGCGACGGCTTTCCAGCTCAAGTGGCCTCCACACTCTCCTGCATGGAAGTCCCGTTTAACCATCTCTGCTTCAATTTCAGGCAAACATTTAAGCAATAGGACATTTGTATTTTTCCAGTATAAATATTCATTCAGTATGCAATAGTTTCTGGCTTTTAGCTTTAGGAATATGGCCTTGGTTTTTGATAGTTCAGGAGGGGCATTGAGGTTAGTGAGCACATACAGGATATCAGAATACCGAGAGTTTTGAAATTGTTCCTCAACTGTTGGGTCAGAAAATCCTTCTTGCTCGTCCAAGGCATCCACCATGTTAATGTCAAGGGATTTTAAATTTGATTCAACCATTAGTTGAGCTAGGCCCTGATCCTTGATCAGTTTTGTGGGTTTTATCTCAAGGTCATACTCTAAGATTACAACAATCCATTTGCCCCTCTTCCCGTCCGAGTCTTGGGACAAGATGTCTTTAACCACTATGTTTGGCACGTAGGCTATGGTGTGAGAATGCAGGATGTACACCCTAAAGTCTTTCAAGGCCTTTACCAGGGCATAGGCTTGTTTTTCCATTATGTTATATTTCAAGGGTGCATCCCTCAGAGCTTTGCTGAAGAAAGCAATAGGCTGTTCCATTCCCTCTGGATTTTTCTGCAGTAGAACTACAGCCACTGTATGCTCGGAGGCAAATGAAAATATCAGGAAATCTTTCGAGAAATCTAGGCTGATTAAGACAGGAGCCTGGGTGAGTGCAAGTTTAATCGATTCAAAATATTTCTTAGCCTCAACAGTCCATTTAACTCCTACACCTTTTTTTAGCATATTAATCATATTCCTGAGATGTTCAGCTAAGTTGGGAATAAACCTCCTTAGGAAGTTAATTTTTCCAATGAAGGATTGTAACTCTTTAACGTTTCTCGGGTGTGTGATTTGTAGTATTCCCTCAACTCTTTGTGGGTCTATCCTAATTCCCTTCTCAGATATGATATGGCCGAGAATCTTTCCTTCCTGCAGCCCGAATATAGTCTTTTTGGGATTTAATGACAGACCGAAATTCCTACATTTTTCGAAAACTCTTCTAAGATGTTTTAGGTGTTCTTCATCAGTCTTGGAGTAGACTGTTATGTCATCCAGATATATGACAATGAAGTGCCCTATTTCATCTGAAAAAGTTATGTCCATCGCTAGTTGGAAGGTTGCACCAGCGTTCATCAGTCCAAAGGGAATTTTCACGTACATAAAAGTGCCCCATGGTGTGGTGAAAGAGGTTTTGAGTTGATCCTCTGGGAGCACTAAAACTTGGTTGTAACCCGAAAAACTATCTAACAAGGAGATCCGCCTTGAGCCAACTACCTTATGCAAGATATGTTCCATCTTTGGTAAGGGGTAATTGTCCTTAAGTGAGGCTCTGTTAAGGTTCCTGAAATCTATGCACAGTCTGATCTCACCTGTTCTCTTCCTCATAGCTACAAGGTTTGAGACCCAATCACAGAACCTCACAGGAACTATTATTCCTGCCTCGTACATTTTCTTTATTTCCTTTTCTACTGTAGGTAATTGTTTTGGGTTTATTCTACGAAGTTTCTGTCTGAAGGGTTTTTGGTTCTCTTTCAAAGGTATTTTGTGCTGTATGATGTTTGTGTCATAGGCCTTCAAGTCCTCGTAGCTCCAGGCAAACACATCAATGAATTCCTTGAACAAGTCAATATATTTCTTTTTCATGTCTGCGGGTAAGGACTTAGCCAACTTAATCATTTTAGGCTTATCTTCAGTGCCTATGTTGCATTCCTCGACATCAGAGTCTGAGTGTTCTATGGTGGGCCTTTTTGCTACATCATCGAAATCAAAAAGAGCTTCTAAAGGTGCCAGACCTCGGGGTATGTTCTTATCTTTTGCCTGTGGCACCTCTATTTCCTCATTATCTGCGTTTGTACATTCTTCGGTTAGATTTACAATCTGTTCGTTTAAAGCATTTATTTCTATGTTATAGGGTCATTCTTCCTTGTCTGAGGGTTCTTCACTTAGGCAGCGATCATTGGACTGAGAGTCTGAATGGGAAAATTCAAACTCGTTCTTGCCTATCAGGAAATCCTCAATCTGCTTATCTCCCTCAAAAACCTGCCAATATTTCTCATTATCAGGTATTGCAGGTCTGAAATTCGTTTGAATGATGATTTACTGGTCACTAGGAGGTTTGTGATATGAACTAGCTACGCAGTCCAATCCGTTTTCAATTATGTTCTGACTCCTAGGAACAAACACTAGTTCATATTCTACAAAGGTTTTCAACAAATCCATGGCATGATTGTTGTACGCTCTCAATCTAGGGTGTCTAGCTGTATACTAACCTTTCGCTTGTTTTATGATCAACTCAGAGTCTCTGTGTACAACTATCTTATGGGCTCCTAATTTTTTCAACAGATTCAAACCTAGGATAAGAGCCTCATACTCTGCGATATTTTTTGTGCACTTGAAGTTCAGATTGAAGGCATGACTCTCGGCATAGTCAATCTCTGTGTTATGCAAACACACTCCCGCCCCTGTGGTTTTTATAGTACAGGACCCATCGAAATTCATCTCCCACAAAGGTTCTTGCTCGGGCTTATCATCATTTCCCTCCCTAATGTGGGTTTCACTAGTCTGTTGTGTCACGGGGCCTGCTTTGGACTGTGGAAGGTTTTGTTCTTCGTGTGGTGTATGAGTTTGTGAGGGGTGACTAGCCAACCGTTTGCATTCTATTTTTGGTTCACTCGGAGTTTCGTTTTCAGTGCACTGTCCACAGGTTTCATCCTTGTTTCCTTCTAAGTCTAGCATGGCCATTATGTTGAAATCTATGGGCTCCACCCTATGGTTGGTATCTATGTTTTCTAGCTCTGGTTTCCCTACAACTTCGTCGTTGCAGAGGATAAAGGAGTCCAGATCTGTGTGTACAGAGTACAAAGGGGAATTTTCAGACTTTTTAGGGCTGCTGACCAAAAATTTCATTTGTGCCTCTCTATACAGTCTCCTAAGCTGGCTGAATACAGGGATTGTGGCGTACGAGCCATCCATCTGCATAGTACCTTGCAACTTGGCTCTCCATGACCTTGATAGTAGCATACCGTACTTAGGTGGCACATCTGCCACTACAACATCCATAACCATACATTTTTCTGAAATCTGGGTCAAGTTCACACACAGGTCCTTGATTAGGCCAAGGCACTTTACTCTGCTAGAGTCAAATGAATAAAAATATTTATAAGGACGGGTTATCTCTAGGCCTAACCGCTCCATAACTACCTTAGGCATTAAGTTGTGTGATGCCCTAGAGTCATGCATTGCGTTGTGAAGGATCTTGTCATGGATATTGAGACTGATGTAAAAAGGAGGTACTACCCCTTCCTGAAACTTCCCCTCTATCTTTGGACCAAACAGAAGGGCTGGTTGATCATCACTCAGATTTACAGTGTCATTGTTTTCACCTAGATTCAAAGCTTTCAAAATTTGGCCTTTATATACATCCTGAGTGGCCAACTCAGAGAGGGGGACAGAGATTTTAATTTTAGCAATCTCACTCTCCAGATTGAAGAGAGATTGACTCTTTCTGTCACTCGACTCTATTTTTTTAGCCACCCCCTTGGTGGCAGAATCAGTGGGCTGACTCTCGCTATATACAATGTTAGGGACTGGTTTATCTGGAGCACTAACTACAGTGCTAGTGCTGCTAGTTGGTTGATTTGGTTTATCAGTGTTTTGGTCGTCCTTTACTTTGTTCTTCCCAGAACTCTCAGCCGCTGGTTTGTTACTTTCAACAGTTACTTTAGAAGTTTTCTCAGGCCTTTTCTTAATGGTAATCTCAGAAGCTTTGGGTTTGGAATTGTCTAAGCTCTTTTTGCTTCTAAGTTCATACTGTTGTCTGACCTACATGATGGAATTTTCAAATCCAAGTCTGTAATCCTTAGATTATAATCGTTCCTCATCCCAATATGAGGGTGAGGGTTGATCTTCTTCTGTGGAACAATTGTGGATTGAGTTATCTATTTCAAACATATTTATTATGTTCTCCTCAGACTCTTCTATTATCCCCTCATCTTCATCAAAGAATTTCTCTTGAAAAGGGGGTATAACTTGTTGATCTGAGTCTCTTTTCATGTTGGGAGTGGTATTGTTCCTTCTAAAGTTCTGGTTCTAGTTATGATTTTGGTTTATTTTCTGATTACTAACTGTGACAACCATTTTTTCCATCATTTTCTGTAGATTTTCCATGTTTTTTGATAGACGATCATAATTGGGGTCAGATGTGGAGGCTACAGTGTCATCTCTATATGTCACCCTTTTCTCAGCTCTCAATCTTGATTTCTTGTCAATAAGGTTAGCCTCTACACTCACTACTCCTTTTTGCATGTCTTCGAGTGTGCTGTAATCTCTCTCCCTAAGCTGGTAGGCCATGTCAGCATCAAAGCCTTCAGGGTATTTCACTAAAGCCATACCTTGGGGAGGTTTCATATGTGGAGGAAGAGCGTTATAAACGCTGTTAAACCTTGTGGAGTAGTCATGGACACTCTCTCCTACGTTTCTTTTCAGGTTCTTGTATTCTGCTAAGATTTGGAGAGCGTTGGTCTTAACTTCCCATTTGTTTATGAAGGTCTGATATAAAGCAGGAAGGTCTTGGATACTATTAGGGGGTAGGCCCTTAAACCATTTCTTCACATCACCTCCTAAGCTCTGGGCAAAGACTCTCATTTTGACTGTATCATCATCTATCTCCATGTAGTCAAAAGAGTCTTCCATCCTGTCTACTGGTGCTGAGCTGTGGTGGACTCTTTTGCAGTGAAGTGTGGAATCTTTGATTGGTAATCATTGGGTAAGGGAACTAGGGGCTGAGGTAACACCAGGGGTGCATACCAGGCTGCCATGATGATGTTCTGAGGAGGTAAGGGGTTGGATTGAGCAGCTGGTATATGGATGACAGGGATACTAGGACCAGCAGAAGTTTGTTGAGATGATTTAGGATGACTGAGTCCCAAGTTTTGAATGAACTGAACATCAGGGGGTGTATATGGAGGGGTTTCTCTGTCCCTAATGTGTTGACCACTATGAGATGGTGAACCGGGAAACTCAAGGTCTGGCTGGTCTAGAACAATGAATGACCTAGTTCTAGGTAATTTGCTTGGAGATTCTAGGTCAAAAAGAGGGTCTGACAGAGCTGTAAAGTCTTCTGATGCAGAGTTAGCTCTATGGACGTGTCTTGAAATAGTTGGTATTTTAGGTGTAGGAGATTTCCTGAGAATTCTCTCAGGGTTTTCAACTATTTCAGGTGGGTTTGGGTTAGGATAAGCTCTTGTGTGAATGGCTTTTGAAGCCAGAATGCTGCCTTCAAGCAAAGCAACTTAATCCTACTCGCTACTTCTATTATGGATGATGTTGTTATGGAGGCAGGTCTCCCAGTGGAGTCTTACGTGAAACAAGATAATCAGCAGGCCTACTGATCACCAGTGGAGTTTTTAGTCGTTAGGGAACTATGGAGTCGCTAGGTTGGAGGTTTATAATGTTTCAAGAATGGTACACTGTCCACCGCAGTGATTAACCACCAAACTAAGGCTACCACGGTATTCTTCGAGTCCGTGAAGTGTTCAACGGTGTGTTTTACTCAAAGTTCCCCAGTGGAGTTGCCATTATGTTGGGGTTCCCATGTTTTGGTAGTTTTGCAATACCAAAAGATGAGACAACATCAAAACCACTTTCAGACCTCAGGATCTAGCCCTCCTAGGTCTAGAGAGTGATCTCTCTATATAGGCAAAGGTTTTATCTCCTTTAAGCCCTGTGTTAAGATATTAGGCTAGTTATAGGCACGGGTTTGTTTGATTGATTGTTGGTTTGGTTGTTGGGAAACAGGAAAGAAGGATTCAATATAAGAAAAGGATGAGCAAAGAGGATTTAAGGCAAAGGAGGGATGATTTCAAAGAACACTCGAGACCATTGGGCAATGGAGTCAGGAAAGGGTTTAATTGCTATTCAATATGCATGCTTTCAATTGGGCTAGTCATCTAAAGCATTGGATCTTAAAGATGATAATGTTGCATGAAATGGCAAGAGAGAAAGTGAAATAAAGAAAATCTCCAAGGTGACCTTTCAGAAATCAGATCCAGGGACAGGACATGCCGTTGGACAACTTGTAATCCAAGACCTAAAAGGTTAACTCTTCAGACAAGGAAACACGAAAGATTTAAACACAAAGGTGGAAACCTGAGATCAGAGATAGAGACTTTGAACTCTCAATGCTTTGGTATCCAACTTAAGGGAACTCAGAAAGGTTCAATTAATTGAAAAGGATCCTAGTGAGGCAGAGACAAAGTTCTAAACTCCCAGTATCCCAATTCATTCAATTAAAGCCTAACAAGAACATCTAAGAACAGATTCATTAATTCATACATCATCTAGCAGTATATATTTGACCACTACACTGGTTAAATTAGCTTGAAATCAATCCTCAGATCACACATACATAATAAAACATTGAAGGCAGGGAGAGTAGAAACATAGGGTACCTAACAAGGGTAAATCCTATGCTAGATTTCTGATGCATGCTAGAAGAAATGAAATGAAATGAACTACAAAAGAAATCAAAGACAAAGACAAAAAAACATCACCGCTGCTTTAAATCAGGATCCAAAGAAATGTGCTTGTCATATTAAAGAGCATCACCAGTCATGAACAACATTACCATCAGCTTGACGTTCAGTCTGAAAACATCTTCCTCAGCCTATCTTATAACTTTACACAGAGAACATGTCTCAAGAGAAACAACTTACAGTTCACAGATATCCGATCAACAACCCTTACAATGAGTTTCTTCATGGATTTTATAGCTGAAGAGAGTCGAAGGGGGTAGATGAAACACTAAATGAACATTAAAAACGAGGTAGAAGAATAGGATATAAACCCATTCTGTTTTAATATCTGAGCATTAATCTTCAGTACTCTTTGGATGAAAGAGTGGTCTTCGATAGGTTACAATTTACTCCAGGTATGTCTTTGCTGTACTTTTCTGTAGCACCGCTGTAGTACTCTGGTGAATAAACAAAAAGGTAGATAAGTGACTACGCGGACTGCCATACTGTGTAACAAATGCTCTGGTAGCATTAGGACTGTTGTCAGGGAGGAAAAATTCTCATGGACACAATGTAGACTGAAACAGTACAAGTACTGTGTCCTTTCTCGAGAGGAGACTTCTGCTGATGTGAAACCTTGATGATATTGTTTTCTACTCGCTAGGCCGTCTGTGTGATTCATGAGGTCTTCAACCTTTAAAACACTGAATTAAGGCTTAATATCTTCAATAATGTGCATCAGAACTCCTTTACTCTGTACTGATACTCTTGCCGTTTCATGATTTTCTCTGTCAGTGAAAAGTGAGCTTTTAGTGGCGCTGGCAAGGTTTTGCAGAGCTAAACTCTGTCCTTTAATGAGAATTTACGCTCTAAGCACCTCCTCAGGCTCTTCTCTGTGCCCTATGCTACTATAACACTGACTATTAACCATGGTGGTTTCCAGCGCCAATAACCCTGAAAAAACGCACCAACACGTTAAGAAACCCGTGCGTGGGGTCGGATGCAGTGGAAGACTGTGAGAATGGCAGCGCAACATGGTGAATACAGTGGATGCGAATGGCGAATGGTGGACTAATGCAAGATGATGGTGAAAAATGCAGCAACACAGTGGGAAAATATTGGTCTGGTGAAAGTTCAGCGGAACGTAACAAAATTTAATGCAAACATTAAAATTTGACTTTTGAATGAAATACAAAGGGAACGGATGAAAATGTGATGAAAACATATGAAAGGGGTTGATACGGTGGGGCCCGGTCGCGGGCGGAGGGAGATTGGATATGGGCCCTTATATTGAATAGAATGGACGGTTACGATTAGATCGGAGGGAGAGTGATAGGAGGGCCAAACTCCGATGAGCGATGGAGCGATTGGCCTATGACTGTTGGATTTTATGTGAGATTGACAGTGGAGATTGCGTCAGAGGATCGCAATCGCACAGGGCGGAGGGTGGCACCATTTGGAAATTGCGATTGTGATCGGGCGAAGATGCGAGAGCTGTCGGATTAGACGTAAATCAATGGTGGGGATACTAATTGGGGGAGTGACGAAAGGGAGATGTGGGCGTGATGGGGCTTGTGATGACCTTTGGATTAAAGGGGAATCAACGGCGGTGATTATAGTCGGGGGATCGCAATCAGGGGGTGCAATGGGCATCATAGTTTAAGATTTGCAATTGAGATTAGCGCCCAAGCCTTTGCGATTGGTTTTAGCGCTCGGGGCATATGGGGAAGTGGTTAAGGGGCTGGCCGAAAAGGGGCTAAACCAACATAAGGAAAAATGGGTTGAAATAGGGAAATTTGCAGGGATACAAGGGGAAAATGAGGGCTTCTCGAGCACAATTTATTATAGTTAGTGAGGCTTTGGATGGAAACAACAGTGAGGATCCTTTTGAAGCCAATGGATACACAGAGGTTTCAAGGATGAGAAATTTTCACGGGAAATGTATCTCTTGAAAGCTCATAAAACAATTTTAGCTAGCTGTTTGCTTGACAAAAAAATCATAGGTGGCTAACACTTGCAACACATGAAACCTTAAACATTTTCCTCATTGTATTGCTGATCATGAATTCCTTGCTGATATGGGTCATATTTATATAAGAAGCATGATTATGAGAAAGTCACATGAGTTGGATGTGTCTTTGAGTGAGAAAAACTCTCACATTTTCCGCAGTGCATGTTCTAAAGGGAACATGAGAGGAGGCATGGCTATAGCCACATATTTGCTTAATTGTGGGGTAAGCCATGGGCTTGGTAATGTTATCCATCCATTGTATGTATATGGGTAGGTGTTTGACCTTATTTTTCTGATTCACTCATCTATTTACTATTTAGTAGTAGATGTGAATTTTGTTGTTGTGCAATACTTGCCATGTTATTTTCTGCAACTACAGTGGATGAGGTTGCATTATAACCCTATGAGGCATTGTTTGCACTTGATGCACATGGTATAACCTACATCAAACATGTCATGGCCGCATTCTATGGTGATATTTTCCTATTCATCATAGATGACATGTCTTGGGCCAGCTGATTTTTCATTGATGGAGGGGAGATTCTTGGGGAGTTACTCTTCATTTTTCCATTTTAGGGAAACATATTTGCAGCCCAGGATCAGCATACACTCCACAATTGTCATAAGTGGGGGAGAGGACAACGTGGGGCAAGATATAGTGCTTTCCATGATCAGATTTCAGCCCACCTTCATTTTTGGAGCTCAAGGTGGAGGGTGATTTTCCATGAGTTGTCTTGTCGAGAGGTAGCTTATTTTCATGATTGATGGCTTGGGGATGAGAGATTCATATGGGGGATGATCAGTCCCATTATATATCAGATCTCATGCCTCAAGGAGGCCTTTAGATAGCTCTTGTTCGTTCATGGATACTTATTTCTACATGACAGTTGTTTTGGGAGTATTCACTCCAAGGCTAGATTACATATGTTGGAGGGACAATTGGAGACTTGATTGCTGATATGGCATCCCTTTTCTTGAGGAGAAAATTACATAAGGATGCTACAGGAGGAAAGGAAGAAAGAAACTCAATTCATCCTTGCAATTTCTTGAGGGCAAGCAATATTTTGAGAGGGGAGGACTGTAATGTTCCAAATTTTTATGGAACATTAATTTTTGATAGGAGATGAATAAAATGGGCAGGGGACCCATTATTTGCATGATTAGAGAATAAAAATACTCTAAATATGAAAGGGGATCATATTGGAGCTGGATTTCACACCTCCATGTGTGAAAGGAGGTTTTTGCATACATGCTTGGCCAAGGTTGACCAAGTCAAACTGCGTTGGCATGAGTTGGAAAGCACTATGTGGGACAATGTAGGAGGGAAGATTCTAGATGGAGGAAACCCTAATTAGAAGTAGGGCCCATGGAGGGAAGGCTCACTTGTTTAAAAGAGGAGCAAGGCAGCCATTGTGGACATCTTTGATCATTTTACATTTGAGTCTTGAAGACTTGTTGTTGCCTCTTGCTGTTCAGCAGAGCTGCAGTGCCTTCTGGCACGAGGGAGTCCTGTTTAGGAATTCCTCTCCTTCTTGAGGAGCTCATGAAGGATTGCACTCCATTCCCCATATTCAGGCATTCAGGCCATAGCTTCAACCATCTACATCAGCTCAGTTTCTGCAGTAGATATTGTGCAGTGTTGCTGGGTGTTGCTGGGGAGGTTTCCACACACCATCCGAAGCTTGTTTTTCAGTGGAGAGAGATTCTATTCATTGGGATATCAGCAAAGGTGGTTCTTGAGCATATCCCACCATATTTGGCATCAGGCCAACCACTTTCCATCAGAGGCAGCACAGTCCCTCTCTTAGACAACGTTCTCATTGGTGATTATTTGTTGTGTGGGATTGACATCCTTTTGGAGGAGAAGTCTTGGGTGAAAGGATCAGCCTTTCACTTCAGATTTCTATTGGAGGAGGATTCTTCAGTTGTTGCAGACATTTCAGCCTTCTCCATCCATTTCTAGTTCTTGAGTTGTTGCTACCCAGCAACCCCGAAATTTCTGCAAAATGCCATTTTTGTATAGATTTCAGCCAATCCTTTTAGAGGATTGATGTATTGTATTTTCAGGGGTTGAGATCATGCTCCCCCTTCTTATTTGGGCCTATTATTGCTATATCATTGTATTTCATGGTTTATGCAGCAGTTCCTCTCTAAAACTGCGCAGTCATGGCCTAGGGCTTTCTTATGCAGCAATGTATTCTCATATTTACATGTACAGGTTTCTTGAGGCTTCTAGTGCCTATCTTGAGTGATCATTCCCTCAAGAACTTGTATTCTTATTTGTTGCTATGTATTAATGTGATGGCCATTGGATTCTCCGACATTTTATGTGTTTATGAGTCACTGCTATTTCCATTTTATGTATTTGTTATTGCTGTAGCTGCAATGTTGGGGTTATCTAAGAGATTCCCAATCTTGTTGTGTTTCCCTCTTGGGGATATTGTCCCTTGACAATCACTCTATAGACAGAGTCTGCTAGTGGGCCAGGTAGCCTCTGGAGCTCATCCTTTGTTCAAAGGTGAAAAATCCAGTAAATGCCCCCGCAGTCTATCTCTGGAATAGATTTTCTTTGTCGATTGACAATGTTTCTGAAAAAGGAAAATTACATTTGATTACTTTATCCTAGGAAACAATATCATCATATTTGACATGCACATCCTCTAGATGGAATTCAAATTATTCAGGTATATTTTGAAGACCTTCTTGAATATTTTCATATTTCTATTTTTGAAGCTACAATGTGAGTCTGTTCATCAAAGTTTGATGTCTTTCTTCACTCTAGACTTTATTTATGATTTTATTCATCCATGTCTAGGGCTTCAATATTTTTGTAAATTTTCTCTTTGATGCTTTTGGTGGTATTTTCATCTATGATCCTTGTTTCTTCTTGACTTTGATAATCCTTATTTTCTTCTTTCAATATCATAACATCATATAGTAGTTTTCTTTATGATCTTCATAATATATATATTTCTTCATATTTCTTTTTCAAAATTTTCATTGAGTTATCCTTTTTTCCAATTCCCCTTGCGACTCATTCCCTATTATAATTGTTGAATTTCCTTAATTAGTGTTACATTAAGGTTTTATATATTATATAGTTGATCACCATTCTTATTGATCTCCTTTTTAGCTTGTCCTACTTCATTGTGGATTTTATGCATATCTTCCATTTTTGTATCCTTGATCCATTTATTGGGGAATAATTTTTCAAATGCTTTCTAGGCGACGTTCCATCTGGAATTTATGTTAAAACTCCACCACCACTCATAAGCTTCGCCAAAAAAATTACAAATTCCCCCTAAAGGAGAATAAACCATTTTCTTACCATCCTCATTATATTAAAAAAAATCTAAAATAGTTATAATCCTTTTATAGTGATATTATTCTATTTTTTCTCTTTCCAGTAGATTTTGAATCACTTCAATTTGAGTGCAATATTCTCTTCGTGTTCTCGACATAACATACAGATACTTGGGCCACCATTAGGAGTGATCTAGAGCTCATGGTAATCCTAGCCTAGTGTGGCTTGAGTGAACCACCTTCACCCTAAATGAAACTCCTTCCAGCTAGAAGAAATCTCTTGATTCTTTAGACCGGGGAACTAGGATTGAGAGGGGTAAAGGATAACTAAGCATGCATGTAGAGATGGAAAGTGGATAGGGAAAGGCTAACTAACCACATTCCAATCAAAATTTCTGATAGTTTGAAGTTAATATATTTTTTAAAACTTTGCTTTAGAGTCTATCATTGTGGCTGACCTTTATTTTGGTGTATATTTGAATTTTCAACCCATCTGATTCTAAAATTTTGGCTTGTAGTACTTTAATGGGTATTCTTTGCAATTCCATGGGTCTAATTAAAATTTGATCGGTAAAGTGAAAGTTATGAAGTCCTTCCCAAAATTTATGATTTTTGACTCCTTGTCAAGAGTGAACATGTACAATATGCCACATGTCAAAATTCTTGAATATAATTCTAAATTTTTTACTCCACGTACTTCAATATATCTCAGATATCTAAAAAATTCATAGTCTAAAACTTCCTAGAAACAAAGTTATAGTGAAACTTCCAATATGACTAATTTGAAATTGGTTTCAGGATCAATCGCAAACCCAAAATTTCACAGGGTATATATACAAAAGTATAATGGACCCAATTCTAAAATTTTTATCACTTATTTGATAAGTTTCCTTAGGCTTCTAAATATTTTTTCATTTGAAGATTCTAAGAAAAATAATTATAACAAAGATTTCAATATCACCCATTTGAAACTGAATTCAAGACCATTCACAATTCCTAACTTCCATGGGGTATATCTCTAAAAGTATAGTGAAATATAATCCAAAATTCTAATCGAAGGTACTTTATATTCTGCCAAAATTTTCCCAAATTTCCATGATCTAAAGCTTTCCAAAAAAAAATATGGAGAAGATTATTTTAAGTGACAAGATCCAATTTTCACTGAAAAATTTTGGATTGTTTTCTTGTTTGAGTATTGAATTGGCTCCTTGCTCACTTACCATGTTCAATCTAATGGAAAAACTGAGATTGTGAATAAATGTTTAGAAGAATATCTGTCTTGATTTGCATATGATAAACATACACAATGAATCAAATGGTTTCCCTTAGCATATGTGTTTCCATACTTCATTAAAAATGTCACCGTTTATGGAAATTTATGAATATTATCCTCAATCCATCACATCACCCCTGAAAGGGACTATAAAAGCTCAAGCAGTAGAGGAACCCATACAAAACCAACTGGAGGTTATCAACCATGGAAGCATAACTTGGTTATAACATAAAATAAGATGGAACAAAAAACATATCAACATCACAATGAGAAGAAATTAAAGTTGGGGATCAAGTATCTGTGATACTACAACCATATAAACAGATTTCCCTCAAAAAAAAAAAAAAAATATAAATTGGCACTGAGATATTATGCCCCCTATAAATTTTATAGAGGATTGGTTATATGGCTTAGAAATTGAAGTTTCCTCCACTTCACATGTACATCTGATCTTCTATGCTTCTTATTTAAAGAAGGAAATTAGTGACAAGATTTAAGTCCAAACCATGTTCCCATATATTAATGAAGAAGTGAAAATCATACTAGAACTAGAAATAATCCTAGAAACAAGGATAAACCCATTGAGAAATTGAAAATTAATGAGTACCTCATAAAATAGAAGAACCTACTAGTGTAAGAGGTGACATGGGAAGATGAGTTGTTCATGTAGAAAAACATGCAGATAGTGAAGTGTTGAAGATAATACTTGTTTGAATGGGAGTGTATGCTATGGCTTAGAAATTGAATTTTCCTCCACTTCACATGTACTTCTGGTCTTCAATGCTTCTTATTTGAAGAAGGAAATTAGTGACAAGATTTACGTACAAACCATGTTACCAGAGATTAATGAAGAAGTGAAAATCATACTAGAACTAGAAATAATCCTAGAAAAAAGGATTAACTCATTGAGAAATCGAACAATTAATGAGTACCTCATAAAATAGAAGAACCTAGTAGTGTAGGAGGTGACATGGGAAGATGAGTTGTTCATGTAGAAAAACATGCAGATATTGAAGTGTTGTAGATAATACTTGTTTGAATGGGAGGGTACACTAATCCCTATATAATCTCCATGTTACCCCTAAAACATATTATTAAGTCATAGATATTTAATGACTAAATTTCCATTTTTATATTGTTATGTAGGCTAGAACCTTCTGTTGTATCCCTTACAACAACCCTCCTCATTTCGTTTCGATGTCTTAGGCCTACAGGGAATAAAGGGGCCCATATTTTGAAATAAATTTAGAGCTAACTTGGCCTTGCTTATTCAACATGTGTGAGTTATGATAAACCCTACAATGACGTAATATAATGGAGGAAAACTTATGAGTTGGACTGAGAATTGATGGACAATCTAGCAGCAAAAATGCACCCTCCAACTCTTAGTTTACTGAGGTAATCCTTGGGGAAAGTATTGAATTAAGTTTTATTGCAAGTTTTTGTACCTTCAAACGTTTTGTGGTGAAATTATGGGCCTCTTCCTATTTATATAACACATCACTAACCATTTATGCAAAGCTACAACTACAAACTTAGTCAATTCTTGGTATTTTCCCTCAAATTTTGCCTCTTCCAGCCTCTGTGGTATTGAAATAACCATATGTTCAGCTCTATATAATATAAATGAGCCTAAAGGATGCAATATATAGTCTCCCTAATATTCTACTCAACTCCATAACATTTTATTGGCCCTCCTCTTAGTGCTACAGGGTCAAACTTAGTCAAATTTTGGGTTTTTTCCCCAAAAGTTTCCTCCCCGGGCCTCCATAGTGCATCATTCATCATATATTCAGTGATATAGAATAATTATTATCCTTAAATTTATTCTACAGACCTTCCTTGACCTCTTGTATAGCTCCATAGTGCTATATTGGCCCTCTTCACAACACTACAGGGTCAAAATTACACCCAAAACTCATTTTTTGGCCTCTTCAAGCCTCTAGCGTAGTGTTAGGCATTTGTTAAGAATTTTAGCACATAAATGAGAATAAAAGTAGTGATAAAAAAATATTCTTGAGATTCAATACTAGTTGAAATTGATTTTCTCATGATTTTCCCTTGCTTGTGATGCCTTTTCCTAAGCCTTCTTTATGTAAAATTGGTTGAATTGAAGGTGAAATTCAAGTCAAAGAGGGGTAATGTTCAAAGTAACTAAAAATCATGAAAATTATTTTATCATGGCCCAAATATATCTAAGATAATTTTCCCCTTTGGATTCCCAAGGTTTCCCTCACTAGAATCCCTAGGGTTTCATGCTCCATAACCATCTCAGGATTCTCAACTTAATTTTTGGGATTGAATCTTGACCAAATTTCTGACTTCAAGACTGAGTGCATAAAAAAGTGTTGTTCTTCCCAAAAATTCATTTTTTTCTCCAAGTATCACAAAGAGGACCCTTCATGGGGAAGTGCATAGCCATCTTGGCCAAAATTATGAATATGCAACTATGATGGTCAACAAGGATCACTAAATTAAATTTAACAGTTTTATTGACTCCTTGCCACTGAAAATTACTATTGTTGAATAGGAATATCAAAACTTGAGACCATGCCCCTCATTTATTTGCATATTTCATGGTAAAATAATATGTGTAATGAGAACATGTTGTTTTAGTGATTGTACATGAGATTTCAATTTGATTCCTATCGCTTTAAAGACTAACCAAAGAAAAAAGTCCTCACCTAAACAAAACATTGTATGCTATAAATTAGTTGGAATAGCCACACAATATTAATAGTATAACTCCATATTTAGAGTGTTATAATTAATGACTTCCATCCATTAGGACCGAGGGAGGAATTAGTCCAAACAAGGAAAGAATTGGAAGCGTTGGTTAAACTGAAGGGAGTTGTTTCAATATATTCACTAGTGAACTTGCTAGAAGCAATATATTGATTCTCTTAAGAAGAATATAGCCCTAAACGCATTCTTTCTTTCACTAAATAAGGATGTTTCAATGCTCTCTCATGACACAATAGATTACCATAAGGTTATGGAGAGTTGAATACCTAAAAATATCAAGGAAATCACATATATATCCAAGGGTCAAACATGCTCAGTGTCAATGGATAACTCTCCAAGTTAAATGGAACATGATAAATTATCTAATAAATGGTTTTGGAATACAAAAAATTAGGGAAATTTCAACTATTTTAGAAATATTATATGCTCCAGATGAACCAAGCTAAGAAATATACAAGACTTGTAACATATATAAATCCAAAGATAAATATTTAGCTAGTTGAGCCTCTTACATGATTTCTGATAGACAATGTGTTAGGATATTTAGAAACTTCTAATGGTGACAAAGGGAAAAAATCAAAGAGTAATATGACAAACAAACATTCAAATTATTATGGGAAAGATGGTCGTCTAGAGTCCAATTTTTTTAAAAAGATAGAGGCCTTGGAAACAAATATGAAGAATCACAACATCAACCTTGATTCTTCTTATAACAATTCTTCTAATGGAGATGCACTTTTTTATTCTAGTTTCTCCTTCCATGCAACCTCTAATTATTCTTTTGATTAATGACTTATTGATTCTAAAGCATATTATCATATGGCTGAGGATACAACTTTTTTTCTATTCTTAATGGCTATAACACTAAACATATATTTGTTGGCGATGATATATCTCTTAGTGTTTTAGGCTCTGGAAAAATTCATGTAGATAATGGTCATTTCAATGATCCATTATGTGCTCCAAGTCTTTCTTGAAACCTTCTATCAATATATCATATCCCTCATTCAAGTGAAGGTAAAATGATAGAGTTTTCACCTGACCAAGTTGTAAGTTAGGAAATAAAATATCCTAAGAATGTCCTTGCCACTTGAATAATTGACGATATTACTTAGTTGTACAAGTTTGAAAATTTTGGATCATCATCTCTTCCCTTAGTTTTTATTTCTCATAGTGATAACTTGAGAAAAATTTGGCATAAGCATTTTGGTCATCTTAACTATCAATTAGAATAGAAACTATGTAATTGAAATATGGTGACTAGTCTTCTTTTGATTTCTTGCAGAGATGGTGTTTGTGCTAGTTATGTTCTTGAAAAACATCATCGAGATAGTTTTGAAAAATGTGTCTCTTTGCATGCCTCAACACCTTTACAACTTGTTCAGAGTGATTTATGTGGTCCACTTTCTTCTCATTCCTTCTTTGGGTTTAAGAACTTCTTATATTTCATTGATGACTTCTCCAAACACACTTGGGTTTATTTCTTAAAACTTAAGAGTGAATTTTTTGAATTGTTCTTGGCCAACAAGGCCCTTGTAGAAAAATAATCTAGACGTCAATTGTAAAGGTTAAGAATAGGTAATGGAGGTGTATATGTCAAGAAAAAAATCATAACTTATTGCACTACATAGGGCATTCAAATTCAACATATTGTTCCATATACACCATGTTGGCCACCTATAAAATTTGTTCTATCAAAAGGTGGCCAAAACATTGTTTAGCCTTCAAGGAATAGTTTCATTGCAGAAATTTTATCTCTTGAAGCCTCTAGAAGAAATGATATCCTTGTTTCAATCTTCATTGATGTTCCTATTTCAAAAAATCAGACAACTCTGTTGAATTCCATGAGAAAGACTGCTGCAAAATCCCCATTTCTCCGCTTCCTTCACTCAGAATGTAACATTCATTTTTACTCTCATTTCCCCATAAAAATCCATCATTTTCATAAATTTTCCATCTCCCCCTCATCAAAATCCATTTCATAAGGTTTTAACATCCTTTTGGCCTTATCCAAACCCCCAAAACCCTTTGAAAATCATTGAAAATCTATGAAAAAACCCATTTTCTTATTATTTAAGGGTTTAAGCACCCATGGGCTGAGTCTCTAACCATTTCATTCCATACGCCCTGGTGCTAGAACCAAGCGCTGAGCCATTTGGGCGCCTAACCTTATTTTATATTATCCCGCCCGAAAATATTAAAAACCTTATGTTATTTCCAAAACTTTGGGTTTTTTAATCATTTTCTGAATTTTTGTAGGTTCAAAGCCTCAGCCGATCTCCGCCGTCGATCTGATCTACAGATTGACGGTGCGGAACCTATCGTGGTCGGTGGTCCCTGCCGCGCCAAACACTGTGTAGAAACCAGCGGTATCCATCGCACTACCTTCTGAGGGCTGGCGGTATTTTTCATTTCAGAGCAATTCCATACAACGGTTAACGCGTGGCACCAGCACTATTTGAAAAACCGCCCCCCCCATCGCGCGTTAACGTTCGTCCACAGATCCGACGCGATATTGTTGTGCATCGTCCGATCTGGGGCAGACCATCCAACGGTAGTCGCTCCTCGAAGATGCACGTGAGTTAACATACGCAAAAAGTGCCCTTGGCCCACTGTTTGTCGCCCTACAACGCGTCCTCAACCGTCGATCTCCTCCTGAGATCGTCGATCCAGATTTAATTGGATTTTTGATGTTCGGGTGTATTTACTAAAGTTTATTGGCACCCGATCTCCACCGTGGATCGTGTGGGCCGATCTCATCCGACGGTCCACGATCATCCCGACTCCTCCACGTTATTTTTCGCCTTCGCTTCCCACCGTCGATCTCTGTGCGATCGACGGTCTTGATTTAAAATTTTCTTCCGCCGTCTCTTTGACTTTTCCCGATGAATCTTGATCATTGGATGATGCCATCCAACGGCCACGATCTCTCCATGTGCCTTCTGAAGCAGTTAGCCCATGCACGCAAGATTTTATAATGTTTGTTTGTATTTTTGCATGGTTTTAATTGATTTTTTCCGCCATGCTGAAGAAAATTCACAGGTCGAGGGTGACGATCCTCCCGCCTGCGATTCATCGCAAAATCACTTGCAAGGTTTTAAATTCATATTTTATCAATGAATTCATGAGGCATTGATGCCATTCGACCCCTGCACAACCCTGCACACCAGAAAACACAGTCAATCGAGCACCGATCAAAGAGAATCAGTGTCAAAGACAAAGCATACCAGAAACAGGAGATTGAAGACCTAAAACACAGTTCTTAAGTAAATTAAAGGTGTTTTAAGGGAAGACGAAGACATCTGTCGAGCTGAGAAACCCTCCACCGCCATAAGCAGAGGCCAATTGAAACCTCTCCAACTCCTAAAGACACATGCAGCCTCAAAGAAATCAAAGGAAGCTTAGTCATTACCTGAACAAGAGGTGTTTACCTGAAGATAGCCGAACAATTAATACAAATCAAAGAATCTTATCCCTAATTGTCGGCAGAACCATTTTAGAAGATTAAGAACAGTTCAGAAGCACATCTTTCGATCATTATGCCTAGAAAGGTAGGAACAGATGTTATGAAGCAGAGTTAGAAATGATTACATGATTAATGATATTTGACCCTTGGGAAATCATCCCACCTCCTCGTTTTTCTATAAATATCTCTGTAGAACATAAGAAAATGTTGGTCTCTGGACATTTGAAAGCATGTAATGGTTTTCTGAAGCTACTGATGCACTGTGTGCAATTAGAAGATAAATAAGCTGATATGAGAAGTTTGAAGTTATAGAGACCTTCCGGGTTTGTGGATTGTAACTGGTTTGAACATCAAATACAAGCTACTGATTTATGGGATCCTGATTTGTGTCAATGGTGATGTGTTCCTCACTGTCAATTGTTATTTTCTTTAATTTTTTCACTCTGTTCACTTTCTCTGATAAGGAACAGCAAACATAGAGCTAGGACTTACTCTCAAAAGTAACCTACTCTTACTGAAAGCTTTATTTTCTATGTTTTTCTTCATTTGAAAGTTCTCTTTACTGAGTATATTAAAGCAGGTTGGTTTAAAAGTACTCGCCTGATCTAGATTTCTCTCTAACATGAGTATTTTCTGTGTTTTCCTTTAGAGTATATTAAATCAGGTTGGTTTAAAAGAACTTGCCTAATCTAAATTGCTCTTTGTGATTTTTATCTGTGTCTTTCTTATCGAATACGCTAAAAGCAGGGTATTTTAAAAGCACTTACCTGATCTTAAGCTGTTCGACTATTTTTTAAATGTTTTCTAACTGAAAGTACTTCAATGCAGGCTAGTTTAAATGCACTTACCTGATCTCAGAATACTTTTATGTTTTCTCTTAAGTACATGCTGAAGCAAGATAGTTTAAAAGCACTTACTTGATCTTAGGCAGTTCACTGTTCTTCATCTGTTTTGCTCTTCATTTCCTATCTATTTCACTCCATAAATGACCTTAAAATATCCTTTGACATGAGTGACTTGCCCCATGGATCCTTCTTGAACCTTGCTATCCAATTAAAATCCTCCTATGACTCCATAGCCCAATGGGTTGAAACCATATTTACCTTCTCTATCAGCCGAATCATTCCTTCACTTGCATACATCTTCACCCTTTATTTTGAACTGCCTACACCTTCATCATGTCCTTGCCCAACCAAAACAAACAAAACAAGACCCATGCTCTTCATACCTAGCCTAATATCACAATTTCAACTTTTAAAGATCACATCTTTAAACTCATTCATAGAGAGATCCCTCTATCGATTCAGGAGGGCTAGATCCTTGAATCCCAAAGTGGTTTGATGTTCCCCTATAGTTGGACTTTTTCCAATCTTGCCAATTACAGGGTGCTAACATAATGGCGACTCCACTGGGGACTCAGTTGAATTTTCACTTTATGTTCCCTAAAACACTCCATAAAACATTGTGAGTAAAAAGCAGCCTTTTCAAGCACTACCAAGGAATGGTAATCATGATGAAACTTGTTTGAATCAGTGACAATATAGGTAAACCCTAGGATTCTCATAAGCCTTTATCTAACCTTGAAAAATTAGCTAGCTTAGCCTTAAGAATACACTGTCTTTGTCTCATAACCGTAGCTAAATTTTGAAACAGAGTTAGCATATTCTTAGAAACCATGCAATTGAAAAAGAAAATCCGTGAACCCAAAATGTTTCATATTGGTTGAAAATTAACATGGTAGTGGACCATTAAACCTTTTACCCCCAAAAGAGCTAAAAACTTCCACTTGGAGACTCCACCATCCTCAATAGGCCTTAAGACTCCACTGGGAAGAACCTTTGTCGTTATAATATCACTTAAACTCAGTAAGAGGGCTTTAGGATTAAAGTTCTCTTAGCAAAAGATCAGTGAAACCGCTCAAAGATTGTCATACCTGGTTGAAGTTTTCTTGTTTATTTAGTCTAAAAAACACAGCATAGTGGCTCCTAGAAAGATTCACACTAGAGCCCATCCTGACCCTGATCCACTTGAGATAGTTGATAACCCTGAAAGTATTCTTAGGAACTCTCCTAAGAGTATATCATCAACTATTGTCAGATCACCCTTGAGAGCTAATTCAGTCCTTGTAAATCTTTCAGCTCTACAAAAATCACAAGTTGACTTAGTAAATCCCTTTAGAACTAGGTGTCTTGGTAATTTAGATCAGTCAGATTCTGAGTCTTCGCTTTGTTCTCCTGAAACAAGTGAACATCTTGGTAGCAGAGAAACAACACCTCCTGATTTACATTTCATTCACAACCTAGGTGTCTCTCATCCAAGATCAGCTCAAAAAACTATTCCTGGTCCATCCACTTCTGCTCACCCTACATCCACTGTTCAAACCACTCCACTTCAACCCACTTTCCCTTTTGTCAATCCACCCCCACCATATATTATGGCAGCATGGTATGCTCCCTTAGTCCTTCCTGTGCCATTAGTCAATCTTCCACAGAACTATCAGTCCAAAATTCCATTATATGATGCTAGTAATACTACTACTACATCACAACATGTGGATAAGATGAATGACTACTTTGACAGAAATGAAATTGATAATGATTCCGTCAAGCTTAGATTATTTTCTCAGAGCTTAGGGGGAGAAGCAAGAAAATGGTTTAAAGGTTTAACCCCCCATAGTATTAATGATCTCCAAGCCTTCCATCAAACATTCTTAAACAAATGGGAAGTAAAGAAAAACCCTCTCCAAGTCCTTTCTGACTATAAGAATCTCCATAGAGACACTGGGGAAAGTGTGTAACCTTATTTCACTAGATTCAATAGTGTGTATAATGCACTTTCCCTAGAACTAAAACCTCCACAGGGCTCAGCTCTAAACAAGTTTCCTGAAGGGTTTGACCCTGAGATGGCCTATCAGCTGAGAGAGATATTTTGCAACTCTTGAAGATATGAAAAAGGGTGCTCTTTCTGTGGAAGTCAACTTGATGGAGAAGATAGAAAGAATGAAAATTGAAAAGAGAGTGTCCTTTAGAGAGGAAAATTCACTCCTACTTCCAAATCAAAGATGGAAAGGATGATGGAGGAGATGATGAAGAAAATGATCATCCTTGAGAGAGCACAAGCAAGTCAAAACCAAAATTCTCCTAAAAACAAGAACCAGAATCAGAATTTTAGAAGAAACCAACCTCCAAACAGACCTAGGGAAGATGATCAACAGATCACTCCTCCCTTTCATCAAAACTATATAAGTGAGGTTGAGGAAACATATGAGATAACAGAGGAAGATGATATAAAGAAGCTGGGAGTAGATAATGATGACTTTGAGATTCATTATGATACGAAACAAGGTTTTCATACCCCTTATGATGACAACAAAGATGATAATGAAAGTTATTTTCAAGACATGGAAAATGTCATCATAGAGTCCCAAAAGGAATATGACCTTAGAAGAAAAACCAGTCAACAAACCCCCAACACCAAAACCTCTAAAAAATCTTCACAAAACAACACTTTAACCAAGCCTAAAATTGTCAAACAAAGGGATAAAACAGTGACTGTAAATTATGATAAAAATAGAGAGAAGGGCACTCAAAAAAATGAAAAACAGAGTGCAGACATTAGTAGTACTACCAATTCAGTTAGTACTCCTGTTAAGACCATTTTGTCAAATAATAATAGAACAAATCAACAAGCTGATGTTGCTGATAGACTGGCAGCTAGTAAGGCTGGGACAAGTCCTTCGAAGGGCCAAATTCCTTTCAGCCTTGAGCAGGAAATTTTAAAGATCAGAATCTTTGTTCCTTTAACTGAGTTAGCTGCCCATAGTGTATATAGGACCCAAATTTTGAAGGCTTTAAATATTGAGGACAATAATGATACAGTCAATCTTAATGATGACTAGCCAGAGCTCATTTTTGGTCCTAAGATTGAAGGTATATATCAAGAGGGACCTGTACCTCCCTTTTATGTGAGTTTAAATGTTCATGACAAGATCCTGCATAATGCTATGCATGACTCGGAGCCTCGCACAACCTTATGCCGAAGGTGATAATGGAAAGGCTAGGATTAGAAATAACCAGACCTTACAAGGATTTATATTCTTTTGATTCTAGCAGAGTGAAGTGCCTTGGTCTAATCAAAGACCTTTGTGTAAGTTTGACCCAAATCCCAGCTAAGTGCATGGTGATGGAAGTTGTGGTGGCTGATGTGCCTCCTAAGTATGGCATGTTGTTGTCAAGATCATGGGGTGCCAATCTACAAGGTACCATACAGATGGATGGGACATATGCCACTATTCCTGTCTTTAGCTAGCTTAGAAGACTATACATAGAGTCACACATGAAATTCATGGTCAGTAGCCCAGAAAAGCCTGAAAATTCTCCCATTTATTCTGTCCATACTGACGTGGATTCATTTATCTTTTACAATAATGAATCCACAAAGCAGTCAGAGCCAGAACACAGTGACTCAGGTAATCAGTTAGAGGTCCCTAATCTAGAAATGATGGTAGTTCTAGATATGGAAGAAAACGAGAGAGAAACTGTTGAACAGTGTGCCGAAACAACAGACTAGAGTGAACAAAGCCAAGATGGTAAACAACAGACTACCCCTCACGCTCAACTCCACTAAAATCTTGAGGAATCAAAACAAATACAACTAAGTGCCGAGATTTCACAACAACCCTTGAGCACGTTGGTTGAAGAAGACAATAACCAGGATGAAATTGAAAATAGTCCTCTGTGGAGTATATATTTTGATGGGTCATGCACTAAGAGCAATGCCGGTGCAGGTGTCTAGATTACCAATACTGAAAACAACCACACAGAAAGCATTTCCTGCAAATTAAACTTTCATTGTTCCAATAACATAGCATAATATGAATCCCTTCTCTTAGGTTTACGTCTATTAAAAAAGTTGGGAGCCACAAGAATTAAGGTGTATGGGGATTCAGAGCTAGTCATTAGGCAAGTCAATGGGGAATATAACGCAAAACATCCCAGACTTAGAGCTTACCGAAACGACGTCATGGACCTTTTGAAAACTTTTGAGGAGTCCAAATTGATTTTCGTTCCAAGAAAAAGAAATATTTCCGCCCACAATTTAGCCTTTGCAGCTATAACAGGCTTAACGCCAATTGAAACCAAAGACTGTACAACTCAAATTAAGTGTAGACCAGCTGTGCCAGATAATGAAAAATATTGGCAGGTCTTTGAGGGTGACAAGCAGATAGAGGATTTCCTACTTGGCAGGAACGAGTTTTAATTATCTGATTCAGATTCCAAATCTGACGAAAATTGCCTCAACAAAGAGTCCCCTGAAGGAGATAAACGATCTGGCCCCGTAAAAATCAACATGTTAACTAAAAAACTTGAAACTCATACTGAAGAAACCACGGACACAGAAAACGAAGACATTGAGATATTGTCGTCGAAGGATAAGAACATACCTTGGGGGTTAGCACCTTTAAAAGACCTTTTTGACTTTAATGACATAGCAAAGAAACCCATGGTGGAATACACAGAGTTTGATGTCGAGGAATGCAACATAGGCACGAAAGATCAGCCTAAAATGATTAAATTAGCTGGCTCCTTGCCAACAGACATGAAAAGGAAATTCATTGAATTATTTAAAGAGTTTGTTGATGCATTTGCCTGGAGCTACGAAGACTTAAAAGCCTATGATACACAAATCATCCAGCACAAGATCCCATTGAAAGAAAACCAAAAACCCTTTAGGCAAAAACTGTGTCGGATCAATCCAATACAACTGCCTCTGGTAGAAAAGGAAATCAAGAAAATGTATGAGGCAGGAATCGTTGTCCCTATGAGGTTTTCAGATTGGGTTTCTAACCTTGTAGCTGTGAGGAAAAAGACATGAGAAATCAGATTGTGCATTGATTTCAGAAACCTTAACAGAGCCTCCCTAAAAGACAATTACCCTTTACCCAAAATGGAACACATTCTACAAAGAGTAGTTGGTTCAAGGAGGGTTTCTATGTTAGATGGTTTTTCAGGGTATAACCAGGTTTTAGTACTCCCAGAAGACCAACTCAAGACGACTTTCACCACTCCTTGGGGAAATTTCATGTTTGTGAAAATGCCTTTTGGATTAATGAATGCTGGGGCCACTTTCCAAAGGGCCATGGACATTGCATTTTTAGAGGAGATAGGGCACTTCATTGTAATTTACCTTGATGACATAACAATTTATTCTAAATCTGATGAAGAGCACCTGAAACATTTAAGAAAGGTCCTTGAAAAGTGCAAAAGGTTTGGGTTATCTTTAAATCCCAAAAAGACAGTGTTTGGCCTTCAAGAAGGTAAACTCCTTGGACATATCATATCAGAAGAAGGGATTAAAATAGATCCAAAAAGAGTTGAGGGAATACTAAAGATTAGCCAACTAAGGAACATAAAAGAATTACAGTCCTTTATTGGAAAAATTAGTTTCTTGAGGAGGTTTATTCCCAATTTAGCAGAGCTCCTTAGAAACATGACTAATATGCCCAAGAAAGAAGTAGGAGTCAAGTGGACTGTAGAAGCCAAAAGATCCTTCGAATTGGTAAAACATGCACTTACCCAGGCACCAGTCCTAATCAGCCCAGACTTTTCAAAATAATTCCTTATTTTTTCCTTTACCTCATAGCATACTGTGGCTGCTATCCTATTGCAGAAAAACCCAGAGGGACAGGAACAACCTATTTCTTTTTTCAGTAAGGCCTTAAGGGATTCACCCTTGAAATATAACATAATGGAAAAACAGGCCTATGCTTTGGTAAAGGCCTTAAAGGACTTTAGGGTGTATATTCTATATTCCCACATCATTGCCTATGTACCTAATATAGTGGTAAAAGAAATCTTTTCACAAGAACCAGATGGAAAGAGGGGCAAATGGATCGCTGCAATATTAGAATATGATTTGGAAATCAAACCCACAAAACTCATTAAGGGTCAGGGCTTAGCTCAATTAATGGCTGAATCTAATCTACAAGCCCTTGACATTAACATGGTAGATGCCTTGGATGAACAGGAAGGGTTATCTGCTCCCACTGTGGAGCAGCAGTTTCAAAGCTCACCTTGGTACACTGATATCTTGTATGTGCTTACAAATCTTAATGCTCCTCCTGATTTATCAAAACAAAGGCAAGGTTTTTAAAGTTGAAAGCTAGGAATTATTGTATTTTGAATGAATGTTTATATTAGAAAAATACCAATGGTTTATTGCTGAAATTTTTGCCTGAAGTTGATGCAGAGAATATCAAACATGAATTCCATGAAGGAGAGTGTGGAGGTCATCTCTACTGGAAAAACACAGCCAATAAAATCCTTAGAGCTGGCTATTACTGGCCCACCCTCTTCCAGGATGTCCATAAAATGATAGTAGCTTGCCATAAGTGCCAAGTTTTTGAAGGCAAAAGAAAACTCCTCCCTTTACCATTACAACCTATCACTGTTGAAGCTCCTTTTCAACAATGGGGCCTAGATTTCATAGGAGAAATCCATCCTGCTTCATCTACCCAACACAAATGGATTCTCACAACCACTGACTACTTCACAAAGTGGATAGAGGCCATCCCTTCTAGGAATGCCACAGATTCTTTCATTATAAGATTTCTTGAAGATCATATCTTGTCTAGATTTGGTTGTCCTAAAAATATTATTACTGATAATGCTGCTGCTTTTGGTTCCAAAAAGATGATTGATTTTTGTCACAGATATCAGATCACACTTGGTAATTCCACTGCTTATTACCCTCAAGGTAATGGGTTAGCAGAATCATCAAATAAAATTTTGGTGACCATCATCAAAAATCTACTTGAGGAAAATAAAATATCATGGCATAACAAGTTGGTGCATGCTCTGTGGGCTGATAGATTGACCATGAAGAAGTCCATTGGAATGTCCCCTTACCAGCTTGTTTATGGAGCAAATGCAGTGTTTCCTACCAGCCTAGGTGTACCAGTGATAAAATTAGTCCAAGAAATACAGTCAGAAGAGGATATCATGATAAGGAGGATTAATCAGACAATACATCTCCAACAGATAAGGGAAGAGGTTTACAATAGAGCTCAGAAGGTGCAAGAGAATATAAAGAAGTTGTTTGACAAGAGAAAAAAAGCTTGTGACTTCAACACTGGAGACAAGGTACTCAAGTGGGACTCCATAAGAGAGGATAAGGGTAAACATGGAAAATTTGACTGTTTGTGGCAAGGTCCTTACATCCTTCAGTCCACCGTTGGTCCAAATGCCTTCTTTCTGCAAGAGTTAGATGGCACAGATCTGTTTGGGGGTCCTGTCAAAGGCAGGATGCTCAAGCATTACTACTGCTGAGTTCAATTTTAAAGCTTTCATCTCCATTATAAATACCATTTCTTTGTTCAGTTTCATAAAAAGAAAAAATATAAAAACAATTGAAAAGAAAGAAAAGAGGGCAGATTATAAAAACAGTAAAGGTATAGCCCCATACCAAAAAAGAGAAACAAATTTGAAAGTGTGCAAGCTTAAATGCCACTCCTGAAAAACACACTCCTAGTTAGTCAAACAACCTAATATTGACTAATTAGTTTTAAATTTACTGCTGATAGGATAGTGAATTCGATTTTCCAAACTGTTTAATCTTGGCTTATCAGTAGATAGATTAGGTTAGAAATTAAAGGTTCAAACATGCTCAAAATCTGAACCTAAGGTTTCAAAGAGAATTGACTCCAATCTATGTTTAATTCTGAGTCAAAACAAAGGTAAATCTGGTTCAAATCAACTTAAAATCGGAACCAGAGAAAAAGAAAGAGCATCTCAAACAAAGGTCAAAGCGAAGCTGTAAAAAGAGAAGGCAGTACTTTGAACTTTAGATCTCAAGCCTTTTTTTTTTTTGATTTAATTTTCTGCAAAATAAATGTCGATGTGCAGCTTGTTTTTTATGCCATAGATCACAACCAGTCAAACTGTTTAATCTTGACCTGACTGTTTTTTAAATTTTCTGTTGTAGAATTTAGAGAATAAAATATGTTGGATAGTGTAATCCCAACATATAATAGATTAGGTAGAGAATCATATGGACCCAACTGTTTAATCTAAGTCCATGGAGAAATAAGGAGTAGAAATAGATTAGATTTTTTGTTTACAAAAGAAATAAAAATGTTGTAAAGAGTTTGCCAGTCCAAGTGCACTCTACAATGAAGAAAAAATGTTAGATCAGTAGGATTGGGTAGGTAGAAAGCTTGTTGATGAAGATCCATTATTTTTTATGGCTGCTAACATGTTTTTCAGAGAAGAGTAAGATCATTCCAACAAAGAGGGCAGCCCAATGGATGAGGCACAGGTCAGCCTCCCAGGAATGCAAGTCTAAAGTTCTTGATGCCTTCAAGAACGCACCATCCCCAAGTGGAGCCACTGTTGGCCACCTATAAAATTTGTTCTATCAAAAGGTGGCCAAAACATTGTTTAGCCTTCAAGGAACAGTTTCATTGCAAAAATTCTATCTCTTGAAGCCTCTGGAAGACATCATATCCTTGTTTCAATCTTCATTTCTGTTCCTATTTCAAAAGCTCAGACAACTCTGCTGAATTCCTTGATAAAGAATGCTGCAAAATCCCCATTTCTCCCCTTCCTTCGCTTAGAATGTAACCTTCTTTTTTACTCTCTTTTCCCCATCAAAATCCCTCATTTTCATAAATTTTCCATCTCCCCCTCATCAAAATCCATTTCATAAGGTTTTAACATCCTTTTGGCCTTATCCAAACCCCCAAAACCCTTTGAAAATCATTGAAAATATATGAAAAAACCCATTTTCTTATTATTTAAGGGTTTAAGCCCCCATGGGCTAAGTCTCTAACCATTTCCTTCCATACGCCTTGGTGCTGGAACCAGGCACTGCGCCATTTGGGCACCTAACCTTATTTTATATTATCCCGCTCGAAAATATTAAAAACCTTATGTTGTTTCCGAAACTTTGGGTTTTTTAATCATTTTCTGAATTTTCGTTGGTTCAAAGCCTCAACCGATCTCCGCCGTCGATCTGATCTACAAATCGACGGTGCGGAACCTATCGTGGTTGGTGGTCCCCGCCGCGCCAAACATTGTGCAGAAACCGACGGTATCCATCGCACCGCCTTCTGAGGGCTGGCGGTATTTTTCATTTCGGAGAGATTCCATACAATGGTTAACGCGTGGCTCCAGCACTATTTGAAAAACCGCCCCCCCATCGCGTGTTAAAATTCGTCCACAGATCCGACGCCATATTGTTGTGCATCGTCCAATATGGGGCGGGCCATCTGACGGTAGTCGCTCCCCGAAGATGCACGAGAGTTAACATACGCAAACAGTTCCCCTGGCCCATCGTCCGTCGCCCTCCGATGCGTCCTCAACCGTCGATCTCCTCCTGAGATCAATGGTCCAGATTTAATTGGATTTTTGATGTTCAGGTGTATTTTCTAAAGTTTATTGGCGCCCGATCTCCACCATGGATCGTGTGGGCCGATCTCATCCGACGGCCCACGATCATCCCGACTCCTCCACGTTATTTTTCGCCTCCGCTTCCCACCGTCGATCTCTGCGCGATTGACGGTCCTGATTTAAACTTTTCTTCCGCCATCTCTTTGACTTTTCCCGATCAATCTCGACCGTTGGATGATGCCATCCAATGGCCAAGCTCTCTCCATGTGCCTTCTGAAGCAGTTAGCCCATGCATGCAAGATTTTATAATGTTTGTTTGTATTTTTGCAGGGTTTTAATTGATTTTTTCCGCCATGCTGAAGAAAATTCACAGGTCGAGGGTGACGATCCTCCCGCCTGCGATTCATCACAAAATCACTTGCAGGGTTTTAAATTCACATTTTATCAATGAATTCATGAGGCATTGATACCATTCGACCCCTGCACAGCCCTGCACACCAGAAAAGACAGTCAATCTAGCACCGATCAAAGAGTATCAGTGTCAAAGACAGAACATACCAGAAACAGGAGATTGAAGACCTAAAACACAGTTCTCAAGTAAATTAAAGGTGTTTTAGGGGAAGACGAAGACATCTGTCGAGCTGAGAAACCCTCCACTACCATAAGTATATACCAATTGAACCCTCTCCAACTCCTAAAGACACCTGCAGCCTCACAGAAATCAAAGGAAGCTTAGTCATTACCTGAACAAGAGGTGTTTACTTGAAGACAACCGAACAATTAATACACATCAAAGAATCTTATCCCTAATTGTCGGCAGAACCATTTTAGAAGATTAAGAACAGTTCAGAAGCACATCTTTCGATCATTATGCCTCGAAAGGCAGGAACAGATGTTATGAAGCAGAGTTAGAAATGATTACATGATTATTGATATTTGACCCTTGGGAAATCATCCCACCTCCTCGTCTTTCTATAAATATCTCTGTAGAACATAAGCAAATGTTGGTCTCTGGACATCTGAATGCATGTAATGGTTTTCTGAATCTACTGATGCACTGTGTGAAATTCGAAGATAAATAAGATGATATGAGAAGTTTGAAGTTATAGAGACCTTCCGGGTTTGTGGATTGTAACTGGTTTGAACATCAAATACAAGCTGCTGATTTATGGGATCCTGATTTTTGTCAACGGTGATGTGTTCCTCACTGTCAATTGTTATTTTCTTTAATGTTTTCACTCTGTTCACTTTCTCTGATAAGGAACAGCAAACATAGAGCTAGGACTTACTCTCAAAAGTACCCTACTCTTACTGAAAGCTTTATTTTCTATGTTTTTCTTCATTTGAAAGTTCTCTTTACTGAGTATATTAAAGCAAGTTGGTTTAAAAGTACTCGCCTGATCTAGATTGCTCTCTAACATGAGTATTTTATGTGTTTTCCTTTAGAGTATATTAAAGCAGGTTGGTTTAAAAGCACTTGCCTGATCTAAATTTCTCTTTGTGATTGTTATTTGTGTCTTTCTTATTGAATACGCTAAAAGAAGGGTAGTTTAAAAGCACTTACCTGATCTTAAGCTGTTTGAATGTTTTTTAAATGTTTTCTAACTGAAAGTACTTCAATGCAGGCTAGTTTAAAGGCACTTACCTGATCTCAGAATAATTTTATGTTTTCCCTTAAGTACATGTTGAAGCAAGAAAGTTTAAAAGCACTTACTTGATCTTAGGCTGTTCACTGTTCTTCATCTGTTTTTCTCTTCATTTCCTATCTGTTTCACTCCATAAATCACCTTAAAAGATCCTTTGACATGAGTGAATTTCCCCATGGATCCTTCTTGAACCTTGTTGTTCAATTAAAATCCTCCTATGACTCCATAGCCCAATGGGTTGAAACCATCTTTACCTTCTTTATCAGCCGAATCATTCCTTCACTTGTAGACATCTTCACCCTTTATTTTGAACTGCTGACACCTTCATCATGTCCTTTCCCGACCAAAAAATACAAAACAAGACCCATGCTCTTCATACCTAGCCTAATATCACAATTTCAGCTTTTAAAGATCACATATTTAAACTCATTCATAGAGAGATCCCTCTCTGGATTCAGGAGGGCTAGATCCTTGAATCCCAAAGCGGTTTGATGTTCCCCTGCAGTTGGACTTTTGCCAATATTTCCAATTACAGGGTGCTAACACACCACAACAAAATGGTGTTGTTGAAAAAAGAATCATATAGTAAAGGAAATGACTAATTGTATGATTCAATATTAGGCATTAGGTATTCGTGATTGGGTGGAAGCAATCAATTGTGAAAACTACATAGTAAATTGGAATCCCACAAAGGATGTAAGTAATATAACATCATTTTCACATGGAAGATTTATCTAAAATGGATTTGGTAAGTTGAAATTTGATTAATGATCAAGATGGTCCCATGTAGCAATTTGTTTTTGACTTACGTAGAAGATGGACAGATCCAACTCAACTTGAAAACAACATAAAGTTGAAGTGTATGTCACTCTGAATTTGGCACTTCTTATTATTTCTCATTTGCACACCAGATGATGGAGAAACAATCCATCGAAGTTGAAGTGTCGAAGAGTGGCTTGTTGACTATGTGATTTTTTGCAGTACAATAAGGCGCAAAACATTTATCACTAGTATCCTGCAAAAGAATGGTGGTAAGAAACAAATGTTCGTTAATGTTTTTGGCACATTTATATTTGGCACAAGTTACAAGGGTTAGATCCTGTCAATGATGCCAAAATTTCATTAATGGTGCATTTTTACCGTAATGCTATGGAGATCATGGTGTATTTGGGTTCATGGGTAATGCCACGATTGTGGTGAAAAAATTATGCCTATTGCTAAAATATATGGTAGAAAACCTTGTAATAGACCTAAGGAATTAATCCTAAGTATAAATCATAAGTCCTAGTACTAGACCTAGACTATGGTGAAACTCCTCACAAACGTATTAAATCCTAAGGCCTAGACACCTAGTGCAAAACCTTGTATTAATCCATATGGTGATAAACCGTGAAAATGTCAAATGATGGTGTAAAACCTTATATTAATTTCTAAGGTGTAAATATAATGCAATGTAATGAAACCATGGTATAAAGGGTTTTCGGTATATGTATTAAAATATGTTGCAAAGGGTTTTGGAATTTGCAAATAAAACAATTTAATATATACATATCAATCCTGACTGCCAGAGTAGATCGTGTCGGAACCAGAGTCCTTGTGAACAGGCGGAGATGACATAGTTAACCGTTGCAGAAATTGTTGGGGATGGAAGCCATGACCACCGAAGTATAACGCTGTCACATGATTATCCATAAGCTGAACCGTCAATACTTGCCATACGCAACCGCAACTGCCGAAGGAAGCCATGAACGCTGGAGTATAAGACAGTCACATGGAATGGGGCAGTTTGACAACCAGCATATAATGTAGGCTGGAACTGCTATATTTGACTGCAACTGCTGAAGGTTTGAGTTGTCACATGCAAGTTGTTAGCTCATTCCACGCAGGTAACTGACCGTCAGAGATCTCCGCGTAGTTTTGCGTACCATGACCGCCGGATGTGAACAGTCAAGCGGTGAATGTTGTGAAGTCACCAGTTCAAGCTGTGAGGTGGAAACCAGAGGTTAAGTTCACTTTTTTGCATGCGGAAGTTAGTGGAATGCGTGCCAGAAGCTGACCGCTAGGGGATAATTTCTATCCTAAGGTCTAAATTTTGGTTTTGTGGATAAATGCACAAGGTGTAAAGTTATCCACCGTGTTACCTTAATTAAATACCAACACTATGTGTCATTTAATTAATTCGATGCATCCATTCAATGGAGTCCTTATAAGCCAAGTGCATCATGTATTTGTCAATTCTTAAATATGGCACTCATTCATCTTATAAATTCTTCAGATGTTGAAATCATAGGGGGAGACATTGGTGCCGGACACTACACATTGGACACACATTAGTGGAGATCACCTATTCAATGTGAGATTTCTTTTGAAGCTTTTCAGGAAGGAAGTAGAAGGTAGAGAACCATTGTGTCATATCAAGGCATCAAGAAGCATGAAGTCATGAACCAGTCAGTTTTGGGTTTTCCAGAGTGATATAGAATCCAAATGGAGTTATTCAAAAACCTAGACAGGGGTTTCAAGGTGCTCTAAGGACACTGGTAGGGTCCTTTCGGTGAATCAAGCAACCAAAATTCCATATTTCAATACAAATTTAATCAGACTCTTAATTCAAATTGAGGGAGGTTTGAGTTGTATTCTTGTTGCTATTAAAGTTTTCTTGTTTTCAGTATAGGCCTGAGTAAGCATGCTAAGACTCTTTTGTTTTGCTGTAATGTTAAAATTTCACTAGGATAATTTCCATGTGAAGTTGCGAGAAATATTTGTACATGAGTATTTCCATTTTAAGGAAATAGACGCAACTGTGGTAACAAATGTAACATCCATCTTTTTCACTAAAAAAAAAGGAGCCTAGCCTTTTGCGTAGGGCCTAAAGACGTAGCCCAAGAGAGGTGAACTCCGTCATCAACGTCGGTGTTCTCTATCTTGTCGACTTGTGTAAATTTTTTTTCAAGTTCTTTACTATTAATATCTTATGTGATAAATTCATCCGCAATGAACAACTAATCAACAACGTTGCATGAAGATCAATTAATAATTTCTCCAAAGAGAGAAAGAACAATCTAATTACTCCGCATTTCAGATCATTTTGGTATCGGAGCCATTTGGCTCTCTTTTAGTTGCAAGAATGGGAAATAATTCCAGGCAGCCCAGGTTCAAAGAACTTGAAGAGTTCAATCAAAAGTTTCAGCGGGAGAACGTTGATTTGCGGCGAATGGTTGAAGCTTTACAGAAGGACAAGCAAATATTGCGGGCAAATATTGAAACTTTGCGAAGGAACCAAAGGGGAAATAATCCCGTGGTTCACATCTCATCTACTGAAGGAAAAAAGGAAGACTCACCTCTTCATTAGGAATATTGAGATATTTCATCCCCATCGACGAATCCAAAAGCATAGTCGATAGAAGAGTCTATCATAACCTTTTCCTCATCTTCTGAGAGCACTCCTTACATCCTAGCATATCCAAGAAAAGATTTAGATGGTCATTCCAACAATAAGGAAATTGGAGCTTTTGAAAGGCATACCCGAGGAATGGGAGTGTCATTGATGAATAAAATGGGATACCAGGAGGGAGAAGGTCTCGAAAAGCATGGTCAAGGCAGGCTCCAACTGATCTCCGTGCAGGAAAGGCCGAAACATGAAGGCTTGGGATATGGTCAAGAAAAATGTGACTACTACAGGAAGAGAGGTCACATTGCGGATCGATGTTGGTCCCAACACCCAGAACTAATGCAAAAAAAGTTGCAAGATCGAAAAGGTAAGCTAATGAAGCAATATAGCAGTGATTCAGAAGGTGAGTCCTCAAGTCAAAACTTAATGTTAAAAGTTATCAAGAGGATTTATCCGTGTACATTTTGTGGTAGTAATTCACATTTTGTAAAAGATTGTTGGACACAAATTTTTTTTAGCAAGAAAGTAGGTGTTATCAAAATTCAGACACAGAAAGATGGTGTAACACTATAAGTGAAGAAGCTTTAGGGAAAGACCTTATTTAAATCAGACAATGAATCCAAAGCAGCCAGACAGAATGCAGGAAAGTCCAACAAAAAGACAACTAGCACAAACTCCAGAGAATGAGTTTGTCAACATTTCAAACTGAATGGGCATTTGAAGAATAAATGGCTGATATTACCACGAGAGACAACACCTACATCAACAGAGAAAGAGACACTAGGAGCCGAGGAAGGTAAGTCTCCAGATTGGAACTAGGCATATTACATGCCATATGTATAACATGTGAGTTTGTAACTTGTTGACACTAGACCTAGTCAAAGTCTGCAAATAAGTGTCTAGATGTTTTTTTTTTACATTTAACCATATTGATAATAAATTTCATGTTTGTAATAAAACTTTTGGAGGTCTAAAAGTTCTTTCTGTTGGGATATGTGATCCAAAATGGATCTTGTAAGTTGAAATTTGATTAACGACCAAGGTGGTCCCATGTAGCAATTTGTTTTCAACTTACGTATAATATGGATAGATCCAGATCAACCTGAAAAAACATCAAGTTGAAGTGTCCATCGTTCTGAATTTGGCGCTTCTTACGGTTTCTCATTTGGACACCGGATGATGGAGAAACAATCCGTTGAAGTTGAAGTGTCGAAGAGTGCCTTGTCGACTATGTGACTTGTTACAGTACTATAAGGCGCAACAAATTTATCACCAGTATCCTGCCAAAGAATGGTGGTAAGAAAAAGAGGTTGGTTAATGCTTTTGGCACATTTATATTTGGCGCAATTTATAAGGGTCAGATACTTTTAATGATGTCAAAATTCCATTACTGGTGTAGTTTTACCCTAATGCTATGGAGGTCATGGTGTATTTGGGTTCATGCGTAATTTCATGATTTTGGTGACAACATTATGCCCAGTGCTAAAATACATGGTACAAAACCTTGTAATAGACCACCCATGGAATTAATCCTAAGTCTAAATCCTAAGTCCTAACACTAGACCCAAACTATGGTGAAACTCCTTGCAAATGTATTAAATCCTAAGGCCTAGACGCCTAGCGCAAAACCTTGTATTAATCCATATGGTGATAAACTTACAAATGTCAACCCATGGTGTAAAAGCTTATATTAATTTATAAGGTGTAAATCTAATGCAATGTAATGAAACCATGATGTAAAGGGTTTCGGGTATACGTATTAAAATATGTTGCAAAGGGTTTCAGACTTTGAAAATAAAACAATGTAATATATAGATATCTGTCTTGACCGCCAGAGAAAACCGTGTCGGAACTAGAGTCCTTGTGAATAGGTGGATATTACACAGTTATTCGTTGAAAAAACTGTCGGGGACGGAAGCCGTGACTGCCAGAGTATAATTTTGTCACATGATTATCCGTTAGCTGAACCATCAGGACTTTCCATCCGCAATTGCAACCACCGAAGGAAGACGTGACCGTCGGAGTATAACAAAATCACATGGAATGGGGGAGTTTGACTGCCAACAGATAATGTAGGATGGAACTGCCAGAGCTGACTGCAACTGCTGGAGGTTCGAGTTGTCACCCGCAAGCTATCAGCTCATTCTGCACAGGTTGCTGACCGTCAGAGATCTCTGCGCAGTTTTGCGGACTGTGACTGCCGGATGTGAATAGTCAAGCGGTGACTGTTGCGAAGTCACTGGATCAAACCGCAAGGTGGCAACCGGAATGCGCGCCAGAAGCTAACCGCTAGGGGATAAGTGCTATCCTAAGGTCTAAATTTTGGTTTTGTGGATAAATACGCAAGGTGTAAAGTTATCCACCATATCAATTATCCACCAGGTCTCACCTTAATACAAGACCGAGACTATGAACCATTTAATTAATTCGATGATGCATCCATTCAATAGAGTTCGAATAAGCCAAGTGCATCATGTATTTTCCAATTCCTAAATATGGCACTCATTCATCTTATAAATGCTTCAGATGTTGAAAGCATAGGGGGAGTGTTGTGTAACCAGCTCCAAAAAGAGAAGAAAAGAGATATCAATGCCTTAGAAATGAGCCACTTCGAGGGGGCAACCTCCAATACATTACATAAATGAACAATTCTTGGATGATACAATTTACAAAACCTTCTTTCTATATATAGGAGTCCATGGGGCCATAATGTAATCCTAGCCGACCTAACAATAATAATTTAAGGGCACAATAATAACAAAATGGGGGTTACAAGGGTACAATAATAACAATAAGGGGGTTACACTAACAAAAATAAGGGACTATACTAGTAATATATGGACCTAACATGCCCCTCTCCTTCAAAAAAGTGTTGTCCTCAACGCTTGAGTAGCTCTGGGTGCTTCTGTATAAAATTCTCATCCTCCCATGTAGAATCTTTGGTGGGTAAGTTCTTCCACTTTATGAGATACTTTGAAATTGATCGATTTCGTAGTTGTCGAGTTCTTGTTTCCGTGACCGCTTCAGGTTCCAATATGATTTTTCCTTCCTCATCAAGTTCTGGCAATATTGTTTGAACTGGAAGATTTTCACCTATAACCTTCTTTAAGCATGAAACATGGAAAACCGGATGCACTCGCGAAGAAGCAGGAAGCTCCAATTTGTATGCCATAGTACCAATCTTTTGCAACACCTTGTAAGGACCATAGTACTTTGGTGATAATTTATTATCCTTCTTAGCTTGCTTGAGGGACATTTGTTTATATGGTTGTAGCCGTAAAAATACCCAATCTCCTACATCAAAACTTCTCTCGCCGCGATGTTGATCTGCCTGTTGTTTCATTCGATTTTGTGCCAAATTCAGGTTATCCTTTAAGAGTTGGAGAACTTCTTGCTGATGCTCGATGTGATCTTCCACCGCTTGAACCTTCGAATTTTCCCTTAAAGATGATGTGATGGATGGTGGATGATATCCATAAAGTGCCATAAATGGGGTCATTTTTGCCGCAGTATGGAAGGAAGTGTTATACCACCATTCAGCAAGAGGTAACCACTTGACCCATTGTGTTTGTTTATCAGATACAAAACAACGAAGATATCCTTCCAAACATTTATTTACTATCTCAGTTTGACCATCAGATCGAGGATGATAAGATGAGCTATGAGCTAATTGAGTACCCAAACAAGAAAATAACTCCGTCCAAAAATTTCCAGTAAAAATGGGATCTCTGTCGCTCACAATAACCTTTGGGCTTCCATGTAGCTTTTGAATTGTGTCCATAAATGTAGTAGCAACTGTACTTGCTTTAAATGGATGAGATAATGCACAAAAGTGTGCATACTTGGTAAGTCTATCAACTAACACCATGATGACATTCTTTCCTTCAGACTTAGGTAAACCTGTGATAAAATCCATTGAAATCTCCTCCCAACGTTGACTTGGAATGGATAAAGGTTGTAGAAGTCCCGGGGTATTAATTGTTTCCACTTTATTCTGCTGGCAAACCAAACATTTCGCCACTAAATTTTGAATATCAGATTTAAGGCCATCCCAAAAAAATTCTTTCTTCACCCTGTGGTAAGTTTTTAAAAATCCTGAGTGTCCTCCTAAAGGAGAAGTGTGCAATTCCAGAAGAATCTTTTGTTTTAGTTGGGAATTATTGCAAAGATATAAGCGATCTTTGTACCATAAGGAATCATTTTTCCAACTAAATGTATCAGATGTACTAGGATCTTGCTGCAAATTTTGAATGAGTGTCCATACATCTTTGTCCTTCTTCTATTCATCTCTTGCTTCAGTTATCCAATCTGGTTGGATAATAGAAATGGCACAAAGCAATGCTTCCACCTCTTCATTCTTTCTTGAGAGTGCATCTGCAACAACATTAAACTTTCCTTTTTTGTAGATTATTTCAAAGTCATAATCCAACATCTTTGTGACCCATTTTTGCTGCTCTTCTGACGATAGTCTTTGTTCCAAAAAGTGTTTAAGACTATCATGATCAGTTTTTACCTTGAAGTGTCTTCCCATTAGGTAAGTTCGCCATTTCTTTAGTGCATGCAGTATTGCTAACATTTCCTTCTCATAAATAGGTTTCTGTAAATACTTTCCTTTGATTGGAGGACTTTCAAAAGCAATGGGTCTTCCTTCCTGCATTAAAACTGCACCAATTCCATTTCCTGAGGCATCACATTCCACAATAAAGGTTTTTGTGAAGTCTGGCATAGCTAAGACCGGTGCATGGCACATTTCCTCCTTAAGACGTTCAAAGGCCTTAGTTGCTTCAGGAGTCCATGAAAATGCATCTTTCTTCAATAATGTTGTTAGAGGTGCTGCTATTCTCCCATAATTCTTAACAAACTTGCGATAATACCCTGTTAACCCAAGAAATCCTCGCAACTTCTTTATGGTTGTGGGGACTTTCCATTCCTTAATGGCTTTAATTTTGTTAGGGTCTACTTTAACACCCTCGTGAGATACAATATGACCCAGATATTCCACCTATTGTACTCCAAAGAAACATTTGGATTTTTTTGCATATAATTGTTTCTCCTGCAATAGTTTGAGCACCCTGTCAACATGTTCAACATGATCCTTCCAAGACCTGCTGCAGATTAGTATATCATCAAAAAATACTAGCACAAATTTTCTAAGGAAGGGTTTGAAAATGGAATTCATCAACCCTTGAAATGTAGAAGGTGCATTGGTAAGGCCAAAAGGCATGACCAAAAATTCATAATGACCCTCATGAGTTCGAAATGCTATTTTTGGAATATCTTCAGTCTTCATTCTAATTTGATGATATCCCCAACGAAGATCCAACTTGGTAAAATAAATTGCTCCATGTAATTCATCCAATAATTCATCAATCACAGGAATGGGAAATTTGTCTTTAATGGTGAGCTTATTGAGCTCCCTATAATCCAGACACATTCGCCATGATCCATCCTTCTTGTGTACCAATACTACAGGAGCAGAGAAAGAACTTTGACTAGGTTGAATTATACCTGCCTCTAACATTTCTGCAATCATACGTTCAATTTCACTCTTTTGTACGTAAGGATATCTATAAGGCCCGATGTTTGGAGGAACACTTCCTGGAATCAAATGAATAGCATGATCATGATCATGAATAGGTGGGAGTCCTTTGGGAGTTTCAAACACCTTGGAATGATTGTCCAAGACTTGTTGAAGATCTGCAGAAATAGATGATTTTGATGTCGGAACTTCTAGTGAGCATAATTGTGCAATTACGCCTCGTTGTTCTTTCTTTAGAAGCTTTGTCATGACATTAGAGCTTATTATCCTTCCTGGCTTCCCTTCAATACCCCGTAATTCGACTTCTTTTCCTTTTGAAAAAAATTTCAAGAAACGTTCTTGAAAATTAAAAGCTACCGTCCCCAAAGATTGTAACCATTGTACTCCTAGTACAACATCAACACCTCCCATAGGAATGGAAAGCATTGGACTAGTCAATACATATTCCCCCATGGTTAGCTTGATATTATGGCATTTCCCAGAGCAATTTGTAGTTCCTCCATTTGCAACCATCACTTGGCATTCTGGTGCTGGGTATAGGAAACAATTTAATTCCTTGGCTACCTTACAATGAATAAAATTATGGGTGCTACCTGAATCAATCAACACTATTACCTTTTTCTTCTTGATTTGTCCTTGTATCTTGAGAGTTTAAGGAGTGGTAATTCCTGCTAGTGCATTACACGATATGGTCGGATTCATTTCTTCCTCTTCTAGGGTTGGTTCCTGGTGTATATCCTCTTCTTGTTCTTTTTCTTCTTCCTCTTCACAATCTATGTAAAATAATTTATTCTCAGCAGACTTATGACCTTTAGTGTATTTTCTATCACAACTGTAGAAAAACCCTTTGGCTCTTTTTTCTTCCAATTGTTGTGGTGTCAACCTTGTAGGTTGTGGAAATCTAGACGTAGCAACACTTCCTTCTTTATAGAATTGAGTGGTAGGCTTCCTTGTCGCCATTATTTTACATTCAACTTTTCTTGCCAACTTGAATGCCTTCTCCAATGAATCCGGTTCCAAAACACGAACTTCATGTTGGATGTTATCCTTTAAAGTGCCTATGAAGAGATCGATCCTATGTTCCTCTGGAATATCAGTTACTCTTATATTCAATTTTTGGAAGTCCTCAATGTGCTGCCCCACTAAACCCTTTTGTTTGAGATTTATCAATTGGCTAAAGAAGGTGTTGCTCTTTGTATCCTCATAATGTGCTATCATTTCCTCCGTAAAAATTGACCAAGTGACAATTTTTTTACGGAGCAAAGCCATCGATACCATACAAATGTATTTTGTTCTAAATGTAAAGTTGCAATGCGTACCTTTTGTGTGTTTTGCACATTATGGAGATCAAAATATTGCTCCATCCGTAGTATCCATGTTACAGGATCCTTTCCATCAAACTTCCTCATATCCATTTTTGGAATATGGTGGTTCTTCCCACCAACATTAGAGGTTATGAAATCACGATTAACATTTATTTTGTTCTCATCATGAGGTTCTTCTACTATATTTCCGCCATTAGGAATCGTTTCTTGTTTTAAGCTTGTCATCAAGCCTTCCATGTATGCTTTTAGATCATTCTTCATGTTTTCCATGTTGCCTTTCATGTTTTCATCGATCTTAGCTTCCATGTCATCAATCTTAGCTTCCATGCCCACTTCCATGCCATACATCTTAGCTTCCAAACCATTCATCTTAGGTTCCACGCATTTCTTCAAAACTTCCATTTCATTTTTTGTTGTTCTTTGCGAGAGCGGAATTTGTTGCACTTGCTCTTGTAATTTTGATATGTCATGTTGCCATTCTTCGTCTTCATGAGTCATAGTAGAGCCTTCTAAAGGCTTAATGGGAGTTGAATTCTTTTTAGGGGCCATTCTAGAATCCAATACTGATATCTATTCTACAATATTCCCTTGGAATCAATTCAACTTGATTCTTCAAACAAGACTTATGCAATTCGGAAAAAAATACACACCTTTTACTTGATTTTTAGGAGCTCTGTATTGAAATTGAATTATCTCTGTAATTGAGAATCTTCAATATCTGAAATTCACTGCTGTAGTAGCCTTCTGAACTGTCTTTCAAATGCCACAGATATGATCTGATTTGGATTCTTCAAGACAAAGTTATTTCCAATCTCCCACAATGACCTAATTCTGGACTGGTTCAGTAGAGTGAACTTGTACGACTTTCCACGTGTCACTGTTTCGTCCTTTGTCTCTGAAATTGATATCCAAGAAAATAAAGTCTGTGTACTTGCAACCAATTTTTACGGCACTCAAATCTGATGCCCAGAGAGAGAGTTATTGAACTTTTCCCACGATCACCTATTTGAGATGAAATTCAGGAGCCTGAAAAAGCACTACCTTCCACAGATCATATCTCCAAAAATATTGCGAACCAAGCTCTGAAATTTTTTGATGAATTTCCTCAGGATTTCAGCTTCGCACCATATGAATTTCAGATTTTGAACCTTCGTAGAAAATTTTTTATAGCGCAAATGCCACGATGACCTGTTTAGGAGCCTGAAAAAATACCTGACTTCCACAGATCATATCTCCGAAATTATTGCGAACCAAACTCTGAAATTTTTATACGAGCTTCCTCAGGATTTTTTCTTCGCACCCTAAAAATTTCAGCTTCTGAAACTTCGTAGAAAAACAGTTATAGCGAAAATGCCACGATGACCTGTTTGGAGCAGCGAAACCCTAGAATCCAAAGCTCTGATACCAAATGTTGTGTAACCAGCTCCAAAAAAGAGAAGAAAAGAGATATAAACGCCTTAGAAATGAGCCACTTCGAGGGGGCAACCTCCAATACATTACATAAATGAACAATTCTTGGATGATACAATTCACAAAACCTCCTTTCTATATATAGGAGTCCATGGGGCCATAAAGTAATCCTAGTGGGCCACAATGTAATCCTAGCCGACCTAACAATAATAATTTAAGGGCACAATAATAACAAAATGGGGGTTACAAGGGTTCAATAATAACAATAAGGGGGTTACACTAACAATAATAAAGGACTATACTAGTGATATAGGGACCTAATAGGGAGACATTGGTGCAAGACACTAGACTTTGGACACACATTTGTGGAGATCACCTATTCAGTGTGAGAGTTCTTTTGAAGCTTTTCAGGAAGGAAGAAGAAGGTAGAGAACCATTGTGTCAGATCATGGCATCGAGAAGCATGAAGTCATGAGCCAGTAAGTTTTTGGTTTTCCGGAGTCATACGGAATCAAAATGGAGTGATTCAAAAACATAGACAGGGGTTTCAAGGTGCTCCGAGGACACTGGCAGGGTCCTTTCGGTGAATGAAGCAGCCGAAATTCTAGATTTCAGTACAAAGTCAATCAAACTCTTACTTAAAATTGAGGGAGGTTTGAGTTGTATTCTTGTTGCTATTAAAGTTTTCTTGTTTTCAGTAGAGGCCTGAGTCAACATGCTAAGAATCTTTTGTTTTGCTGTAATGTTAAAATTTCACTAGTAGAATGTCCATGTGAAGTTGTGAGAACTCTTTGTACAAGAGTATTTCCATTCTAAGGAAATAGCCACAATTGTGGTAGCAAATTTAACATCCCTCTTTTTCAGTGAAAAAACAAGCGGCCTAGCCTTTTGCATAGGGCTCGGAGACGTAGCCCAGGAGGGGTGAACTTCGTCATCAGCATCGGTGTTCTATATCTTGTTGACTTGTGTAACTTTTGTTTCAAGTTATTTACAGTTAATATCTTATGTGATAAAGTCATCCGTAATGAACAATTAATCAACAATGTTGCATAAAGGTCCCTTAATCATTTTTTCCAAAGAGAGAAAGAACGATCTAATTATTTTACATTTTAGATCAAAGATTGAAAAATTGACCCCTTTTGCCTTTTAGTTTGGATTCAAACTCACTGTCGCCTTCATTACACCCAAATTTGATGCAAATTTGTACTATCATGTCATTGGAGACCTATTATGTTTGAATCATACTCATCGTGATATTTCCTTTGCTATTGGTCTTGTTGTCCGATATATGAAAACACCACATGAAAGTTATTGGAAAGAAAAAAAAAAATATTAGTATATTTAGGGAACAATTCAGTTTGAGATACATTAAAATTCAAGGGGGGAATCCTTTTTTGGTCGGTTTCAATGATTTAGAATGGGTTGTCCACCCTAATGTTCGAAATGATACCGCACGTTATGTTTCCAATATTGGTTTTGTACCTGCCACTTAGGCTTCTAAAAAGTAGCAATTTATTTATTTTCTTCAAAAGTAGAGTAGTGATCAATGGTTAATGAAATTAAAGAAGCATTGTCGCTTCGATAGATCCTTTCAGAGTTTGGATTCTAGCGGTGGCATAAAACCACCCTTTAGTGCGACAATCAAAGTTCCATCAAGTTCACCAAAGATACAGATTACAACAAACACATTGTGCTAAAAATGCACTTCATCAGAAAACTCATTAATGATCGAGTTATTGAAGTGCAATTTTACCTTGTAAATGATCAAGTTGCAATATTTTTTAGAAAGTCTCTTACAAAAGAAAAGCTTCCTAAACTTCAATCTATATTAGGGGTTTAGGAAGTTTTCCTTATGGGAGTATAGGCTCTAATGCCTCCTTTCTTCTCCTATTGTGTCACCTTTATAAATCCTTCAATCCTATCCCAAGTTGTTCTTTAGTATGCATTAGTTGCATCATAATTTGATGGTCATGATATGTTCTATACATAGAACTGTAAATGTATCATATTATCCTCGATACTAATGCCTATTGATTTGTGAATTAGAACTTGTTTGGTTCACGATATTTATTTAAAGAGCATGGAGAGTCATGGCTAATGATCAATTGTGAGAACCCTTATGAAAAATATATTTTTTTTACACACTACAAGGAAAAGACCCTTTAGTGGAGGTTATAAAGGAGGTTTTTAGTGTTATAAAACTGGCCAAAATTTTCAAAAAAACATTTTTTACAACATCCATTTTTGGTAACGGAGGTTTTGGCGGAGCTTTTAATGGAATTTCAACACAACTAAAAAAACTGGACGGCTGGAGGTTATTACAAATGTTTTTTTCATTGGTGCGCTACTAAGGTGTCAATGCACCGGTGCGTGCCATATGGACGGTCGGCCCAGGGCAGTCGAAGGTGCATGCACTGGGTCGTAAAGGTATAAAACTGCACTAGGCGTACTATAGGTGATACAACACATGGGGCCATTCTAATTGGTATTGAGATTTGTGCGGTGCCCATATGTTGCATCAACGCACCAATATGTAGTCTTATAGAAGTGCACCGGTGCACTGTATCAGAAAAACACAATGATTGTTCTAATTTGTATTGGGATTTGTGCGATGCTCATATGTCGTATCAATGCACCGGTACGTAGTCTTATAGAAATGCACCGGTGTGCAGTATCAAACAAACACACAAATTGTTCTAATTCATATTGGTATTTGTGCAGTGCCCATATGTCATACAAACACACTGGTGTGTAGTCTCACATAAATGCATCGGTGTGCAGTATCACACAAATGCACTGAGATTTATAATTGGTATTGGTATTTGTGCGGTTCCCATAGGTCGTAGAAATGCACCAGTCCGCTGTATCATACAAACACACCGGTGTACAGTAACTAACATGCACCAGTGTTCATTTTGTATTTTTGAGAAACATCGACCTGTGACAGTGCAATTATTGTGATTTTTTAAAATTCATTATTCATCAAAAGTTGACACATCTTATAACAATATTCATATTAATTAATTTTTTATTAATTCATGTGAATGTGATGTTTAGATCAATTTTTTATATCATATCATATTTATTGTGATTTTTTAAAATTCATTATTCATCAAAAGATGAAACATATCTTATAAAAGTATTCATATCAATTAATTTTTTATTAGTGAATTTGAATGTGATGTCAGGTTTAATTTGTTATATCATATCATCAGATTTCACATCTCTTCATTATAATATTTAATCATCCATGAATTTATTAGTGGTGTTACATTTCACAACGACAATGGAGAACACAATAGAATAAATTAAAACACACACACACACACACAGATATATATATCAGACAATCTTTGTTATACAAAATGGGACAGTTATTGGTATCGATTTTTCTTTCAATTGGGACACTATGTCCATTACATTAAAAAAAATCTCTGATTTCACAAATAAATATTTCAAAAAATACAATGCCTTGCTTTGATATCCATGATTACCATTCTTCGCTTGAACTGCTGTTACTTCTCGATCTACTTCCATGACTTGAGTTATTTTCAAGAATGTTTTGTTCACGGTGTTGATTGTTTTCTTCTTCTTCACCTTCCATCTACAAACATAAAAATAAACTGTAATGAGTGTATATACATTGGTGAGAATAATGAAAATTTCAATATTAAATAATATACATAATTGTAAATCGAAAAGAAATGACGTACCATAGCAACAATTGACTCATGAACTATACACATAATTTCAAAACCATGTAGTATGCCATCTTTCAAGATTTCATCTGTTGGCACAATTCCATACTTTGTTTCCTGCAATTTTTGTACCCCATAAAAAATCATATATTTAATATAAAGTATTTTTTTTGTTCTATTAATTTTATACGGAGCTAAGTAAAACAAGATCGATAGATGCTTACAAATTCCACAATTAATTTTTGATGCCAACATATAATCACAACCCATATTTAACCCAATGTCAATCAATTCGTCTGATGGTTCTTCTTTTTATGTTAACACCTGTTTGAAGACATTCAATGATGATTTTCGTAAAACAACTTAAAATATACAAAAATGAAATCTAGTTAAGTTGTTATAAGGAAGTAACAATTACTCACAAACTTAGATATCAACCTTTTTCTTCCTTTTCGTCTTGTTTTATGTGTTGAATGGGTTCCATTTTCTTTTATTTTCTACAAGAAAATGCTTGAAAATTAATATTTAATGATAAATTATTTATTTATTGTACCTAATGATTGAAAAATTCAATGATTACATATTATATTTGAAGCACATTGTTGTTGAGATGGCTCCTCCTGCGATGAAATTTTGTCTATTTCTTTGACCATCTCCTTGTACACCTTTTTGGACATTCCTACTGGCATATTTTTGATATCAACGCATTCATCTTTTGAGATTTTCATAATCCTCCTGAAAATGTAACATGAAAATAGACTATTTAATTTTTTTATTGATATATGAAAAGTAAATATAACAAAAGTGATATTTATAAATAATTCTAGAAAAACATCTAAAGAAATATTACTTTTTCATTCCTTCTTTTTTGGTGTTGTACTTTTTTGCTATTAAAAGTCTGACATGTCTCATTGACCAATTCTCTGGAAACTCTTCTTGTAGTTTAGATAAAATTTGGTTCTTGGAATCATTGAAGTGATTTTTGTATTGTAAGTAGAAATAACGTCTATACATTCGTTCCATTAGTTCCCTCAAACTTTTGTAAAAGTTTTTCCCACTTTTGTTAACCTCCAACACCACTCCATATGAGCCAAGGAGGAATTCATTTTCATTTGTATGTTCTATTTTTTTCTTTTCTTAGAACAACATTCCTTTTCTGAGTTGTTGGTCCCTGTAGAACATTAAACAAATGTGAATTAATAGATTGTTTGAAACATAATAATTTTAAGTATATTATTAATGAAAATTAAAAAAAGAAACTCATATTGGATCGATAGTATTTTTTCATTCACCTGATTCATCCTTTTGCAATTTTTCCATCAAGCTTTTACGCTCTTCTGGTCCTAGATCAGAAATAATCTTATCGAGCTTCGTAATTTTGTGGCTCTACATTAAATAATATATATTAGTTAAACTTACATATAGTCCAAAAATAATATTTTTTGTAAATAATTTACAAAGAATTTTTATTTTTTTCTTTTCTTGATGTGTTATCAGTATTTTTTTTAATTGATCTCTTGTCAGCCATTTCTTTATCAATATGAAACCTGTACCATATCATTCATTAATATATTTTATAAATAAATTGTCAAATTTTCAGGTAAAAAAAAATATATCAAGAAATCGATGTTCTTTTCATGGTGTATGCATTGACGTCGGTGCGTGGTGGTCTTATAAACGCACTTCCCAAACTATATAAAACATCTTACGATGCTCTATGTCAACAAGGAGCACCGGTGCATAACATGTTAACCATCGCACAGATTAACATAGACAAAATAATAAAAATCTTCTAGTGTTAGTTTTTGTAGCATATGGTGTCATGGAAGGGAAGGTGCTGCCTATTCTTACAAACACCCCGCGCAAACAAGAGACCATCATACGGTGCTCTCTGTCAACTAGGAGACCCGGTGCGTTATATGTTACATGGTGTATCGATTAACACAAAATAAAAATTTATTTTTTCCCAACAGTGCGTGAGTGGTGTGCTGTAATGAAATAGCACACTGGTGCCCTATTTTACATATGGCACACGGATTAAAAATAATTGTTTTTAATTTTTTTTATCAAACAGTATGTGCGCGGCGTGCTAGGATAAGTCATCGCACCGGTGCGCTAGGTTATGTAGGGCGCATCGATTAAAAAAATTACGTTATTTAAAAATTCACGCAAGGGTCAACATGGATTGGGATCCGACTATGCAAGTCGTCTCATGGGTTGGATGTCATAATCCTACATATATAGAAATACAAACCCTATAAATCTAAAATGAAAAGCCCTAATTATGAAATCACAAAAATAGGAAAAGGCAAGGGCAAAAACAAAAAGAATGAAGGGTTAAGGGTAAAAATGGATTTTTTGTTTTTTGTTTTTTGTTTTGTTTTTTGTTTTTGTTTTTGAAAATGAACAAAAAATTGAATTTTTTTACTTACTGCGTAAAAAATACTGCAGAAAATGTAAAAAAAACAATAAAATTTAATCACGAGATCGTTTGAAATTCTATGCTACAGGGTTTGAATCACCAGAGGTTTGGAATTCTGATTGTTTGAATACTTCTGTTCGAAATTATTTCGCCGCTCCACAGTGCTCTCATGCTCTCTTGCTCCAGGTATATCTCCTACAAATCTCTAGCTGATTTTTTTGCAAAAATAGTGAAATAATGAACATTGTTTAGTATTTAAAGAATTTTTTTGTGAAATTAGATTTTTGAAAATATTTTTTCTGCCCATTTTTCAATTTACCTCTTTTTTTCACTTAAAAAAAATAAAGTTGTGTTTTTTTTTTTTGCAGCTTTTTGTCAACGGTATCCCAATTAATAACACCGCACCGGTGCGTTAGTTAATAACACAACACCGGTGCGTAGTTACTAAAACAACACTGGTGCAGTTATCTGTACATAAGCACCAATAAAAATAGGTCCATTTTTAAGGCACCGAAATTACTTTTAGGTGTGTGCGCTAAAATTTATTGTTGATTTTTCTCAAATGCAGGGAGAAAATATCATAATTATATCGAATGGACAATTATTCAAAATCCAGTTCGTTCTATAATATTTCTCAAACTCCATCGCAGAGTTCTCCCTAACCATCTCGAGACGTAATATTTACTTCATATTTTATTTATATTTTCATTATCTAATTGAATTTATGTTTTTTATCTTGTCAATCAGCTTAATAAAATTGATAATGTATACAAATTTGCAGGTTCATGCAGATTCAAAATCACGTTTAGGTGCACAAAATAATCAAACAACTCCAAAACATCGGAAGCTATTATCAGGAGCAACATATCGCAAAGTGCATTTGGTAGATGAAAATGGATAACCACTTCACCCTGCTAATTGTAACAGTATTGCATCTTCTATCCACAATCTTGGGACAATGATGGTAATAATAATTGTTTGGTATATTAATGTAATTATTTCAAAGTAAAACAAATTAATCATGCATTGTCAATGTTCTTACTAATTGATATCATAGGTTTTGTACTAATCATGTTCAAATATATTTTTTGAAATTATTAGGATTCTAGTGATGATGAGCGACCTACCTACCATCTTCCATAGCACCCCACGACAATGTCAAATCGAGAGAAGACTGAATTAAGAGAAAAAATCAGAGAGGAATGATACCAAGAATGGTTGAATCAACCACCGATTCAATTCCTGCTACATCCAGATTCACCAATTTGGAATGAATACAATAACAGTAGTTCTTCACAAGCTGGCAATGAAGGCAATCAAATAGTGGTTGGTATGGATGATTTCTTAAGGGTATATGACTGTCATGGAGACAATGTTGTTAGATGCATTCGAAAATGATGATCAACTAGGGGATCATTAGGGAAATTTTGAGGTCTAAAATGGGCCTCCTAAGGAAATAATAAAATAATAGCTAAAACAATAAAATAATATTTATGAAATTTCAATTCACTTTTTGCACCACAATCCATGTAACCATAGTTAAATTCAATTCAAAAGTTGTACCAGAATAAAATTAGTAAAAAAATTGTATTGATGTGACTATAAATAAGAATGTGCTTTTCAAGAGAAAGCCATTATCATTGAACAACTAATGCATTTGTCCTTTGAACTTAAATAACTTAAAATAAAATATAAATAAAAGTTTGTAAATTATTAATTATATTATATGCTATTAATTAAAATTTATATTATTTAAATTGTATAATAACATGTAATTAATATAATATATAAAAATAATATAATATAATAAATGTATATGGATATGCATTGTTTCTTTCAAGAAATATGAAATGACAACAATATTATTTTATTCAAAAAATGTGAAATGACATTTATTATGAGTACTTTACTTTGACTTTAAAAGTACTTAGAGCACTACCATGGATGGCCATGAGTTTTTATCCACCATTGAGAATGTGACAAGTGCCTTTAACTCAAGAAATGTCATCTCAACCATTAGGGATGATGTCATCCCCTAAAATGTGATTGGTTCTCATAAAGTGAATTTTGATTGTACATTTTCCTTAGAAGGCCCATTTTAGACCTCAAAATTCCCCTAATGGATGCTCATATCGCTGACACCTTTTTCGAAAGCCTTAATTTGCTTCCACCACCCCTCTCTTTGGACCTGGTGGTCAGTCAAAGTCTACCCAGTTGGGGACAACGATGTTATTGTGCAACTTGAAAGCAAATTTTGGCTTGTCGAATGCATGTTTCTCAGAAATTTTGAGGTAAGTTACCATAAAGTCCTCCCTTATATAAATTTGAGAAATATAATCACACAATGAACATTACAAATGGTCAATTTTATGAACGTTAATAATTATATTGGCATTAATGTACATTTAATATTTTCCATGATCACCAACTACAGGTTATTCAAAGTTAAGTTTCTTCCGAGTGATAATTTCTTTCCCGGTAGCTGTGAAGAGGAAAAGAAATTGTTGAAAATGTTGGGCGTTGAGTACATATCATATCAAGCACGTCCAAATGATTGTATTCTATATAGAGGAGAATATGCAAACAAAGAGATATTTCCGAAATGTGGGCATGACAGATATGATAAATAAAAAACGAAGGGAAAATCACATGGTCCTCCTTTTAAGATATTAAAGCACATGCCTATAATCCCAAGGATTCAAAGGATATTTCGTTGCAAAGAATTAGCTATGTTGCAGGGATGACAAACCTCACACATAAGTGAGTTGGGAGTTATGTGAATCAAGATTGATTCAATAGCCATGAAGCATATATAGGATGCATGGCCCGAAAAATTCAAGGATGAAGTACAAATTCTATGACTCAACATAGCCATGGATGGCGTTAGCCCATATTCCCTCTAGAACACCAAATATTCTATTTGGGCTGTAGTAGTGATCATTAACAATATCCCCCCCATGGTTATTCGTGAAGAATGAACATCTTATATTGGCTCTCATAGTCCCTAGTAGAAGACAAGTGAAGAATATGGATGTCTACTTACAACCACTGGTAGATGAATTGAAGGAATTATGGGATGGGATAAATGCATACGATGTATCAAGACCCATTGCAGCAATGAGGAGTTTTACGTTATATGGCATATGTGCTTACACGACACATAATTATCCAGGCTTAGGATTTTTCTCTGGTAAATTACATGTTTATTGATTTGTTTATATACATAACAATATTCTTTCGCATATTAGTTATTTAATTTGTTGTAATTGTTTTAATCTTCATGACATTCTTTAACGTGCCATGCATATAAATTGTATACAATAATCTCACAGGTCTTGTAAAAAAAGGTTATTTTGGATGTAAATGTTGTGGACCTTCTCTAAAATCTAGATGGTCTAAGGACCTACGAAAGTCAGTGTATGATTTCTCCAGGGTATTCCTCCCAGAAGAACACCCTTACAGAAAAGCAGCATCTGCTTTCAATGGTAAATGAGAGAGAACCCAAAGGCCTCCAATAATGACACCAACTAAATGGATTAGAGAATATGAGAGAGAGAAGGAGAAGGAGTTCATAGAATTGTTCGATTCAAATGGGGAGCTTATGTTCGATGATCAGAAATTATTCAACACCTATGTTGAGAAATTACCCATTGCGATGAAAAGGAATTCTATCTTTTATAACCTCCCATATTGGGAGCATCTTAATATTACCCACTTATTAGGTCCCATGCATATATTTAAAAAAATTTCATCTTATTTATTTAGGCACATATCATCGAAACAAAGTGACACATTGGCTGTTAGGAAAGATATTATTACTTAAAAAACTAAAAAGAAACATTGGCCAAGACGATTAGAAAGTACAAGATCAGAGGCAGGCATTGGTCCCTCTAATTCATGGTATTTCAAAAAAGGTGATGTCCCATGGATTTTAAAAAAAGATGATATTTACTTGGAAAAGGAAGTTATAATGGGTGTGAGGGTGCCATCTACATATGGGTCTTCACTATGTCACTGCTTCACCGTGGATGACCATTTGTCGGGGTTGAAATCGCATGACCATTTGAATCTTCTAAGAGTGCGTATCATGTAAAAAGCATGATTTTATTATTTGTTATATTAATAATTTTTATCCCATTCAGGGATCATAAAACATAACTAATTTTGTATATTATTGCACGTGTTTATAACTTTGCAGTGTCATTATCCTTTGTTCGTGCATGGGTGTGTGAAACATGAATTCCCTTAAGACCTAGGATGTGCCATATATAAATTATCTGCATTTGTACGTTGGATCACGTTAAAGAAGATTCATGTGGCTAGAATTCCACGATGGCGTCAAGATATAGTTGAGATTGTTTGTATGTTTGAGAAGGAGCTGCCGACGAGTTTCATGGACTTGCAGGTTCATCTTCTAATCCACCTAGTAGATGAGGTTGAATTAGTTGGGGTGGTTTCTTGTTGTTGGAGGTTCTTCTTAGAGAGGTACATGAAGAAATTGAAAGGTTTTGTTCGAAAAAGGGCAAAACCCGAGGGGTCTATGGTAGAGGGGTACATATCGTATGAATCTTTCTATTGTGCCAGTGAGTACATAAAGTAGATCGATAATAGACCAGGTGTGGTGATTTGGGATGATGAAAGGGATGAAGACAAAAGAGAAGGGGGGTTTCTCCAAACGAATGGAAAAAAGCGCTTGATAAAGAGTAAGTGACTTATAATTTTTCAAATTTACACATAGTAAATATTCATGTTGAAATTTGATATAATGTATATTTTGACCTCTATGCACTATATAATGCCAGTTTGATTTCACCAGTGAATGCGGAAATTGAAGCAATCAATAAATTCGTTCTTTACAATTATGAAGCGAAATTTAACCGTGGGTTGAATTGTACGAACAAAAGAGGATTAAATGGGATAGTGAAAGGAAATAATTCAGACGGTTGAATGGTAGAAGTGTGCCTTATCCCAATCATTTAAAAGAAAATATGTCAAAAATATGCCCCAATAGTTGGGTTGTTGACCAATTCAGAGAGAAATACGGTGTAACCGGTCGTTACTCGTGTGCTGAAGAGGATGCGCTAAAGGTAGGGATTGGGTGCAACAACTCAGTAGTAATCTATTTAATTTATATGTACATTTGAAACTTAATAATGCACCTTTCAAATGTAATTACATCTATATTTCATATTTTAACTGTTGGGCTATTATAAGACACATGGCACTATGATTTTTTTAACTTTTTTATAAGTGCATTTGTTCCCAGCTATGTGGGCATATGGACACCATTTTCGCACAGAAAATTCCGATGATGGACACATCACACAAGACTGTGGAGTTGAAGTCGAGTTCGATCAATCTAGTCGATCTAGCCACCACGATCAAAACCTAGTACAAGGGACATTAGGTTACATCATAAAGATACAAGAGACCATTGAAGAGGATTTCTCTTCTTTCCAATGTGTTATTTTTAGGTGCAAGTGGTGGGACACCTTTGGTCAGAATAATGTAAAGGAAGATCGCAATAGTAGGCTGATATGTATCAACTCTAGAAATATGTGGGATGAAGCTAAGGAGTCTTATGTTTTCCCCAAACATTACAACTAGGTGTTTTTTTACCTAGATGTGTTGGATATGGATTGGTGGTTCGTATTGAGACATGACCCTAGATTAAAACATATTTTTGAGAAAAATAGTGTTATTATGCCATGGGAGCTGGAAGATAATGAGGGTGATCATGAGAACCGAGAGTGATATGGTACATGTGTTATTTCATCAATATTTATACTTTTAAGATGGGTTTTTATAAAGAAGAGGACTTAACTACCTTATAAATTATAAGATGACTCTTTTTTTCGAAACATTATAATATGTATTTGAATTAATTAGTTATTTGCATTGTGTTAATGTTAAAATCAATATTTCACTTGATAATTTTCAATTATGTTGATCTCAAAAACAATGGCGTACTATATAAAGTTTTTTTTTGTATGTAAGATCATAATAAAATAATGATAATTCTAAAGTACATGAATTTATTTGCATTATTTTCTAAACTTTATTATGTTACAAAAATTCACATTATTCTAGATTTATTATTTTACAATTATTTAAAATTTTACAAATTTACAAATTTAAATTTTTTAATAAAATCATTTCATAGTAATACAATCAAAATTTTCAAATTAATACAATTAAAATTTTACAACTATTTTACATACAATTACAATCAAAATTAAAATTAGAAGTAGAATTAGAATTAGAATTTTACATTTTCACATAAAATTACAATTACAATTTTAGAATTTTACACACAATTACAATTACAATCATTTCACAGTAATACAATTAAAATTTTATAAATATTTTACATACAATTAGAATTAGAATTAGAATTACAATTTTACAATTTCACGTACAATTACAATTACAATTTTAGAATTTTACATAAAATTTACGATTACAATTACAATTTTACACATATACCATTATAATTACAATTTTAGAATTTTACATACAATTAGAATTAGAATTAGAATTTTACAATTTTACATATGCACAATTACAATTAAAATTATTGCAATTACAACCATTTTACAATAAATTAAATATTACAATTACAATTAAAATTTTACAAATTTTTTGCATACAATTACAATTAAAATTAAAATTACAAATACAATTACAATTTTAGAATTTTACATACAATTAGAATTAGAATTAGAATTTAACAATTTGTCATATATACAATTACAATTACAATGGTTTCACAATAAATTAAATATTACAATTACAATTAAAATTTTACAAATATTTTACATACAATTACAATTACAAATACAAATACAATTTTACAATTTTACATACAATTAAAATTTAAATTTCAATTACAATCACAACATAATATTTAATAAATATCATGATAATTTAATATTAAATTAAATAAACATAACGATCATGATAACCATCGTACAAACATCATATTCGACTAAAAAACACATTCAAATTCACTAACATCATCATGATCATGATCATCTAACAAAACACAATTAGAATTGTATAACATCATCACAACACAAACATCAAATATACATCTCATGTCAAATAGCTGCTATCACATACACATCTATCTGCAAGTTTCACATTAAATGAACATATCTAACATGACCTAACAATATACACATCATGATGATCACCAACATGTAAATTAAGTACAACTACAACATGGAGATAAAATATAGGGACCATATATATATATATAATGTCAAAAATATACAAATGTAATATAAATGCCAAATATCGGCTAGTGGTACATCATTAATAGCAATACTAGTCGAGGCCTGCTCAGTCAATGGTGCAAAATTGACAAGCTCAGATACATGCCGATCATCACGTGCCTGCTGATTTGGTAATGGTGCCTCATGCTGATCAGGATCAACTGTCGTTTTCTCATTGTGATGATTCGACATGGTCGATGGTCCAACCTGCTCATGATCATGAGTACTGCTAGATGTTGTAGGTTCCTGACTCGACATGGCCGATGGTCCAACTTTCTCTCCATGATGACTGTTGGTTGATGCTGGAGGCTGCTCATCTGGCATGGCACGAGGTGAACGATGATCACTCCCTTGATATGATCATCAGATTATGCGTCGCTGCTCGCGGACTGTTGACGTGCTACGTCTCGATCACACCTATAACGTCGAAGGGCCCTCCTCAACTACCTAACTAAGCTCGTAGCTCCTATGACATGCCACATCAGGTTGAACATGTCATGTGACATGCCTCTCCACATCTGTACCAGCTTAGAATCGGCCTGTATATCTCTCATAGTGGCGGGCCTGACTCCCGCCTCAAAAAAAATTTCACAGAGTTGGTCGCCCAACTCCATCCTCAATCTACTATCAAGCCTACGCATAACAAAAGGTAGTATCGACACACCATGAGGAGAAGGTATGTATTTACCAGCGTCATGATCCTCTGCATCAGCCATATCATGATCGTCATTAGGATCCACACCTAGATCATTTGGTGGTGCTGACATCTCATCACCATCAAAAGACCCAATGTATGCAAAATGTATATAAGTACAAAACAATAATTAGACAGTTTCATTAAAAAATTTAATAAAAACAAGTTAAATAACATGTTAGAATAAATTTAAATAAAACAGTAATATTACCTCTATCATCCGGCAACTCATCATCTGTGAAGAGGATGTTGGCACACCCTCGCCAATCCAAACCAGCATAAGGACAGGGGACCATAATGAAGGGATGCTCATCAACACTAGATAGCAACTCCAGTGCATCATGCGACATACTCGTGGAAAACTTAGTCTCGCCCCTCTTGGGAATCATCTGTCCCCACATGTGCATCCGTACATGCAACATCGACCTACGAGGTTGTCGAAAAAAAGTAGGCTTCGTCTTTGGAAACCTATAAAAAAATAAACAAAATAAATCTGAATCAAAATGGAAGTTGACCCTCCCTTGTGCATGAGCATGACATCTATCTAAAGTTGTACAGAACTACCACAAAAAAAATGGCAGACCACCTCACAAGTCATGGCTCCTGTACTAAAGAATCAACATAAAATAGAAGCGGGAAATTAATGCATTACCCGTCGCTGATGTTATGTGAAATGGTCGAAATCAGAAGTGAGAGACACTTCACCTCCTCACTACCAAATGAATTAATACATAACTGACCTCCAGAGACCTAAAAATCTAAAGGAGACAGTATATCCGCGCTAATGTATATTTGGGAGTACACTAACTGACTCCCTGCTGCATAGCCAACTGGAACCTCTGGGAATGAGAGAAAATCCACCCCTCTCCTCGATAGGCCAATAATGAAATAAATTTCCTCCTTAGCAAGCACTTACCACTAGTTAGGACCAACCTGGAAAGCCTGTAGGTGGGCATTCTACTTGCAGATAAGATGTTGCAAAAACACACCATGTCTCATTAGGGATGTAGCCTCCTCCTAGAACTTGAGGAGGCCTACTTGCCTTAGGAGCCCCTGGGTAGTTGCTGTAATAGGGCGAGGGTACACATATCTCTCCTTCTCTCATGCCTCCCACACGCAAACCATGTTATACTAGTCCACCTGTTGTTGCTGCTGTTCCCTCTCTTCTCTTCTTTCACGTCGTTGAATGATTTTCATATTAAATACAATTTTTTTATTAAATGAGACATGTATTTAGGAATATACATATATAATTTTTTCTGAAAAAAAAATAGTCGGTGCGCCACAAAAAACAGGCATGCACTCGTAACAGTGCGTTTTTTTTTGTTGTCGTGAATTGGAGGCAGTGCACCAAAAAATTTGCAGCGCACCAGAAGAGGTGCACTTGCAAATTTTCAGCACACCGGCCTCCTGGCATTTTTACAAAATTAATGTTACGGTGGTATAACGGACCGCACTGTTGACTATGGACCAATTTCGGGAGGGAGGTGCATTGACCAAAATATATGCCCCGGGGCATATATTTTGGTTAACGCACCACCCTCCTGACATCACTACATAGTCAACAGTGCGGTCTTTTACCAGGTCATACCATTGACCATGTCAAATTGCTGGAATGTGGTGCACTAAAAAAACTACCCTCCCTGAGGCAGATATTTCCGTCAACGCACCACATTCCTGCTATTCGACAGGGTCATTGGTGCGACCAAGTAACTGACTGCACCGCACCTTTTTTAAAATTTTAAAATATCACGGTGCACCTTCGGTACCTCTCCAAAACCAGTACAGATACCATTAGCATTGGTCACGGTGCGGCCTGTAAATTTACAGGCAGCACCGCAAACTGGTTAGAGTCGAATGGCTCGAGCGCACCGTGCGGGAATTTTTTATTTTAAAGAACGTGAATTTTAAGGTATTTTACAAAAATAATCTGAAAAAAGGTTTAATTATGGAAAAAAAAGAAAATAATTGTACATTTGGTTGCTAAGGAGGCATATTGGCTGTGGAATTTGCAAAACTAAATTTTCCTACCATTCTAAAAAATTTTAAATGGAGATGGTGGGCAACGGAAAACAAAAGTGCGTGCAATGGGAGTGTTATAGCATCATTTATCAAAAACTTATAATTGATGATTTATACATTGGCCTTAGGCAACCCTTCCCTTCAGACTTAGACTTATTTCTCAAAAAAGAGTATCTTAAATCCCATATGCGACTCTGCCCAGAATTTTCTGCGTATATACGTGAGTCCATACATAGAGAACTGCGTATGCCATTTTAATCATTAAAAATATATATTTTCCCTATTTTAGAGGCGGGGTTTATGGTTGTTCTAGTAAATTAACCACCCCAGCCCGTGGCCTAAGTGTTCCCAACTGTAAAAACTAATTTGAAGGAGTATAAAAGCCCCTCAAGGGAATGGCCTAAGGGGGGAAGAGAGAGAGAAATATAGATATTATATGTTGTTGGAGCCATATCCAAGTCTGATATATTCCTGTGCCTCGTGCACTTCCCAGATATTTGCAGGAAACCCTTGTTTCCTTGAGATGTTCACCACCCTATATGACATCCATTGTGCATTATCCTTGGAAAAAATCTTGAGAGGCTAGGGCTGGATGGATCTAGAGGACGATATGTTCGAAAGCCGTGGCAGATTTTAGGTGATCTCTCCACGTTTATTTACTATACATGTCATTAATAATAGAAGACCCATCTTGTTTCTAATGTTTACGTGTCAATAATATTTTATACATGTGTAATGATCATTAATTGAATATTTAATATTGTTTTTATGGCGTTATGCATGATTTTCACTAACATATAGAACCTATATATGTTGTACAACTAGGGTTTTGTGTTCGTTCTTTGTTGATTTACATATTACGGAGCACAAAGTGTTGTAGGGGGTTTGCACCTTGCGGGATCTACTTCAACCAAGGGATATCCGGGTAAGGTCTGCAACCTGTAGATTCTAGTTATTTGCATAGAAGTTGGTTAAGTGAGTCCTTCTTGTAATGGTATGCCCCTAATCTATGAAGGTTCAGCAACTCAAGACCTTTAGGGTAACATTTCCCAAAATAGAAATGGAAACTCCGCTGGGGATCACATTATTGTGATTTCCCATTTGGGTTTTTTTTATCTGTCTTCTAGGTTTCTGATAGGTTTTATCACTTTTTACAGTCTAGCAAGTATTTTTCAGTCAGACAGAAGACATAGTCCCCTGACCAGGCTTGAATTTTTATTTTTTCTCTATCTTTATTTCCATACGCAAATTTTTCTTTGCATAGTCGCATATACCTACTTTGTTTTTCAAAGGGACTCGTATATATGCGAGTTTCATTTTTTACAGTCATGTATACACGCTATTTGCACATTATAAAACCGCGTATGGTTGGAAAAATTTGAAATTTTTAGTTTTCGGCCTTTGTAGTCTTTTTTGTCTAGGTTGAACCATTCCTGTGGTGTCTTTAAGGTCTCTGGACTATGTGTATGGTGATTTTATATCCATTTCTCTCTTGTTTTTATGAAAACCTAGCGATTTGGTGAATTTCCTTGTTTTTTGTGTTTGAAATTGCGGCTGGAGCACTAAGAGATTTTCCTTAAGTTCTTGGATGTTCTGAGCTATCAAAACAGTGAGCCTCTGTTTGTTTGCTCTTCTTGGCCCTTTGCATTTCTTCACTTATGATTTTTTCCTCCTTGGTCTATTTCGGTTTTCTTGATTTCTTGGACGTGTCTTGTTGTGAATCTTGAAGAATCTCGTTTTGGTTTTTTGAGTGATTGTTCGTTGCAATATTGTGCTGTTGTGCCGAATCAATTTATTGAGTTTCTTGGTTCTTTTTGATCATTTAAGTCCTGCTATGAGAGTAGCACAGTTAGCTTGAGCACTTTTGAAGCCTTTGTTGAAACTCATTTGGCTTGATTTTGGTTTTTGGGTAGTTTTTGTTTGTCTTCTTGAAATCTCTTTTATTCCATTATAAGTGAAAAGCCCAAAAACATTTTGTATTTTCCGTAGATTTTTCTTTGAGTTTGTTTTTACGGTTCCATTACATTTTTTGAAGATTTTTGATTGATTCCTAGTCTTGGGTTCTTGGCTTGACTGCAAAGGAAGTTTGATTTTGCTTTCAATCTTTTGTATCAAGTGCATTTTTGGCATTCTTATGCATATGTTTGGAATTGGCCTTGTTTTTTGTCAAAAAGTGATCGAACCATTGTCTTGCTAGGAGCTCTTTTTTGCTTCTTTAGAATTAGAATCTTAGGATTTTCATATCATTGGTAGTTTGCATTAAGTGCATTTGAGCATTTTAGTCTTTTTCATAACTTTATGAATTATGTGAAGTGTGAGTGTCTGAAAATAAAAAAACAAAGTTTTTGCTTATTAGTTTCGCAGAACCCAAGTAGAAATCACTTTTCATCGAAAGGAAATCATTGCATTTGCATGTAACTAGGTTTTCATTGATTTATTCTGCGTCATAAAACACCATTAGTTTCACTTCCATGTTCCCTTGACTTAAGTAACAACCAATTTAAAACAAGCGATATAGCTAAAAGAAACTGTAATTTTTTGTATTATTGTCATTAATAATACACCAACTAGCTAGGTTGTAGGGCCTTGGATTAGGGGAGTGGAGAGTTAACTCTCCAAGGCTACTCAAATTGTTAAACATAGAAAGTTTAATGAGTGAAATCTAACACCGTTAAGTGGACTGGGAAAGCTCTCCTCTAGAGAGTCAAGTGCGAGGGATAGTGCAGGCAGAGAAGAGAGATACCCCCTCTCCTATTTGTTGAATCTTGACCTAAGACTATTTCGGCCAGCTGCCAATATAGATTGGTGCCCTTACTTGCCTATCCTAGGGACCACACAGGTGACTACGGGGGGGAATACCCATGGTACCTGAGATAGACGTTGCATCACTTCCATCAGTACTTCTGGAGGGTGCCCTTGTGAAGCTTGGGGACTTACAATGACAAAGGCTATTGTTAGGAGGTCAGTGTAACTGTTTATGTTACTTTCGCTAGTAGGCTTAGGGCGTAATTACCCCACCCTATTTTCGGAAGGTCCTATTATTTCGTTGTCTTGTATTTTGGTGTCCGATCCTCATCACCCAGAGAAAAAATACTTGAGAACTGCTTGTCTGGCTATATCTTAGGAACTTTTAGAGTGTGCTCTTTGCTCCTAGATTTCTTAGCTTCATATATTTTTTGATTCTAGTTTAATCTCTTGAAGTGGCTGACCGATCACCTCGTCGATCGAGGAGGGTTTGTGGGTTGTCTCCCGTGAGTGCCGAGCCTTCTTCAAGAAGGCGTAGGAGTAATTCAGTGGGTGAATTTCACCCAGTGGTTTTGAACGCAACGGAGAGAGATCCTCCATCAGGGCTTGAAGTTTCTGTGGGTGGTTCTGGTGTCGGTGTCAGTATAGAGAGGAGTGATCCACTCATCTCTAGAGTTTTATTTACGGTAGAAGAAGTAGAAATAGAGGAAGTCCCTCAGCTTGCTCAGTCTCTTCCATCTCCTCTTCCTGCTAGCTAGTCTTACATTATTCAGTACATCGGACCCGAGTTTCAGAGACCGGATAGTCCTTTTCCGTCATATTCTTTTCTTTCAATGGCTATGACTGGGAACACAGTTTCGGCTGTGAACACTGCAAGTGTTCAGACTCATATTTCAGTTGAAGGAGGGGGCACTATTGCTATATCTACGATCACTTCTAGTGCTGCTGTGTTTGTCTCTCGAAACACCCAAGCACATGCTTCCCAATCTGGTCCCTTTTCTTATGGAATTCCCACTAGTGGAATTCCTTCTTTCTCCTTTTATGTTGTTTCAGCTGTCTCCACGCCCATTCCTTCTATGGCTAGTGGATCAACTTCATTTCAAGGATTCCCCTTTGGAAGTGGTCACATCCCTCATTCAACCCCTTCCTTAGGATCTTTACCTTTTACCTCTCGGACTCAAGGTTTCAATCCTTTTTCGAGAGGTCAAAATTCTAATGCCTTTACAAGATGGAACCCTATTTTTACAGTGTTAGGAGTGGGGAGTCTGTTTCTTGTTGGTCAGCAAGGGAATGTTCCTTTCCCTTAATCAAGTACTTCTCAGGCTTTTTCTCCATTTGAAAATACTTGGAACCCTTACCAAGGGGTTTCCTCTTCATTCACTACCTCGGTTGGAGGGAATGGTCCTGTGTATAATAACTCTATGTTTGTGGGGGGGGGGGGGGGGGTCCTTCTCCAAATGTTGGGTCACAAGGAATTTCTCATGGCCCAAAATTCTCTATGAATAATATCTGGCAACCTAGTGCCTCAACAAATCTAGGTTATTTTTTTCAGAATGTGGAAAATCCTTCTTATGGGGGGTGGAATTCCTAGGTTTCTCCTCGTTTACCATTTCTGGCAATGTTAAACTTGTCAGATTTATCAAAATTGAATAAAGATCCTATTCAGTATAGTCTGGGTTGGCCTCCGGTCCCCACTAAGCTACCTTAAGACATTCCAAAGTTTTAAGGGAAAACTGGCGAGGATCCGACAGATCATATCACCACTTTCCATTTATGGTGTTCCTTGAACTCCCTGATTGATGATTCGATTGGGTCGAGATTATTTCAAAGAACCTTAACTGGAAATGCAGCCAAATGGTATATTGAGTTAACTGGGGGTAGTTTTTCTACTTTTGGAGAGTTGGCTACCATGTTATTAAATCACTTTCAGTTACCTGTCCGTTATGACGCAGGGACCAACTTCCTGGCCAATTTTCAGCAGGACTAGGCAACTCACATTTTTGATCATATTCAGGAATGGCAAAGAAGGAAGAGGCTTATTAAGGCCCAAATCCCGAATGAATTCCTTCTTGAGTGGTTTTTGAAATCTTTACAACCATAAATTTCTAAGGATGTATCCATTTCAGGGGTATTTTATGAAGAGAAGGCTATTTTTAGAGCTCAACAGTTAGAAATGATTTATTCTCAGTCTGGAGTCCTCAATAAAAATTTTCCATATGCTCCTCACTCCAAATTAGACTTAGCCAAAGCTAAACCCATTCCTCATGGTGATGGGCTTATCGGTTCAATTGATAGCAGTGCAGCTAACCTGCTAAGTTAATTGCAACAATTGTCTATACAATCTGCTTCTTCTAGTCAGGCTGTGCGTTCAGTGTCAACTCCTTCTGAACCCTTGGAAATTAATGCTGTCCAAACTTCCAATCCCAAAAGAAATAAAAAATATGATGGGAAGAAGAAGGGACAGAATAAAAATAAAAAGGACAAGGATGGAAAGGGGAATGAAAACAAATCCAACGATCATGTTGGAGAGGGTAAAAAGGATAATAAAAAGAAGGTGAAATTTCCATGCAAATTGTGCACTGGAGATCATCTTACGCACCTTTTCCCTAAAATTCAAGATGCCTCGCTTGTTAGCTCAACAGGGTTCTTCTAGTTCCCAGGCTGTTCTAACAAACCATTTTCCCCAAGGGCAACAGTTAGTTGCTGGCGCGAATCAAAATACTGGGGCTTCCTCAGGGGGCAGCTAGGAAGGGGAAAATACATCAAACATATACATGATGAGTGCTCACATAGATATCGCTATGAGATCTCATGATTATGGCGAAGATGAATCTTCGAAAGCCAAGGGTGTTCTTAATAGTATTGAGCCACTTCATTTTACTAGGCCTATTATTGAGCCTATACCTCGGATGCCGAAAGGGTCTTCATAATGTTTGACAATCAATCCTAATGCCAAGGCTGCCCAGAACTACTTGATTGTAGAAGATCTAGCTCAAAGTCCTTGTGCCATGTCCGCATTAGAGGTGCTCCAGTATTTTCTGGCTCAGTGGAGTGCTTTGCTCACTGCTATTGGGGTCGTTGATCCAAATAATTATCTTATGATCACATTTGATATGTCAAATTTTAAAACGAGACTTCCTCATCATATGGATTTCCATATTAGATCGACTTATCATAAATTTAATATCTTTCAAAAAATCGCAGATGAGGGCACTTCCACGTGTGTAATGTCTCTTGCATGTTGGAAGGGTATTGGATCTCCTGCAGCTGTTCCTTCAACCACTCTTTTGACTGCGTTTGATGGTCATTCTCATAGGCTGCATGTTATTGTTCCAGCTTTTCCCATCTGTGTTGGGGGCAAGACTGTTAATATCGAAGTTGAGATAGTTGATGCAAGCTTAGACTATAATCTTCTGTTGGGGTGAAACTGGATCTATGAGATGGATGCTATTGCATCCTCATTATTTCGTATTGTTTGTTTCCCTCACGAAGGGAGAATTGTCACAGTTGACCAACTGGATTGTTCTCTTATAGATCCGAATGCATCTCCTAACTCAACCATTCCTTTGGTGAAGGATACCAAGCCACCTGTTGAGAATCCGGGGGTTGGAATGTACACTTCCTTGATGGGTACTTTTGATCTTTTGCCTCCTTTGTTCATATCAATGCTATTTCATCCTCCAGGGCTCCTATTCGAAGAGATTTCTTCAGAACTTGTTATTTTTTGGACCCCTGGAACTTCCCTTTTCCTACCTCCACATTAGCATAAGGTCAAGTGGGTGGAATGGAATTTCCTATGTCTACAACAAAGATTTCTTATAGCTCTATTTTTTGACTCTACAGATTCCATTCCAGTTTCTCTTTCGCTGGAGGAATTGGATGGAGATGTGGCCCTGGCTTGGACTCTTAGTTCATCTACGGCTCAGGATTGCCTTGATACCACTCTTCCATCTGAAGAGGTCATCCTTGAAGCAATAACTGGTGTAGAGAGACCGTGGGATGATTTTCATCATTGGTCTTACTTTCTCCTAGACTTGCGCGAAGTTGAATCAAGTTTTCCTAGCCCTCAGTATTTTGGTCCTATTCACCCAGTCCTGAACTCTTTAGCACCATCACAGATTTTTGATGAAGGGAATATGGCTGTGATTTCTCCTACTATCCTGGTGAACATCTCCAGAGATCCAAACATCATAGAGAATGTCTTCAATGTAGCTGAATGTTCCCATGAGGAGATTCAAATTTATACCGATCTCTTTCAAGAATTTTGTGATGTGTTTACCTGGTCTTATGAGGAAATTCCTGGTATAGATCCATCTATTTTTCAACATGAGATCAAGGTATACGAAAATTCTAAGCCTATTAGGCAAAAGCTTCGTCCGGTCAACCCTAGGAGGGCCGGAACTATCAAAGTTGAGGTGGAGAAGCTGCTAAACGTAGGGTTCATTTATCCAGTTCCTGTGACTGAGTGGGTTTCAAATCCAGTTGCTATGGACAAGAAACAAGGAACAATTCGAGTTTGCATCAATTTCAGGGACCTAAATAAAGCATGTCCTAAAGATAATTACCCCACACCATTTATAGATCAGATTATCGATGAGTGTGCGGGGAATGATATTTTCTCCTTCATGGACAGTTTCTCTGGATATAATCAAATTACTATCCATCCTGACGATCAGCATAAGATTGCATTTATTTGTCTCTGGGGTACCTTTTCTTACAAGAAAATGCATTTTGGCTTCAAAAATACTGGAGCTACTTTTCAGCGGGCCATGTCTTACGCCTTCCATGACATCAAACATATTATCGAGGCATATTTGGATGATTTAGTTTCTTGTTCTCGCAAGAGAATGGATCATCCTTCTCACCTCCGTCAAGTTTTTGAACGATGTAGGCATTATAAAATCCGGTTGAACCCGAACAAGTGCATTTTTGCTGTCACATCTGGTCATTTGTTGGGATTCATAGTGTCTACGGAAGGGATTCGGGTAGATCCCTTCAAGGTTGAGGCAATACTTCAGTTACCTCCCCCATATTCAGTTTGTCAACTTCAAAGTCTGCAAGGAAAAGCTAATTTTCTGTGGATATTTATCGTAAATTATGTTGAGATTATGAAGGTATTTATGAGATTATTAAAGAAAGGAGTTCCATTCTTTTGGGATGACTTTTCTCAAATCTCATTCGATGCTTTTAAAAAATCATTGACCTCTGCTCCTTTGCTAGGTCCACCCGATTATAGCAGGGATTTCCTCTTGTATCTTGCGGTAACATAATCTACCATTGGTATGGTTCTAGTTTAGGAGGACGATGCTCTTGCCGAGCATGTTATATACTACCTTATTCAAGGCTTGGTAGGACTTGAACTATGGTATTCTCCGACAGAGAAGCTTGCTTTAGCAGCTGTTCATGCTGTTCATCGGCTCAGACATTACATTCTTCTACGCAAAACTTATGTTTTGGCAGCAGTCAATCCATTTAATTTTGTTCTCAGTAGGCAAGTGATTGGGGGTAAATACAATTGATGGATTGTGATTTTGTAGAAATTTGATCTTGAGTTTATGTGTGCCAAGTCCAAGAAATCATTAGTTTTTGCAGAATTTATTTCTGAGTTGTCTTGTGGAGAAGAGATTGTTTATGAAGAATAATTTCTTGATGAACATATTTTTCTCATTTCTTCACAGGATCCTTAGTATGGGGATCTCACAGTTTATCTCCAGAATACGAAGTTTCCCTTGACTTTTTCGAAAGATGAGTGTCGAAAGTTAAGTCACTGAGCCGAAATAAATTTGATTATTGGTGACACTTTATATCGTCGTGGGGTCAATTCGATCCTTAGGCACTGCTTAAATCTTGAAGAAGTTGAGGTTGTGTTGAATGATTGCCACGGTGGAGCTTGTGGTGATCATTTTTCTGGGCTTGCTACAGCCCAAAAAATCTTGCGAGCAAGATAATTTTTGCATTAAATTTTTAAAGATTTTATGGAATTGGTCAAAATATGTCATTCGTGTCAGGTTTATACTCGAAATATGCACGCTCATCCAGCTCCTCTCTTTCTTGTCATTACTGTCGGTCCCTTTACAAAGTGGGGTATTGATTTTACTACTTGTAACCCGCCTTCGACTAAAGGTCACAAGTACATTATTGTAGCCGTAGACTACTTCACGAAGTGGGTTGAGGCTATGCCTACTTTTGGGAATGCTAGTGAGACAAAAACTCTTTTCCTCTTCAATCAAGTCATTTCTCACTTTGGTATTCCCAAAGAGATTGTCACTGATCATGGTAGTCACTTTTAGAACAACATGATGGCTGAATTGGCTCTGAAATTAGGTTTATGGTAGGAGCATTCATCTCCTTATTATCCTCAGGCCAATGGGTAGGTTGAAGCCGTGAAAAAATCCTTGAAGACAATTCTTCAAAGGACAATTGATAAATCCAGATCCAATTGGCATATTATGATGTATCATGTACTTTGGGCATACCAGATGTTAATCAAAACTACAATTGATTTTACTCCGTTTCAAATGGCTTATGGGTTGGAATCTATATTTCCTATTGAGTGCAAAATTCCCTCTCTTAAGTTAACTGTTGAGCTTCTTCCTGACACTTCTAGTCTCAAATAATTCCTCCTTCACTTGGAACATCTTGATGAGCAACATCGAGATGCAGCTACGATGAATGAGGCACATAAGAAATGGGTAAAGGTTCAGTACAATAAGGCGGTCAAACCTAGGGTCTTCTCTAAAGGTGACCTTGTCTTGGTTTATGCCCAAGATAAGGATGCCTTGGTGGTAGGTAAGTTTATGTCCATGTGGTATGGCCCCTTCATCGTTAAAAAAGTCCTGAAGAAAGGAGCTTATGCCTTGATTTATTTTGATAGAAATGAGTTGGCGGAGCCTAGAAATGGGCTCTATTTGAAAAAGTATTATGCCTAGGCTCTGGCCTAGCATCTTGCTTTGTTGTATATATTTTTGTTTTTGTACATATCTGGGTTTTCAATTTTGTGGTGTGATTTTGATGAATTTTTTCTTCTTTGACAGGTGTTATTGGATGACATGAGTCACTTTGATTTCGCTGATGGTGCTAGTAGACATACCTGGAACTTAACTTCTGTGGCTTTGGTACTCCATTATCTATTTGGTCAGTTGTTAGTGTCAAGAGGTTTTTTCATTGGTACTACTTCGAACAATGTAGAAGAATACACTGCAGTGATTAATCTAGTCTCGGAGGCAATATCCTTGGGTGTTGATCCATTAGTAGTTTTCTTGGATTCATAGCTGGTGGTTTTGCAGTTGAACAACACATATCAGGTCCGAGACCCATTTTTTCATCGATTGTTTTTTAGGGTACGTTTGTTGCAAAGATCATTTCAATTTATAACATTCATTCATATTCCTTGAGTTGACAATTGGATGGCAGAATTATTGGCTAATCAGGAAATTTGTTGGCATATTAATCATTCAATCCTTTAAAATATATCAAATACATCATTCATCTTCACACATTTGAGTCATTACATCATATAAATCATTGTATATATATAAATATAGTTAGAGTGTCAAAAATATACAAAATCTGGATCATCATGTCCTACAAAATTAGAGCTTATGCCTGATCATGTCTATCATCAAAAAATATTACTGTCATCCGATTATATATATAAAATCTACTCCCGAGGTCCCTCCCCAACATTTGTGTTCCTATAGAACACAATGGTAGTCGCTACATGATGGAATAACCGAACCCAGGCTCCTGGTAATCCTACCACTCGTCTCTGGATAACCTCCGGTAGGTCCTCTATCACGGCCATAGGCAGCTAGCAAGTTAAGCTCTCCAAGTTCCTCTGTACTGCATGGAGTGTCCTACCAGGGTCTTCAGCGTCTACCTCACCTCTGCGGTGCTTGTGCCTTGGGTATCCCTCAGGCCTGACTGGTCCCATGTCTGCAATCTGATCACCATAATTTTGTAATCCATTTAGTCCAATCAAAAACATTTTTTCATTTTTAGATTTTGAAAAATCATAAAAAATAACATAATAAAAAAATAAAAAATGCAATCTCACCAATTGCACCCCATGTTGCATCAGGTGGCAAGACTAGATCTGGATCACCACAAAAGTCCATCCCAGCATAGGGATAATCTTCCACTGCGATGACTTGTTCTTCCCACCATTGGAATAAATCATCATCCCAAGTGGTCTGGGGAAATTCACTTCCCCCTAATATTTTCATCAGATCATCCCAATGGGTTATTCTTGGATCTCCTGGGTTGATGATAGTAGGGATGACTTTGGGCCGAAGCCCTGGGACCCTCTTGAAGAAGAATGTCCGCAAGATTGTACCATACCCCAAATTTTTGGTCTTTCTTTCCGGATTGAAGTTATCTTTTTTTTCATGTTGCTCAGTAAGGCTCTACACTAATCGACGAGATGAATCAGGCATTCTACTGCTATGCTCATTTGTGTTCTCGAAGCCTAATGCAGAGAGGCAGATCCTGCTACTCTGCCAATGGTGAAGAGAAGGATCTTCATGTATAAATCCTTCAAGTCTCTGATAGGAATCTGAGTTCCTACTTTTTGTGCATTATCTACGCAGTAGACCTGGACATAATCCTCCATAATAAGCCCTCCACCAGTCGTTGCATGTAAGTCTACTGGGTAGCCTCTCTGAGAGAGTCCAGTGATAAAGTATATATCTTCCACTTCTATGCGTAGTGGCATCTGATCAATAATGAAGTGGTCTTCTTCCTGTTCCCAATGATCAACCGAAATTTGAAGCAACCGTACATTGCTTTTCATATTTGGCATTTTGAAAAACTTGAGAAATCCACAATTTCAGAGAACATCTAATGAAGTTTGATCTTCTATTACTTCATTGTCAATTGCACTATGTTCACGCTCTCTCCAGCTAATGGAAATTCTAAAAAAATAATTAAATGGTTGGTTAGATTGAAAATTTAAATTTTCTCTCTGCGCATACTCGACCTCGCTTGTACATAGTCTCATATGATATGCAGGTCTGTCCACGCGAACTAGCGTATGCGCAGAGGGTTTCATCAAAAAATCTCTTTCCTACAGTCAAATTTCCAAAATTTTACCTTAAACTGGAACAAAACTGATGAAAAGGATGAATTTAGAGCTTGCTTGACTGATTTGGCGCAATTTGATGGCTGATTGCTCCAGTTTTGAGAAAAGAAATTTTTGCTCCAAAAGCTCCTTCTCCACTTCTACAATGTGAAAATGATCCAAATGTGAGTCAAATGGTGTATTTATGCCCATAATTTGAATTTTTTTTGCAAATTTCCATTGTGCTTATTTTTTGAATTTGACTAAGGTTGTATAACCGTTTGGCTTGTAAGTGTTGGGAAAGGTATATTTTTAGGTACATGTTGTTGAATTCGAGATTTTTCTAGTTTTGCTTTGGATCCATGACCGCTGACTTGTCATGGTAGGTATATAATTTTGAACTAGCATATAGGTTAGGGAATCCACTTTTCCGTTGCATTCTGCATACTAGCCTCCATTCTGATCACTTGCCATAGGGTCGATCCCATCATTTCATGAGTACTTAACCCATTTTACTCATCAATTTTTTAAGCATGAATTAGTGGTGGAGCCTTCCTTTACATGGGATTCCTAGTTAGTCCCTTGTGAGGATACATCATTTCTTCCTGATTGATAGATTATTCAAGTGTTTGACTTCAACTCATTTATTCGCACTTGCTAGATTGTACTGGGGCACCTTGACATTCATTATCATTTTCGGTGGGTTGTCTCGCATTTGTTAACGGTATACATCAATGACCAGTAATCAAATGATTTCTCACATGGTCGATTTCAGCTCCTTTATTCCCATTGTGTAGAATTGTGCCATAATTATCGGTGAAGACCTTGGGTTTTCATCAACATGTTTGGTTCACTTTGATAGCTCCTTCAGTTTTCTGCCAGTGATACCATCCACCCTTATATGTTGAAGTTTCATCACAACAACATTCTATATGTAGGCTCCCGAGTTGCGTGTTGTACCATTTGTTCCACCACTTATGATTTGGTACTTGGAGATTCAATTGTGAATTTTTTGATCAGATATATGTTGCAGCGTCATTGATCAGTCTTCTATATGTGATACTTGGATTTGATTTTGACTTGTACTTATGGGCAATGATCAAATGATTCACTATGTACTTTACATTTCAGTTATACTTGTATATATATTGGATCCACTCTATACTTCATATGCAGACATGCTTTTCTTTCACTGAGCATGGGTATTCCTGACTCAGACACGAGCTATCTTTTCGATCTCTCTCATTGGTTTTTTAGCAAGTTGAAATCTGGTGAAGTCCTCTCTAGTCCTCGCAAGGTTATTTCTATGCACATAACACATTTTGGCCATAATGTACCCCTTCTAACCTCATATATTAGGGGGAATCTATTATAGCATCATTTATCACCAGCTTATACTGGATGATTTATACATTGACCTTGGGAAACCCTTCCCTTCAGACTTGGAATTATTTCTCAAAAAATAGTATCTTAAATCCCATATGCGACTTTGCCCATACCTTTCCATGTATATACTTGAGTCCATACATAGAGAACTGCATATGCCATTTTAATCATTAAAAAATATATATTTTCCTTATTTTATAGGCGGTGTTTACGGTTGTTCCAGTAACTTAACCACCCTAGCCCATGGCCTAACTGTTCCCAACTATAAAAACTAATTTGAAGGAGTATAAAATCCCCTCAAGGGAATGGCATAAGGGGGTAAGAGAGAGAGAAATATATATATTATATGCTGTTGGATCCCTATATAATTCTGATATATTCCCATGCCTCCTGTGCTTCCCAGATATTTGCAGGAAACCCTTGTTTCCTTGAGATGTTCACCACCCTATGTGACATCCATTGTGCATTATCCTTGGAAGAAATCTTGAGAGGCTAGGGCTGGACGGATCTAGAGGATGGTATTCTTGATGGCCATGGCAGATTTCAGGTGATCTCTCCACATTTATTTACTGTACATGTCATTAATAATAGAAGAGCCATCTTTTTCCTGATGTTTATGTGTCAATAATCTTTTATACATGTGTAACGATCATTAATTGAACATTTAATATTGTTTTTATGATGTTATGCATGATTTTCAATAACATATAGAACTTATATATGTTGTACAACTAGGGTTTTGTGTTCATTCTTTGTTGATTTATAGATTACAGAGCACAAAGTGTTGCAGGGAGTTTGCACCCCGCAGGATCTACTTCAACTGAGGGATATCTGGGTAAGTTATGCAACCTGTAGATTCTAGTTATTTGCATAGAAGTTGGTTAAGTGAGTCCTTCTTGTAATTATATGCCCCTGAACTGTGAAGGTTCATCAACCCAATACCTTTAGGGTAACATTTCCTGAAACATGGAGCACCAATGGAAGGGCGCCTCACACAAGGTAAAGTTTCACCGATGCTTGAGAACTCTGGAGCACTGAAAAGTGAAAAATGTAGATTTGTGGCAGTAATTTTTTTTTATTTAACCTTGTTCCGTTGCGCAGGTTTTATAGGCGCACCTGTGTGGTTTCTTAAGACTGCACTAGGCTGTTTCAGTTTTGGCGCGGGGTTTTAGGACGCACCGGTGCAGAATATTTGTAAAGCACCGGTGCACTACAGTAATAAGATGCACCGAGAGGGTTTGTATCAAGCGCACGGCGTCCCGGTGTGCCAATGTTTTGTGTGCACCGGTGCTTTCTCTAGTTGAATGCACTAGTGCAGTTTAGGATGATAAACGCACCGGAAGAAAAAAATCCACAAAAACCTCCACCCGCCAACCTCCTCTAGTAACCTCTGCTACAAACGGATGTATAGGGTATTTTTATAAGGGGTTCCTCAAAAACATCTGCTATAGGGTCTTTTCCTTGTAGTGACATTAATAAAATTGCCTCAAGTGGTTGTGTTGGCTAGGGCCATGGACAGTTTCCATTTTAAAGGGGTTTAACCACATAAATAAATTAGCATTATGATATTTGATATGGCTTTGTGAGTGGTTAATGAAGACATTATTCCTGTATGGAATACCTTTTTTACCCAAACATAACCTTGAACAAGCTCAAAAATCAAAAGAAAGGCCAAGTCGAGAAAAAAGAATTAAAGAATCAAAGTATATATTACACATGAAATAATGGTCTATTAATGCCTCCAATAATATCATCACTAAGAAAAATTGAAGAAACATCTTGCATTCCTCTCCAAGAAACAACAAAAGTTGAATTGATACCTATTCCTACCACCAAAGAAGATCTTTTGCACCTCCCAGGCCACATTAAAAGGCCATGTTATCATCAAGAACTATTATTTATCAAAGTCATGATGATTACATCATACAATTAATACCATGTGGCACATTTATAACATTGAGAAAGTCTCGTTAAGATCCCAATCAAAGGGGGACAACTGTCAAGATAATTTTGAGAATTATAAATGTCTCCTTTTATTATATTTGTAAATGATGGGAAACTGAAGAGCTGTAACTACCTTTAATAAGTCGAAAAATTATAAAAGGTGGTCACTAATTCAAGTCTATAAATAATGTAAAGCTCTATGTAAGAAATTTAATTTTGAACACCCATAGGGGTTACATTTTTAAGACTTTTGAACCTAATTTGAAATCACTGCAAACTAGAGATTAGAAGTTGGTAAATCTCTTTTCTTGTCCAGTGATATAGAGAAGCATGGAAATGAAATTATTGGAACCATCTTATTACATGCATATTGTCCATGTTTCTGACTATTCATACTTTTTTCATGTATGTGCGTGCTTTATGGGATGCATACTACTAAGATTATGTATTATTCCATAGATTGATGCTTTCTCCCACGTACTTTTTATTTCAGTTTCTAACTTTCATGTATGAATTCTTGTTAGATCTAAATGTTTACTGTTTTTCATTTTTTCTAATAAGTTTAACACTTGCTTTTGTCTTGGATTACAACTAATGGTTTCCTTTTCCATGCAACTGTGCGTTTAGTGGCTCAATGCTTCCTATTTTCCCTCTATCTTCTCACAATTGTTAGCATAATGTATGCCATTTTCATCTTAGTGCATTAGTTAATCCAGATTAGAACATTTATCATCCCCTTTTTGTGATTATGACAAGATTCTATTCCTATGAGAGCTTAACCTGGAGCCATGGGGGCACCTTAAATTAGTAGTAGAACACGTGGTTTCACCTAAAGAAACCATATTAAATGGTCTCTTGATCTATGCACATACAAGTGGATCAAAGTCCACCCCAATTTCCTCCTTATTTTTAAGAGATCAAAGGGTTTGGATCCAATGGTGAAAAACAAGGATTTTTCCACCATTGAGAAAGGTTCAATTTTCATGAGGGCTTAACCTAGAGACACAGGGACACCTTTAGGTAGTGTTCGGATGTGTTATTTCACCCATAAATATTATATTGAATTGTTTCATGATATATAGACACATAAGTGGATAAAATCCCACCCTCATGTCCTTCTCAAATTTAAGCAAAAGGATATTAGCTCCAGTGTTTTGATAAACAATTTGTTTGCACAACTGCGTGGGTTCAAGTCTCTCAAGACAAGTTGTAATTGGCCTCTTTGTGGAATTGATGAAATATTTGTATCTAGTGTAATAGTGGCAGTAAATATTTTTAAATATTTAATGCATTAGATGTAAGCATGAAAACTATTGGTTGGTTCAATTAGCTAGTAGAACCAAGAGAAAAAAAAGTGGCTCAGACCAGACACACCAGCTAGCCATCCTTCTGACTGGACTTACTACTTCAGACTCCAGGCCATGAGGTTACCCTTCAGGAATTGAAGTGATAGTGATTTCCCAGTGAACTTGAATGGAATTAACATTAAGGTAGATTTGAACATAAGTTTCACTTGGGTCATATGACGGTTGAACAAGCATCAAGCTATTATAGATTGTTACAAGAAGGCTTTCACATGCATTAATGAGGAAAGGAATTTGATGAAATTTCAGGGTATTCTAATGCCTATTGATGATGGAGTCAGACAAATGCACTCCCCTTGGATTTTTTTCAAACTGGTTACCTTTTTTCTAAAGGAGTGGACTCACAGTCGTGATTAACTCTTGATCCATGATAACAAGCACTTATACTAACAACTCACAAAAAATAACCATATTTTATAACTTTTAGCACCAGGTGCTATAACCACCAGAGTGCATAGGACCTTATGTTATGTCCTAGTGCTAACATATATTAGATGTTTACATTATGGCTAATATGTTGTCCTTGGTGTCAATATGCATGTCAAATATGTCCTCGATGTCATCTTGTTTATAATATGATAAGTTGTCTTCTATGCTTATACAATTGTTGCGGATGGCATGAATAAAGGTACGGGTATTGCAGAAATGAGGAAGTTGATAGGAAGCCTTGTCATAGGTTTAATTTGAGAAAAGATAAAAATGTGAAGTTGGAAAAGTACACATGACTTATGTGAAGCAAATTCGCATACATACATAGGATCCATGAACAAAAGTCACGTATGCGACCCTAACCATGGAAAATAGAAAACCATGAGATTTTCCCATGGTGATATCCCAAAATTTTGTGACGACAATGATTATTTGATTCCATCAAACAATTACTAAAAAGAACCCAAGGCATTTTCCTGTGGTTTTGGAAAGACAAATGACTATAAAAGGAGAATGAGATCAAGGAGTTGTGTGTGCATTTGAATGGATTATCCATGTGTGATATTATCTAGAATAGGTGTGTACCAGGGAGAAAGGAGAATGATTAGAGATAAGAGATATGGAAGTATACTTTGTTGGAAATGAGTTCACTACAGAGAGGGGGGGGGGGGGTGAATCAATCGTGATAAGGTTTTTAAATTTTTTATTCTTTTTATCAAAATAAATAAGAATTATTAACCCATCATATAACATATGATACCAACATAAAACCAACGTACAAAAACACCATGAACAACATCAAAACATGTACACAAAAGGAAAAAAGTGTTTTGGTGGAAAACCCCCTTTGAGGCAAAAAACCACCCACTGTTGTTGCTACTCAAATATTCTATTAATAGTTGAACAAATTTGTACATGGATTAGATAACACCCACTAGCTATAAGACTTGAATACTATAATAGTGTGTCGACATCCATCAAATGAGAAGTTCCTACTCACACGACTCTACAGATAATCATTCACTAGAAGTCACCAAAACCAACGATCCTCGCCCAACACCCATTGGAATATAAAACTACCATTGGGTTAAGATTCTCCTCATCTAATCACTGTATTTTAGTCTCTGCAAGCATGCAATATCTATGCCTTCAACTCCTCCATGTGAACCACATTTCACAATATTTCAAACCGGGTTTTAAAATCTGCTCAACATGAGAAAACCAAAAGCCTTTTTGACATGAAAATAAAATATGATAAAACACACTGAACTCTATTACAAATGTACAATAATCTATGCAAGGAATTGTAGCACTCTGTCACACACTCACTCCATCCATATATACATCAACGCAATATCCAGACACACATATATATCTAACCATCTCAAATCAATTGTTATAACCCTATTTTCCACTCCATTATAGTGAGAGAAACCCAATATCAACTTACCTCAATTGTTTGGCTAAAATGTGTCCCTTTTCACCTTTTATTTTACTTATGTGAGATTTATCCCATTATAAAAGGTTAATTTACATAATTGAGCAATTTCTCATAATTATTTTGCCAAAATATTATAATTATGAGATAATAATTATTTCAGAATTGAGATAATTGTGAAAAAGGTTTCTAGAGTTTCCCATTCCCAAGGAGATCAACTTGACCCAATTATGTATAAATTGGCTAGGGGTCCATTATTGTAAAATTTTCCTATTTTTTTAAGCCTCTAGGTGTCTAGAGACATTCTCTCAAAGGATGGAATGAGCCTATATAATCTCACCAAGAGGAAAGGGTGCAGGGGAGAGTATCCAAACCATAGGGCGATAGATCTGTCATTTTGGGAGAGATATTCTTGGAGAGTTGAAATTTTTATGAGCTGAGATCTTAATCCTTAACTGCCATTTTTCTGCCATATAGAGAGCTTGTGAGGTCTTAGTGTTATGTGAGTGCTCTTCATGCTCATTCATTAGATCTATGTTCTCTCCCTTACATGATTGTGTTTCAAATCTTATGATTGGTTAATTTTATTTTATTTATTTTATTTTTTATCTAACGATATTCTGAGGAAGATACCTTGTCTTCCTTGAATGTTTGTGACTGTGTGCAGGTGTTGATATCAGAAGCGGAATGGGTAGATCACTTTTGTGGAGCACAATAATTCTGCTACAAACTCAAGATTTGTCCCCAAAATGTGTGGAGGAAAGGTACTATCCTCTTCCTCATAGTGTAAATCCAATTTCATGCTGCTTTTTGAATCATATGGGATTAGGATATTTTGTATCTTCTTAGTCATGCCTTTTTTTGTTTGGTGATCTATCAAACAAAGATCATGGAGAAAAAACTCCTTGCAATTTATAATGCAATAGAACTTGTGCTTTCAATGAGAGCACACTCGATTGTGTGTCTAGTTTTCCTTGGATCCTGATCAGATCATCTTGTTTTCAATGTGCTAGGTTTCCTCGTATTTTTTCCGACTATTTTTGGTTACTTTTCAGGGTTATTATCTCTATGCTTCAGATCTGAGTTGATCTTAGATCTGGAGTTTTATTTTTTGTTTTTTATATGAGAGAATAATAGATCGTGCATTTAAAATAAAATTATAGAATTTTATGTATATAATTTGATTGAATTAATCATAGATTTGGATTCATCTCAGAATTTTGTCTAAAAATAAAAATAAAAATCACTGAAAAATATACTTCGTTTGAGGATTTTATGGCCAATTGAAGTTATCTAGCTATGTTTTTTGACCCTAGCCATAACCTTGTAAGCCTCTACCCGTGGGTAGGGATCCCTTGGCGGCTGGTTGGCAAGATATTTCCCGTGGCTAGCCCATTCCAGACATTTTTGTGCCCGTGATGAAGGATTTTTTCTCTTTGAAACCCTTTTCCTTCAGTCTGAAACTTCCATTTTTGCATTTGTATAGTTTGGGCTTACTGTGTACCTTCTGGATCTGGTCCAAATATGTCCCGTTCACCATCTTTCCTTTGGGTTGGTTAAGTGCCTCTTTAGAGGAATTTTTCTCTTTCAATAGGCATCAATATTTTTTCTGCTTGTTGATCTGTTGAAAACATAATTTGATCCATCATTTGCTGTAGATGATAGGTTTTTCTATTTCCCCAATTTGATCTATCTGGATCAGTTTGTTCAAGGTCATCCCTTTTTTATCATTGCTTGAGTTTCTTCTTGAGTTTTTGATTGAGGGCCTCAGTTTGAGTTTTGAGTTTGGTTTCTTGACTTCATTATCAGTTTGGCTGGATGTATTCAACGATTGTTTGGATATGATTTACATTTTACATTCATATTTTGGGATTGTTTCTCATTTTCATGTCTTCTTGTTGAGTGATATCTTTTATTTTTGGGTCATTAGTGTCACAAATGGTGGTGTTGTGACAGATTGTGCAGTTGTCATTTGACCAAGTTATTTCGAAAATGTTTTGTCACATTGTATTGCTTTCTTTAAGATATTGTTTAGGCCTCTTTGCCTTTAGTGTGCGGTTTAGTCCTTTGTGGAACATTGGCCCTGGTGGAGCCATTGTGTTGCAACCCTAGCTTAATTGACATTGCCATATTTTGTTTCCACTTTGGCTTTTGTTTTTTATTTTTTTGAGTTTTTTTTTACTGGTATTTTTTTCCCTAGTGGTTTCGCTTTTGGAGTGCTTTGCATTCTTGCTTGGGAGACTTGTTTTGGTCTCTTTCTTGGTTTTATTTTTCATGTGTTTTTAAGTCATTCATTCAAATTATTTGGATATTTTTCATTAAGAAATATTTAGTGAAAAAATCATCATAGTAGGAATTGGTGTGTTAGATAATCTCTTTCCCTCTTGTAGCTAGCATTCATCGAATTGAAACGATAAAATTGCATATAGCTGCATTAGGGTGAATAAATAAGAGTCCTACACACCATTTTAGTTTCACGCCACTTCCCGCTTATGTAAACAATAAGCATTAAAATTAACACAATAATAAATTCAACTCGATTCGTCTTTTATTTTTACTAGTAGTACAACAACACTATCTTAGGATAGGGTCTTGGAGATAGGAGTGTGATTTAACCACTCCAAGACCACAAAATCAACTTAGCAGTGCGGTAGGGAGAAAAATCCATTTGCAGTAGTGCAGTCTGGGAAGCCCTCCTGACAAAGGGTTAAGGACGGAGTCACACTTGGGCTAAGTGGGGTGACATGATCCATTTTTCTTAGTTTCAGGTGGCGTGATATAATAGAATTGGCATGCATAAAAATAATGTTTTACCACTTAGGGACAACTTGGGAGGTAATGTAGAAAATCTATAACACAGTTATAATACCATGTAGAAATTATATCAATGGACTCAATCCGATCATGCAATGTACTAAAGAAAGATACTGAATCCTTCTACAATATTGCAGAATATAAAACACGATCGCTCAATCACATGCAAGTAAGAGAAAGAAGTAAATCACTACACAACACTAGATATTCCTAGGGAAAGCAACTGCTCAAAACCTCTCCATATTTATTGTATAATCAACCAAGGAATCATGAAAAATACAATGTATTTGTGATCACCACAACCTCATACACTCTACCAATTGCTTCACAATGATCTAGGAAAAATTGGACAAACACATAGCCGATTATCAGCCTACCCTGCTTACGCAATCCCTAGAGAATCAAACCCCTATTAATTAGGAAATACAACCTTTCTTGATTGCGCAATTCATCATGGTATTCTCATGGTTTTATAATTGCACCTGGGTAGTTTTCCTAAAATACAACTGATATTTTACTTGCCTTGAAACTTTGTCTCAACTGGGTATCCACCAGAATTAGCATGCATGAAGCTATAAATAGTGAATCATTTGTTACTTGGTAGATCACTATTGGTGAATTTAATCTATTTTAATTCACTTGATATTCCACTAGCTCATCAAACAGTTAGAACTAGTTAAACTAATTTTAACTCAATTATTGTGAGTTAAATGATCCCACCCACACTACACTAGTGCTACAACTGCAACTGGACCCTGTTAATAATATAATCACTCTACATGCCTATCCTTAGACCCTCAACTTGAAATTATTGACCTAACTAATTCTATCACACTTAGTTAACTACTACAAATTGTTATGAGATAAGATTACAATTAATTTTCCAATTTATTTAATAATTTGGTTGCACACTAATGTATCACTAGGAACCATAACTGTGTGACCCATGATCCCACACTAGTGTGTGTGTTGCATTTTCTTGTTGAATTTCAACACTCCCTCTCAACAAGAAAGGGATTATCTACTACCCCGATCCTGCCTCTGTGGTATTCTATTTTTCTCTTTGCAAGTGCCTTCGTTAAGATATATGCATCCTAGTCCTCCGTGGGAATGTACTGCAACAACATAATGCGCCTCTGAACAATATCTCTGAGACGGTGGTACCGAATGTCAATATGCTTGGACTTGTCGGGGAATACTCGATTAACCGAGAGTTTTATGCAACTCTAGTTATCACAATGTATCACTGTCAGATCCATCTGATGACCGAATGAATCAAAAGGTATATTCCTCATCCAGATGGCCTCACATGTAGCCTGACTAGCTACCATGTACTCTGCCTCGGCTAAACTAAGTGCAACGGATCTCTGCTTCCTGCTGTACCAAGAAACTGTTGTTGATCCTATCCTGAAGGTTCCCCCTGATGTACTCTTCCTGTCTGATGGAATACCTGCCCAATCTGCATTGGTGAAGCCTTGAAGCTTCACTCCCTTTGTCTGTCTGTACCATAATCCATACTCTATAGTGCCCATGAGATATCTCAACACATGCTTCGCCGCCTTCCAAAATGGCTTGGTAGGATTAGCCATAGATTGACTAAGCTGGTTAACTGCATAGCATATGTCTGGTCATGTGTTCACCAAATACATAAGTGAACCCACTAGCCGCCTGTAAACACTATCATACACTACCTCACCTAAAGTAGCATCCTCCTTCCTCCAGTTACCTGTAAGAGGAGTCTCCATGGGTTTGCCGCTCTCCATGTGGAACTTCCTCAGAATATCCTTGGCATACTTTCCCTGAGATACAAATAGTTCCCCATCTCTTTTCCATATTTCCAAGCCTAGGAAATAATGTAAGAGCCCCATGTCATTCATCTCAAACTCTCTTGCAAGATCCTCTTTTCAAGAAGTTATGAGCTGATAATCACTTGTCAGAATAAGATCATATACATAAAGTACAATAATGAACATATTACCATCAACCAAAATATGATATAGGTTCGCATCCGCTTCACTCTTTGTGAAGCCCAACCCGATGAAATAACTGTCGATCCTAGTGTACCAAGCACGAGGTGCTTTCTTCAGCCCATACAATGCTCTCTTGATTTTGCACACATGTGACTCCCTGTCAAAGGTCTTAAAACCTTCTGGCTACTCAATGTACACTCCTCCCTCAATAATTCCATTGAGAAAGGTTGTCTTTACATCCATTTGATGCATCCACCATCCCATCCATGCTGAGAGTGCAAGGATAGATCTAATCAATGAGTACCTTGCAACCGGTGCAAAAGTCTCCTCATATTCAATCCCCTCTACCTGTGAGAATCCCCAGGCCACAAATCTAGCTTTGTATTTCTCCACACTCCTATATGTTTCTTGCTTCACCTTGTAGATCCAACTGGATCCAATCACTGGATTCCCTTCCCATGCATTGTTTTTGATAATGGAGTCATGCTCCTCAACCATGGCGTCAAACCATGTTGGTTGCTACACTGATTCCTCAGAAGATGATGGTTTTTCCACAATACACTCGCTCATAAGAGCCATGTATCCATTGTACCTTTCTGGGGACCTTCTATGCATGTGCTGTGATGTAGGTGCTCCTACATGCTCTGTCGCATCTAGCATCAATCTGTCAGCCTCTCTCGTGTGCTTCCTACCATTCTGGTGGATGGATATGCATGATTTGTTTATGCCACTCCATGATCCTCTGCTTGTGGCTGTTCCAATCCTAAGGTTCATCCTTTGGAACTAAGAGTTCCTCATCTGCATGAAAGTCAAGCTCCCTCTCAATGGACAATCACATGGATTTATTCTCATCAAATATAACATCTCTCCAGCCCGTGCGAATGGGGTTTCTTATAACAGATTCATCCAATGTTTGTACAAGAGGCAGTGTCTTCCAAATCGTAAAACACTTGCACAAATAGTTGTATTAGATAGTAATTATTTTTCTACCATCTTGAAGAACTTATCGTCTAAGTAAGTAAGGCAGGCAGTGGAAATTTCAATGTAGAAGGCGGGCAATGAACCTTCCTTAGACAACAATCATCCTATTAGCCTAAAAATACACCCGATATTTGTGGGGAGTATTAGTGTACCCAACAAATATCCCAACCTCTGCTATTGGTTCTAGGTTCTTCCTGGCATCTTTGGTCACATGGCAATAGAAAAATGAGCCAAAAATTTTAAAATATGAAACATTCGGTTCTTACCTGAAAAATCCTCCTTTGGTGTACTCATGCCAAGTATCCAATGAGGACTCTGGTTCTGCACAAATACCACTATGTTGCATGCCTCTTCTGATAGATGCAACGGTAGCCCCTGATCATGTAACATAGCTCTTGCTCCTCCCAAATTGATCTGTTTTTTTTTTCTGCAACCCCATTATGTTGTGGGTTATGAGGTGCAATCAATTCTCTCTGAGTTCCTTCTTTGGCATAGAAGTTATGGAATTCATTATATACTCATCACCATTGTCGCTCCTTAGAGCCTTCAACTTCTTCCTTGTATATTTATCTAACAGTGATTTGAACTCACAAAACTTGGAGAACACCTGACCTTTCTTCTCCGAAAAGAAGATCCAACACGTTCTAGGAAAATCACCAACAAAAATCACATAATACCTGTGCACTTCTGTGGAAGGCATAGATTATGGTCCACACACATCAGAGTGAACACTCTCAAGGATTTCCGCTGCTCAGTTCTAATTCTCATGAAAGGTGGCCTTAGTATACTTCTCCATGGTACATCCCTTGCATGTGTCTATCTATGCAAGAGTACCCTTTGGAAGACCTATAGAAATCTGCTGCCTGATCCTCAAATCACTGTGGTGTAGATGGCCCAATCTCCTGTGCCATAACTCACATGTATCCTTGCAACCACTTCTCAATGCTGCAAAACCATCTACATCAAGTTTGTATAGGTTCTTCACATGAACCCCAAACTTCTTTACCTGTCTTGTGGATTTTTGACGAAGGAACGCCTTCCCTTCACTGAAAGCCACATCATATCCAAGATCCTTCAACAAAGCAACTACAAAAAAATTATTTTCAATCCTGGTACATGCATGAAATATAAGTTAATAAGAAAGGTATACCTGACTATCTCTGAAAAGTAACTGTACCAATCTCGGTAGCGCTATAGCTCCCGTCATCACCCATCTCGATGTGCATATGAAGATCCTTCTACTCCAAGATAATAAAGAGTTCTTTGTTTCCAATCATGTGGAAAGATGCTCCATTATCCAAGTACCACATATATCCCATCACAGTTGACGCCATGCATGCGATGAGAGATTGTGTCTGGATTGTGTCGCCCTTCTCTATTTTGATTTTCTTGAGCTTTCCCTTGAGTGCCAATTTTTTGTGGTCACTGCTGCTTTGAAATAGATATTTCAAGGCCTTCCACATACAATATGTAGTTTCCTTTCCAAGGAGACTCGATACAATGTGATCTCTAACTCCCTCTAACAAGATCCTCCTCACCTTTGCTACCTTCTTCTGCCATGCATCAAGAAGTTGGGCATCTGCTGTTGCGGGCTTGGGAATATAATTATCTATGAATTCCTTCAACCCATTGTCCTCCAACACTGCCTCCATATTTTCCTTCCACACAATATAATTTGAACTACCCTCGAGTGCATATTCGAGTCTCAAGCCATTGAAAGACATATTTATCTGCTTATAGCTCCAAAGAAAGTACCTGCAAATTTGAATTTTTTTCAACACAAAATCAATTTCTTCTCCACTATTGTGATTCTTGGTGCTTTGATACCATGTAGAAAATATCTAACACAAGTATAATACCATGTAGAAATTATATCAATGGACTTAATCTGATCATGCAATGTACTAAAGAAATGTACTGAATCCTTCTACAAAATCTGCGCAATATAAATCATGATCACTCAATCACATGCAATTAAGAGAAATAATTAAATCAATACACAACATCAGATATTCCTGGGGAAATAAACCACTCAAAACCCCTCCATATTTATTGTATAATCAACCAAGAAATCATGAAACAATACAATGTATTTGTGATCACCACAACCTCATACACTCTACCAATTGCTTCACACTGATCTAGGAAAAATTGGACAAACACATAGCCAATTATCAACCTACCCTCAAGCTACCCTACTTACCAATCCATAAAGAATTAAATGCCTATTAATTAGGAAATTCATCCTTCCTTGATTTCACAATTCATCATGGGCTTCTCATGGTTTTATAACTGTACCTAGGCAGTTTGCCTAAAATAGAACTGATAGTTTACTTGCCTTGAAACTTTTTCTCAACTGGGTATCCATCATAATTAGCATGCATGAAGCTATAAATAGTGAATCATCAGTTACTTGGTAGATCACCAATGGTGAAATAATTCTATTTTAATTCACTTGATCTTGCACTAACTCATCAATTTGTTAGAACTAGTTAAACTAATTTTAACTCAATTATTGTGAGTTAATTGATCCCACCCACACTACACTAGTGCTACAACTGAAATTGGACCCTGTTAATAATAGAATCACTCTACATGCCTATACTTAGATCCTCAACTCAAAATTCATGAGCTAACTAAGTCTATCACACTTAATTAACTATTAAAAATTTTATGAGATAAGATTAAAATTAATTTTCCAATTTATTTAATAAATTTGTTGCACACTAATGTATCTCTAGGACCCATCATTGTGCGACCTGTGATCCCACACTAGCATGTGTGTTGCATTTTCTTGTTGAATTTCAACATGTAACTCTCAAGGGGGTTTCGGTCTTGGCTCCTTCTGGGGTTAATTTTCCTACCCTTACGTGTTGATTTGTCCTGCGACTATCCCCCTAGGTCATGTTATTGTACGTGGTGACCATAGTTTCTTTTATTTCTAAGGCTCATACAAAGGTGTAGGTTCGGGGTCATATTTTCTATACCTAGGAAAAATATTAGTCATACTCTCTCAGTCCTCTTGGGGGGCGTATCACATCTTGTGGGGGAACTTGTGCCGAGTTCGCTACTAAAAGGGTTAGGAAGCAGGTCGCTAGTATAACTATTCCACCATCAACTTCTTTGTATTATGTTTCCATGTGCTATATTTTATGATGTTTCTAGAGTGTGTTGTTTGGTTTGATTCTGTAGTTTGGCCTTAGGGTGTTTGCACTAACTTAATTGTGTTTTATTTATTATCACCCTGAATGAATTTGTTTGTCAACATTCATGACATCTTCAAGGTTTACTTTCTGAACGCAGTGTAATTATTTCTCCTGCATGGAGAGTCCTTGTCGACACTCACAACTTAGACCATCATAGAGTGTTGGAATCTACATCTGGACCCATTGATAGTGATATGATATGCATTGAGACTTTGGTGGATGACTATGACACTCCCACCAATCCACCTTTGAATGATCCTTTAGGGCCTACCTTACTACGACTGAATCCTGATAGTTTTACACCGAATTACACTTACGTGCCTTTATCTACCATTTACCTTATGGTCGAGTCTGAGACTTAATTATCGTCTGCATTAGTAGTCTTGTTTTCCATGACATCGCTGCCACCTCTTAGCATGGCTATTCCTACTCCTCGATCCACACCTCTCTCTTCTTCCTGGGGCATTCCACCAGTCTCATCTATAGCTCCCACTAGTTTCTCAAATGTTTATGTGCTCACACCATCCTCTATGATGACTATGGTACCCCAACCTAGTTAGCCAGTAGGTCTAGGAATTTACACACCATCATTTTCCCAACCAACTAATCTTGTTCCTCAGTCAGGCATGGTTACTTCCGGGAATCCATGAGGGGGATCGCTAGTTGTCCCCAATCATCCAGGGGGAAATGTAGCTTCTAGTATGAGACAAGTTTGGTATAGTTTTCTCTTTGGAGGGGCACCACCTACCAGTAATTTTACTGGAGGTGCTAGTTTACGTGGGGGTAACCCCGCTGCCAGTACTGTGTCTTACCCAGGTCATTCCCCTTATATCGGTCCTACTACGCAATATGCTCCTTCTTTTCACCCTCTTTAAAACCCCATTAGTAGTCATGATTTTGGGGGTCCATTTCTCTTGGGAGGGTTTTACTCTTTGGGGAAACATCCATCTACCAGTTACGCTGGCCCACAGGAACCATTTGTCAGGGTGAAATATTTTCACCACCAACAAATGCATCCATCCAATCCATTTATTGGGGGACCGCAAGGTTGGTTAGGGGCTTCTCCTGCTTATGACCCATTTAGCCAAACTCATAATCCATTTCTATCCTCTCTCGATTTACTGTATCTCGCTAAATTGACTAATGAACCCATTCGTCATGATCCCTAGTGGCCGGCTATGCCCGCTAAATTACCATATGATATTCCCAAGTTCGAAGGGAATCCTAGGGTGAATTCATCCACCCCAATCACCACTTACCATCTATGTTGTTCATTGAATTTTTTGGTCGGTGATTCTGTCAAACTTCACTTGTTCCAAAGAACATTAACCGAGGATGCTGCCAAGTGGTATCTTGAGTTGGACATTGCATCCTACGGTGATTTTTCCTCTTTAGCTCAAAATTTCTTAACACATTTCCAGTTACCAACTTGGTATGATATTTACTCTGATATCTTGTCCAATTTCAAACAAGATGATGTCGCACATATTTATTATTGCATTCATGAGTGGCGTCATCTAAAGAGGGTAGTTAGAACAAATTTACCCAATGAAATTATCCGTAAATGGTTCATCAGATCACTCCGACCACTAATTTCCAAAGATGTGTCCATGTTTCGAGTTGTCACTAAGGAGAAAGCTATTCTAGTTTCCCAATAGTTAGATCTCATATATTCACATTCGAGTACGCTGCACGAAGGTTTTCCCAATGCCCCTAGGCCTTCCATTGACCTACCTAAACCTGTTCCTGGCCCACATGTCGATGGCGTGATTGGGCCAGTTTTTTATCTTACGAGACAACTTGCTACCCACCTTGGGCAATTGATTATCACATCTCAAGCCCTAGAAAGTGTGTTTGGCTTTGCTAAAGCAACCCCTCCTGAGAAATCCACCAATGTTCTTATGGTGAAGTCCACTCAACCAAAGAAAAAATCTCAAACCAGTGGTAAAAAGAACAAGAATAAAAAGAAAAATAACAACAAAATAAATCTTCCTAGGAGTCTAAACCAAATATGGAGAGTAAGGGGGGGGGGGGTACCAATGACCGTTGCCACAAAGTCAATTTCCCTTGTAAAATTTTTCAAGGTGACCATATCACCCATGATTGCCCTCGAATGGATGAATTTCATAGGCTTCTTTCACCACCATCTTCTCAACAACCTATTGATTTAACTCATCCAATCCCTGCAGAACCCAAAAAAAAAATGATTGCTCAAACTTATCAACCTCCAAAAGGGGGAAACAAGGAGTCATCTACCCATCCCCCTCACAATTCAACCATCTTTATGTGAAAATAATATGTCAATGTGACCACACAAGCTAAGTCCTATGATGCCCCTGAGTTGATTTTTCCTTTCAAGGAATCACTAGCTCCACCTTCCACTGGACCTATCACTTTGGATAAGCACATGGAACCTTTTGATCGCCCCCCCAAGGATGTTCTCCATAAGAAAAAACACAACCCTTCTACTTGGGATAGTCAGCATTATAATAGTGTTGAAGGTCCTGCCCATGCACCTTGTGTCATGTCTACCTTGGAGGTCTTGGAAAGATGTCCTCGACAACGCAAAGCCTTGTTGTCTGCCATTGGCGGAGTTGACTTATTTGACTATGGTTTCATCGCTTTCAATGCCGAGAAAGCCACCCCTCATCTTTCCTATCAGATCACTTTCCATATTATCGTGCGTGTTTCCCAGAATAATATCCATTTCACTCGGGTAAATGAGGGCTCTTCCACCTAAGTCATGTCCACATCTTGTTGGAATTTTATTGGCGCTCCGACTCTCACAACATCTAATACCACTCTCAAAGCATTTGACGGTCACAATTTCATTCTTAAGGCGGTCCTCGCACATTTTTCCATTTAGTTAAGGGATAAACGGTACATGTCGATGTTGATGTCGTTGACGCTCCTTTAGACAATAACCTCCTGCCTAGCTATAGTTGGTTTTATGCCATGACCACAGTGGTCTCATATGTATTTCATGTCCTTTTCTTTCCTCATGAAGGAAATATTGTCACCATTGACCAACTTGAATATTGCGTGCCATTGGCCCAAATTTCCACTACTGGAAATATTGTACCACTTGTGGGGGACCATCTTGGTTAGTTTCAGAGTGCTGGCATGGGACATTTCAAAAGTTCCACCCTTATGGGGGTTTTTCCTCAAACCCTCCACCCAACGCTCTATCATCTCCTACCACTGCTCCTATGTATATGATCTCTTCTGGCACATGTGGACCCCATAAATCTCTTTTTCCATGGGTGGTGTCACATGTACTTATAGACGATGATCAATCTAGTGAGCACCCTCCACTACCTATTGTGGAAGAGATTGCCTCTCTAGTAGTCCCGAAAGAACCTCCTGACGCTGGTTAGAAACTCCATCCCAATATGGAATATGATCAGGTTATTTCACCCACACAGGCCACCCCTCCACTTGTTTCACATGACTCACTTGATGATGAGCCTCCCCGGTTAGTCAACTTGGATGTCATCGATCTATCCACTGATAATCATAGGGAGGTTACGCCTCTTTCTACCTCTAATATCCCTGATTTGGAACATGTAGAGCTCAACATATTAAATAGTGAATAAACCCAAGGGCATCTCCTCGTCCTTCCCTAGAACTACTACCCATGGATCGAGTCAAGTCTTGGGTTTCAAATACTGAACTTTCCACTAAATCACCCGTCTCCTCACCACCTGTCGATGCACTTCTTATACCTCCATTATGTCTTGATCCACCTTTAGGTCCATGGGGCAGTTTTGAAAGTATGACTATGTTAGATTTTCCTTGGTATGGTCAACCTTTCTGGATGGGAAATTTTGACTTCATTTGGCATGGCTTTACACTAGTGAACCATATGGCCTCTTCTTCCCATAAGTTTGGGTATAAGAACCCTTGGCCTATGCCCGCTTGTGGGCACATCTTAGCGTGACCTACCATACTAAGTTACGATTGTACATAAGTGTGTTATGATTTATCACCCTTTTTGTTTAGTGTGTGATGCGAGTATTTATCATGCCTTATTTATGCCAAAAATCCAAAAAAAATATTAAAAAAAAACCAAAAATAGGTCTTGTTTTTCCCTCGTCCATGATTATTTCTTTCATTATGTGATTTAACCATGGGTCTAGTCTTTTAGATGGTTTTTATAGGATAGGGTGGTGTTTATATTGTGACATCCATTGGACCTTATGTGTGTTTCTCTTGAATTGGCATATAGGGGTAGGTCATTTTCGCCAATTTTGCATTTTTCCGTCACGACTATTTTTTATGCCTTAGGTCTGACCCCATCAAGTTGCAACTTTCACCACTTCCTATATGCATGTCGTAGCTTGGCGGTAGAGCTCACCCACTCATGGATACCTTCGTTAGCACCCTCTTTCCATATTGGTGTCCATGCAGTGTTTTTTAATATCTCTCATAATTCCTCCTTCTGACTTGCCATCACTTCGAATTTGAGCCTCATGTCCTCTTCTTCGTCTCTTTTCTGGCCATACCCTAGGAGGATTCTACACTATATCCCTTGTGATTTCTAATTTTATCAGCCTATTTTATCAAATTGAGTTTTGGTTTCTTTTGTCCATTGTCATCACCTGCTTGGATTATTGTTCGAATTCACTTAGTGTTTTACCCTTTCCTGGAAGAACCACTGTAATGAGTGGTCCTATTAGTTAGCCTCGTGTTAACCTTATGTCATGAGAAGTTCCAACATTTACCAGAACTAGTTTCTACCGTTTATACCACACGTTCCTCCAAGACGAGTTTCCTTTAAGATCTTTTCAAACTCCTTAAATTAGAAAATATTTCTAAGTGTACTTGTCTACTTCGCGCTTGTTAAAGTACTTGAAGTGTCGCCTACCCAATATAAGTTAACCCTTTTCTAGACTGGGGTAAAGTAGCTATGAAAAAGGAATATCCTAGTCTACTGTGGCTAGGAGGTTCTCCCTCATATAATTTTATCTCTTTTTCGGGCTTGTGAGACAACTTTACGAAAAAAGAAATTATAAAAAGAGAAGGGAGGGAAAATTTATTTCCATTAGTCATCAATATGGCAGCGTCAGGCACATCTCCATTGAACATGGCACTTTTCTTCTTCATTATCTGACAATTGGGTTTTAGCTTTCCTAAGAGTTGAAACATACATATGAGTCTCTTTACTCCTTTGACTGGTTACTCTTCTAGTCATATGGAGCATGCCTCAATGCCTCTTTCATTATTGCTTGATATCACATGGTGCTGATTAGTCATGCTACCAAGTTACTCTTGTGTTGTGTCGCTATGTGTTAAATGGAAGTATCAGTCGTCGACCATCTGCAGTAGCCTGTGGATATTCTTAAGTCGGCCATCCCTGTGTCAGTTGTACTTCATCACTTCATGACTTAATCCATACATCACATCATCCTAGTCTATTCTGTGTCGATTGATGGGGGATACATTAAGTCCCTCCTTCGATGGATCTTCTCCTGTCAAATTTAGCTCATTATCTAGAAGCTTGATATAGGAACCGATAGTACCTTGGAACTTTCAAGCCTCATGGCAGGCTTCCTTGCAATCGACATTTGGTTTACATCATTGGCTCATGATTGGTTGAGTTCACTTGTGTTCGATGTCAACTCATTTATTCACACTTACTGGACTGTACTAGGTGCCTTGGGGTCCATTTTCCTCATTGGTGGATTCAGTCACGTATGTTACTGGTTTTTCTCATTGGCTGGTAATCAGGCGATTTCTACCATGTTCGACCTCAGCTCATCTATTCACATGTGTAGATTCATACCATCAGGGTTATGTTGAAGACCTTGGGTTAGGGACATCTCACTCTTATATGACATCTTTCCCAGGTTGCGTTGGATTTATGTATCATTTATGTACTTTGAGGACCATCTTGAGTCACTTCTTTTTCTGTTATGTGTCCATAGTCCTACTGATGTATACTGTGACATAGATTTATGATTGTATTTCTTGGTGGCTATGCTATTTTCATTGAGTCACATGGATCGACTATGTTTGTTTGTCGTAGACATGTTATAGCACTTTATGTCATGGATCTACTGTCTATGTTTTGGCAGAAATTTTCGGTGTTCTCTTATGACCGAGCATGGGTATCTCTTCCTCGAGGATGTTATCATCATAGTTTAGACTTCAGCTCCATTGTCTTCCGATCCGCATCCTAGGCTTTGTTTCCTCACTACCGTTTCGACCTATGAGTTTTGTCATAATGTATTTCAACCATCAGCTTCTGATTCTGACCTGATACATTATGGGGCATATGTTATAACCCTATTTACCAGTTCATTATAGTGAGAGAAACCAAATATAAACTTACCTCAATTGTTTGGCTAAAAAGCATTCATTTTCACCTTTTCTTTTACTTATGTGAGATTTATCCCATGATAAAATGGTGAATTTACATAATTGAGAAATTTCTCATAATTATTTTTCCAAAATATTATAATTATGAGATAATAATTATTTCATAATTGATATAATTGAGAAAAATCTCATAATTGGGAGAAATGTTTCTAGAGTTTCCCATTCCCAAGGAGATCAACTTGACCTAGTTGTTTATGAGTTGGCCAGGGGTCCATTATTGTAGAATTTTTCTAACTTCTCAAGCCCCTAGGTGTCTATATACATTCTCCCAAAGGATGGAATGAGTCCATATAATATCACCAATAGGAAAGGGTGGAGGGGAGAGTATCCAAATTATAGGGAGAGAGCTTTGCCCTATTGGAAGAGCTAGTCTTGGAGAGCTTAACTTTTGATGAGATGAGATATCGATCCATTGTTTCCATGTTGCTGCCATATAGAGAGTTTGTGAGGTCTTAATGATATGTGAGTGCTCTTCATGCTCATTCATTGGATCTAGCAGGGAAACTCTTTCGGATCATGGAGAGGAGACACTAGAGAGAAGGTGTAGAAGTGTTGTATCATTTTTACGAGATTAATGAAGATCTATGTTCTCTCCCTTACATGATTGTGTTTCAAATATTGTGATTAGTTTATTATATCATTGTTTATCTAATGATATTCCGAGGAAGATCTATTTCTGTCATTGAATGTTTGTGACGTGTGCAGGTGTTGAGATCATAAGCAGAATGGGTAGATTGCTCATGTGGAGCACAATAATTCTGTTATGAACTCAAGGTCAGTACCCAAACTGTGAGGGGGCAAGGTACTATCCTCTTCCTCATAGTGTAAATACAATTGCATGATTCTTGTTGAATCACATGGGATTGAGATATTTTGTATCTTCTTAGTCGTGCATTTTTCTGTCTGGTGATCTATCGAACACTAGATCACTAAGAAATAGATCCTTACAATTTCTAATGCAACACAAATACAAAGGGAAAATACCAAGGTATTGTTTGAATCATTCTCAATACCAAGGAAAAATACCAAGGTAATGTTATCCAACCATATGGAACCATTAGCACTCACCCCAGATACCATGGTAGACCATTAAGCTGTCATATCAAAATACCATAGGAAAAATACTTGGTAATGTTATCCAACCAATTGAACCACATGCAAAATTTTCATAACTAATCATAGCCAAAAAAACCTTCAAGCCATCAATGACATACCCTACAACTGATAACACACGCATTTTTCATAGCATCCACACACACCAAATACCATCTAGTGCCTGCATTAACAACTGCAACCAATCATGACCTATACCTGTACCAAACACACATATTGATAATCAAACATATGCTACCAGGTTGACATAGATGCCATTCAAAAAATTTGCAACACACACCAAAGCCAAAAATATCCCCCTTTGGCATTGATGACAACCCTAATTGAACCATCCAACTGATACTGATCTTTGAAACTGATCTCCTCAAGCATTCCCCCTTTGAAATCAATGGAAAAGGGATAAAATCATCAATGGTATCCATAACTGAATATTCAATAGCTCCCCATGGACACTATCTAGATCAATATATCTACAAACAAAAAGTTATTTCACTCCCCATAGCAACATGACAAAAAGATGCAACATCAATAACTTTGTCAATGACTATCTCTCCTAATGCAGCAACAAAAAATATGATCACCAACACACAGCATCACGAGCAACAAATTCATACAACATCACCATACTATAATCACCAGTAAATCAAAACTCTCTCTCCTAACTTAATGAGCAACAACATCAATCTATGACCAACCATATTACTCTAAAAATTGAGTATTAACACATAAATAGACAAGGCCAAAGAATAAATCATGACCATCCATATACCCTCAATTAGAAACACAATAATCACATCTGATAGAAAATCACACACTGGACATGCCCCCCTTGAGCATCATCGCTATCATCAACTTGCAATCAAAGCTTTCATGCTGAAAGCTCCACCTCATGGGCCAAAACATTGACTTCACACAACATGACTGATATGAAATATGATATATGACTGAAATAACAACATCCATCAGGACACATGTGTGGTTGGTCCATCTCTCATTAACACATATTAGACTTCAATACTCTCTCTCCAACATGACCTTGACCAATGATAACCCATGAAATCTAATTTCATGGTTTTAGAGTGAGATACAAGGTTGTAAAATGACTACATTATGATATACAACAACCAAAACATGGTTGTAACAACTCTAGGAACTCAATCAACACAAATTTGACATGACTCATAACTCTTCCTATCACCAAATCATGGAAAAATGAACCCAGTGATTTAAACACTTTATTACAGGGCTTCATAAACATGATACATTTATGACATACAAATCAAGATACACATTAGCCTATACATAAATGAAATAGATGGCTCCCTTCAAAATACTCAACCAAACACCTTGACCATCACTAGAGGATACTCATATTAGCAACAAAATAATGAATAACCAACAATATTTATACTTATAAGAACGATATGTGCATCCTCATCATGCATACAACCATACTTTTACAAAATATAGATCCATCTGTATAAGAGCATCGTTATCTATCAACAAATGTTATGATGAGAAGTCCTTGAAGTAGCAGAATACAAAAGTAACCAATCACACAAAACATGTGATAATGAGCAACTAAAAACTCCAACTTGTACCAGCAACATCTAGCACATACTCTCATCATGATAAGAGATACCTCATTAACTTGAAATAGTAGCATATAATCTCACATATATATATAACAACAACAAAGTAATATTTGCAATGAATCACCATAAACAAGTCCATCTAAAACAATTAAAACAAATGCAATATTATGATCAAGAAACAAGCTCATCACGTCATGAGAAAAATACAAGTTGTAACATATAAAAAATCATGAATGCCAGTTTCCAACCATATATCTCGACCTTCTATAAACAATGCACATCCCAACAGGCTTGTAATTTTTGTTCTATGATATGAAGCCTCTTATGAAAACCCTAGCTATGGAGGGAAAACTGTGTGAAACCCTAGCTATGGTTCCTTCACACTCTCGATGGCAACTCTCATCATCCGGTGTATCAAGATGGGCTCTAGAAGGGACATGCGGGTCACATCTTCATGACTTACCTTGATTATTTCATTTACCAGGTTGCCAACTGACCCTGTTTCCGCAAATTTTTCTAGGTAAGGGGTTATTTATTTAATGTATTGGTTTCAAACTTCCTGTGACTCTCCTAAGAAGTGCCTTTCACCGACTGGATGATTATTGCGGGGTCCATTCAACCTGCTCCGTCAGAACAGTTTCACAGGCGCTATTCGCATTGCGTGTGGCAGAGGGTTTTTCCCTATCACACATTTCTTTGTGAAGCCATTTACCCTTAACCAACCTCAGAAAAGTGCGGTCGACATAACGATTTCCGGGTTTTTTTTGTTTTTATTTGGCTAGATCTGTTGGACTGCAAAATGACAGATGATGAAATGGACTACTTGGAGGACGCTTTGGAACATGTCTAGATATTCAACCAGAGTCCTTTCCTAGGTGGCAATGCATAGGTGGACACGGTGGAATCCGAACAGAAGGACGTGGAGGAAGTTATTGTTGGGTCGGAAGTTATACCCCCACTGTCAATGGAGATCCCGTAGAATTTGGCATTGGGTTCAGAACCACTCATACAAAATGATTCCTCTCTGGTGTTCTCCATCCCTTCACCATCGGTGCTAAGCACATGGGAGCAACAAGCTTAGGTCTTACTGGACCCATTTGTCACTCATGTATATTTGGCTAATATTGGGGGTTGCTCCTTCATACAAGGAGACTCACTGGGTAATAATAGAAGCATTCTGTAGGGTGGGAGTCCGATTTCCACTTATCAGGAAATCCCGGAGATTCCTATCACGACAGTCACCTCGGGCTGCTTCGAAGGCATACCCAACATGAATCAACTGCAAGAAGGTTCTAGGGCTTCAGACTTTGACGAAGCAGCGAAACCAGTGCGAGATGCATCGCTTAGACATACTCAGCGTGGAAAGAGGAAACAAAGGTGTACAAGGAATCATAATAAGAAGGATTTTTTCATAAAGCAAGAAGTTAGTATGGAAGAGGTTATGCACAAATATCAGACTGTCCTGGTCGGCAGAGTCCGTGGTCGAAACTACACTAGTGCGAGGCTTAAGTTATGGACTACAGAGATTTGGGGAAATTTTTTACCTCTTCTTCTCGGTGTACTCACAATGAACAAAGGATGGTTCACACTCATCTTTCCGCAGGCTGACATGGTGGAATGGGTACTATCCAGATACTGGCACATCAAAATGAACCTAGTTTTATTGAAGCGATGGATGCCCTTATTTGACCCAGACAAGGAGAAGGTAGGAGCGGGTCCTATCTGGGTTAGAATTCATGGAATCCCTCTACATTTATGGAACGAAACCCTCTTTATATCCATTGGGGATGATCTGGGTATTTACCTAGATCATGACAAGTCATTTCTTGACACTGGGAACATTTCGATGGCTAGAATTTTGGTTTTCCTGGAAACTAGGGAAGGACTATTTTAAGCATATAACATTAATTTCAACAATACGGTGAGGATGCAATTGCTGGACTATGAAGGGGTACCCTTTAGATGTTGTAGGTGTCATGCTGTTGGGCATTTATACAAATAATGTCCTCTTATTGAAGCGACAACGTCTTCTCCCAAGATCCTAGTTCATATGGCTACTCAGACAGATGATATCAATGCACCAAAGGACTGAAGTGGTTTGGAATTGGAGGCAAGTGGTACTTCTGCTGCTGGACCCTCGGTGACCCTCTTACTTGGCTCGCAGATGCATGGAGTGACCACGCCCTCACTTCCTCTTCAGAATACGCCACTGGGTATTCCTACCTCCCTCTCTGATTCGATTGCAACATATTTTACTTCTACTTCTGGTATTGATTGCACTATATCATTTCATGGAACTTCCTCTCCATATGGTTTTACTAATTCCATTAATTTCCTAGTTGTATCTACCCCTCCATCTGTTCCCCACCCTAATCCCTATATCTTAACTGAAGACTCATCTCCCCTTTCGATTCACCTATTAGAAGGTATCTATGGGGGGCATCCATACAACCTCAGATCCTCTTCTCGTACCCTCGAAGTCTAGTCTCCTGGACTTGGGGGAGGTATCTGGGGGTTATTTCCTGAGATCCATAAGAGGGCATCCCTCATCATTGAACAAGGCTATTAGGAAAGTCGGATTGGAGGTAGCGGCAGGGACTAAATATTATATTGAGCAGGTTCTTAGAGCAAAGAACACCTGAGACAACAATGATCAATGATTTTCCTCTCCTATAATTGCAGGGGTTTAGCCAGCCCTAAGAAAAAACTAGCTCTCAGAGCTCTACTGCAGTGGGTGAAGATTGATGTTTTATTTCTGCAAGAAACTCTTGGGCCAGGATCCTCTGTCTCACAAACCTTGGTGGTCTTATTGCTGGATTGGACATTCCAAAAAATCGATGCTAAGGGGAGATATGGTGGTTGTGCTATTAGGCTCAATAAAAAAAAATACAGATTCATGGCTGGTGGGGAAGGGAAGTCATACTTGGAGCAGATATCACCACATCGAAATCTGACAATCTGCTTATGCTAATAAATATTTATGGACCTTGTCTCCATCAAGAGACTTTTTGGCAGAACTGGATACAAAGTACCATCATGCAAAGGGAAAACATTATTATGGGAGGAGATCACAATTTCTCCATCGGGCAAGCAGAGTCTTGGGATCCGAATGCAAATCTGGATAATCTATCTGATTTTCTTCTCAATATCGTCGCTGATGTTGATCTACTGGACCTGGAATGAAAATTATAGATAAGGAATCTGTTACACCATTTTTTGGTCATCTAAACTATTACTATTAGATGGACCTAAGTACACCATGTAAGACCAATTTCACCCTCAGTAAAATTGCTTTCACTATGAAAAATAACTTAGTAAACCACATTTATTAAGTTGTTTATGGTCTAAACAGGAAACCCCATGAGGAAATATTAAATAAATCCACATTTGTTTGATGTTCCTCAAGGAATAATTAGTTAAACAACAACTTAATTAATATTCCTAGTCATATTTAACCCAAAACAAGAAAATTAATTAGATAAATTATTATTTATCTTATTATTTTCTAGGAATAATTATTTAAACCTTATTTAAATAATATTCCTTGTTAAATTGGAGTAAATCATTCATAAATAATTAAGTAAATCATTATTTATTTGATTATTACTCAACCACATCCTTAAAATAATAAATAAATCATTTTTTATTTAGTATTTACAAATAAAGGGATTTGACCAAAGTCAAATTATTTTTCCCTCCAACAAATATAATAAAATATTCCATAAAAGTTGGATCTAGAATTGGTTAATAATATTTTAATTTTACACCAATATCTAGACTAACTCAATATTTTGTTATAAATAGAAGGGTTTTTGCATTCACTCACTACCTTTTGGTGCCTAAAGATCACTCTGGATCTATACTTTTGGTCTAACTTTGATCCACCATCATTGTCATATTTTGCTACCATTTTTATTGTGAGCTCCCTTTGCATTCCATTTTTGTCTGGGTTTTCTACACCATCAAGAGAGAGAGATTTTAGATCTGAAGTATTGAGGACTTACAACAACCCATCGCATTGAGGGGGACTGGTAACATCTTTCTATTTTCCCTTCCTAGGTGTCAAAAAATACAAAAATTCTTTAAAACAATCTTGTCTTGTCTATTGGATGCATGGAGCAACTCTTGCTTTTATTTACTTCTTAATGTGTTTTAATGCATAGATCTAGATTTTTACAGCATTTATCTTGGTCAACTAATTGCATATCTAAAGATATTGGCAGCCATCTTTGTTGGTAGGGCTGTTTGTTATGCACTAGTGAGCCTTTTTAATACACTTGCAATTAAGATTCATACTAACAACTGGTGACTCCACAAGGGTTTACGATTACGACCTGTGTCGTTTTTCAGATCCCTGCATATCTAGCTACTTCAAACCCTAGGATTTCTCTTTGGCTTCTTTTTTTTGTTTTCTTGATTTTGTTTTTAACCTATAAAACCATAAAACATTAAAAATTCTAACTTCGGTGTGTTTTTGGACCTATTTCGTAGGTGACAGGCATCAGCCGCAACTGAGATGAATTTTTTTTTTCTGAAACCTGCTCTTGAGAGTGTCAGAAGTGCAGGTCGCACGTTTTGGGCCAAAACCCACGACTTGACCCTACAGGGCGTAGAAAACAAGCCAAAACCTGTGACCTCTGCAGAAAACAGGTCAGAAACTACGACTTGGAATTTTTGCGGGAATTTTTTTGAGCTTTTTCTAAGTTTGTCTGGGCCTCTGTTCAGGGTTGTCTGACCTCTGTCTCCACCCATTTTGGACCTGTACTTGTTCTATTTTTCTCAACAAAGTGGGAACCTAGCCCCCTAGGGCTTCAGTACCCTCCATATTTTGTGGAAGTGTTTTAGCTGCTGCAGGTTGTCTAAAATTTTAGAGTGTTCAACCTTTTTTCAGATCTGATCCCTTACCTTCAGATCCACTTCAGATATGCTATTTATCCTTCCAAAACGCCTCCTTTTAGTTTTGTTTAGGTTTTCCTCTAGGGTGCCCTCCGTTTCCCTCTAGGTTATAGCATTTTGCCACCTCGTTTACAACAAATTTTCATCTGATTTTTTGTTGTTTTTATACACCTATTTCCAGCAGATCTGACCTTTACATCATTGTCCCTCCTGACTTTAGATCTATTAGATATTTTTCTGTGCTCTGACTATATTTTTTCGCACCTACATACTACTTGTTGAGAGGCTTGCCTCCTTGGGGTTAGATTAATGCATAATTAGTTGTTTATTTTCTGTCATTTCAGTTTCATATACTGTTATCTACAGGTTTATTTACAGTTATACAACACACTTTTTCTTTTTCTCTACAAACGTCTGGGTTTAAAAATTAAAATTTACACACTTAACACACACACCCTAAGTGAAGAAGAGCTTGGTTAACACCGCCAAGAAAAGACTTTAACATTGTAATCAATTGATCGTACACCTCTCTGCCCTTTTTTTGACATTGTAATTAGTTGATCCTGCACCATAGAAAATTTTAGGGGCGAATTTTAGCCCATAGGCGAAATTTAAGGATTTCCAATTTTGAAGGGGCAAATTTTTTAAATTACACCCATTTTCAATAGTTAAAAAAATTAGCCCAAAAAAATTTAATAAATAAATCATTATTATATTTTAGCCATAAAAAATTAGGGCAGATAAACCTTTCCAAGCCCGATTCGCCTGGTTTGTTTGGAAAATTTTATTCAGATTGCCAGATTTCTAGAAATGGGATTGGTTATGTTGGACTGGTTTCGCCCTCTCAATTCCTTGGAAATCAAGCTCAATCTTGAATTTTCTCGCCCTATATTTCAGGGCGTAGGGGTTGGTAGTTTGTTCTTCATTTGTGTTACATTTCAAGGTAGAATTTCAGGGTAGAACAAGGGTTTTCAAAATCCAGGGCTCTCTGTACTAGGGTTTTCAAAATCCAGTTTATCATTTGTCGGCCTTACCGGTCCAACCAGTTTATCATCATTTATCAGCTAGGTCGTTAAAGGGTCATGGAGTCTACTAGAAATGACATGTAATGATAACTATAGGTGGTGATCGATTTGCAGCCCATTAACAACGATTGAGATCAGAAAAATGAGAAGGGGCAGTGCTATGCTCAGCTTTTGGTATTATGTTACTTCGAGAATGAAAGACTACCTCAATGCTATTGGGTTTGTTCTGATAAATAAGAGATTCACTGAGAGAATCGACTGCACGATAGATAAATGAAATTTGTATACACCCTTTAATGGGTTGGTGGAATGTGTCAGTGGAATGAAGGGCCCTTTCCGTTTTGAGCTGCTTAGAGAAAGCAATAAATAAATGCTATCTATATTTCCTGGTACAACACCTTAGTTTTGGATTTCAACTTGAGGTACAAACATGACGATGATCTCTGCATGAAAATTCCATGAATCTATTAGGTGGAAAGCTTCTGGGATTTTTTTTTTATTATGTGACAGAGCCTGTGGAAAATTTCCTTGTAAGAATTTGATTGAACTTATTTTGTTGATGTTTTTCTAGACTGATCAGGTTGGGGCAATAGGAGAATCCTGCTCAGAAGAGACGGGAAAAATCAAGGGACAGGTTTCTCCCTTTTCTTGGTTGTATGAAATTACTGAAAGAATAGGTTAAAAATTCCAGATATTGTAAATAAGGCTTTCTTGATTGGTGACAGAAACTATATTTATTGTGTTGGCTGAAGTTGATTTTATATTGAATCCTTAGATATGGTTTAGTCTGTAAGACCTGTATTGTTCTATACCCAATTTTAATGGGCAGTTTGCATCACTAGTTATATACCCAATTTTAAATCTTTATGGCTGCCATTGGTCCAAAATTCATAAGCACTCAGCATGGATGATGCCTAATATGTGCCCAGTTATATTTGAGTCTCGAGCTTAAAATACAAAGAAAAGAGAAAATTGGCTCCTTAATAGTTAACCGTAGAGATGCCCAACGGCAATTAGATTTGAATTCGACCACTAGAATGTCTCTGTTTCAATTTTTAGTTTTTCTCGGGTTCCTGTATCTTACGGGGTTTCTTTGAAACTCTCCTGTTTCTTCAATCCTTTCTCTTATAATTTGTTATCATGTGTTGCAGAGACCATGTTGTTATTATTATATCAGCTATATAATCCTTTCATGTGGGGTGATTTAGACAGTGCCTCTGGCCACCTGTACTGCAATGATAAAAAATCTTAAGTGGCCAAGGCAGACCTCCAAAGCCACAGTCAGAACGCAGGTTCCTGATATATATGGGTTACATTTGATCCCGGAGCTTTGCTAGTTCAAAACCAACTCCAGAGGTCAAACACCTTTCCTCATTATCATCCCCTTCTATGGTCCTGGCCAGATCTTCACATATTGTAACTCTTCTATTGGCTTGCAATGAGTTGATTAAATCTATTTAATTACTTTGTCAAATTTATCTTTATATAAGGAAAATCTAGGTTCGGAAAATCTCATGCTTTAGACCTTTTCATCAATGGTAGATAATTTATACTCTGTATCATGTGTGAATCTGTGAAAGCATTAGACCTAAGCTGTATTTGTTTTTGGGACGAGAAACACGTGTGACACTGGCATACCCAAGAGATCATGTAATCAATCGAGAATAGGTGATACAATTTTCACATTCAAGTGCCTTTTCTGAATAATTTTTAATAATGGCCAAGAAGAAAATAGGCCCTTCATGCCCATGTAACATCAGGTGGAATAATTGACGTGACTCAACATGCTATGATTTAACCATATTTATTTAGAAAAACCACTTTGAAATCATATTCAAATGGAAGCTATACTGGTTTAACAACACATGAATCATTAAACCTAGGAAAAAAGTGAATAATGTAAAATAGTTTTCTCAGTTATTTGAAGACATTTTTATTTCGTGGTCTGATAGAACATTTGGCTCAGGAGAACTGAAAGTCACCCATTCACTTATATGGATTCCCACAGGAATAGAAAAAATTCATAAATAATACTTACTCATCAAGGAACTCACAATCAATAATTATACAAGGGTCATGATAGAAGTCTTGTTATTTTTGAGATGAGAAAACTAGTTTCTTGTGTATGTTGACTTTGGAAATTTTAATGGTCAGGACTCGTGTTAAATAAGATTCCTTCTTACTCTTGTTTTTTCTCTTAACAGGTGCATTTTTGGGTTTTTCTTGATCATATACTCGCAGAATCTTTTGATAAGATGAGCATGTGAGCAGTCAGAAAATACACAATGTGCCATTTGCTTTGCTGTTCTGGTGCAAAAGAAGAAAGCTTTGTCCCACCTGATAACCATTATCAAAATCAAGGGGCTTAGGGCTGCTGGAAAAGTTCTTTGAATGACATAATTTGGTATGCAACTCTTCATGATGTGATGTGCAAATATTCACATGGCTAAAACATTTCGTATTGCCTCCAACTTTATCACCTACATCACCTTTATCTTGCATGGAAGATGTATCCCTGCTCCACGGCGTTACTTTTCACCTCTTGGTGAAAATGCTAGTATTACTTGATTTTCCATGCTTATGTGGAACATGGTTGAGATAAGGAACTATAACAAAAATGGATTTGCATGAAATCTTTATAATTTTTTCAAATGTGAAATTTGTGATTCGTTACTAAGTTTCTTCATTATTTTATAGATCATTACATGTCAAACCGACTTTACTCCTTGACTGGCATTGCATTCAACGTTGTGCATAAGTATGATTTAAATGTATCAATCAAAAGTATGAGTTTATCTATATTTGATAATGCAAGTTGAATACATCATACAATACATAGGAGTGCTATGGATATGAAGTTCAATATGAAATAATCTATTGATTGGTACTATTACTATTATATAATGGGTGCTCCTCCAATGGCCATTTATTAGCTATGTGGAGAAGGCTTTTTCGAATTTGTATTTACTATAAGATTTGGTATAGCTGAGTTGCGGACAACTAAGTAGAATTTGGTAGGAATTTTGGAGTATGTGTAATTCATAATGATCTTGTATTCTCTTCATTGATGATTTTTCAATGTGTGAGTTTTGATCTAAGCCATTGCATTATCAATGTGTCAAGGCTAAAAAATGGACCTATATGTCAACTTCTTATGATCTTTCCTAGGAACATGAATCCTAATTTTTGTAGGTTTAAAATTTATCACAAGTCTCAAAATTGTGGTCGAATTTGTGGAGGCTATCTCAAAACTTATTTAAGGTACCATGGATCTAAATTTCTTATGAACTTTCAATACTATAACAAACTTTGGTGCAAATTGTTGATCAATTCTCACTTGGTTAGGGTTATAGATGTTAATGAAACTTTTGTGTGCATGCATGAGAGTTGGGTGCAAATGCACAATGTTGTGTAGCATTAGTGTGATAAATATGGGATAGTGCAAAGCATAGTTTTGAAGATTAGTCTAGGTTGACTCATACAATCAAATCAATCAGTTGATTGTTGGTTCCAGTAGACGAAAAGTCTTACCGAGGCCCAAATACCAAAGAAAAATAGAGCCCATCATAGAATTTCTCTTTGTAATTATCTACACTTCCTACCTTCCATGCTTCCCTCAAACTCCTCTCCAGCCTCAGCCATCGGTGCATAGTAGTAGCATGAGCAACAACACTACACTGAGCAGAACTAGAAGAACACGTTTTCCAAACTGCACGAGAACTACTTCCCTCACGAGTCACCATGTGCCATACTTAGTCTTGGTGGTTTTCTACCTTCAAATCCTGGTTCAACTACCATATCTTCATTGGAACCAACACCCCGAACTCCATTAGACAACGATTTTCCATTTTGTACTAGTGACTCGCCATTTGTACTAGTGATTCACCATGATTTTACAAGATAATATAATCTTTTGAGAGATTTGCCAAAAAAATTATGTATACATATTAAATTGTTAATAAAACTGCCTTCTATTTTTCCTATGTATCATGGGGATTCGCCCAATTATTATACATGTAAATTTAGGGGGGTTCTTAAAATTTTCCCTGTCCTGCACCTCTTCGCCCTTGTTGGTCTCTCTTCCCTTTGAGCCATGTTTATGCCTTCAGCATTTCACCACCAAGGCATATATACCGGAGACTTCTTGGCCTTCATCCTCAGTTTCCAATTGGAAGACTTACTTCTCCACGTAGGATTCGAGTTAGTCCTCTACCGAATCTGCACTCTGACTCCTCTTCTGGTTCATTAGGTTCCCCTTCTAGTTCTGCCACTGGTTCTTCCCTTGTCACCTTCACCATGTCTGGTTTAGGACCTAACACTGGTGGTAACCTCGGCCCTAATGCTGGGAATACTACTAGTGGGACCGCAACAAGAACTACTCCAGCTGCTCCCTTGCTCCCCTATATGGCAGGCCTTAGTCTTTCCAATTTTAACCAGTTTATCAATGACCCTATACGCCATGATGCTGGTTGGCCTGCTATGCCAACCAATATCCCTTCTGACATCCGCAAGTTTGAAGATCTTGCTGGAGAAGATCCTATAAATCATGTTCAATCTTTACACATGTGGTGTTTGTCTAGCTCCATTACCGATGACTCTGTATGTCTTTAATTGTTCCAACGTACACTTACTGGCAAAGCTTCTAAGTGGTATGCTGATTAGGCCTCATCCTCTCATACCATATTTGCAACCCTTGCCCAGGCTTTTCGGCCTTATTTCCAGCTTCCCCTTCATTATGACACTGGTACCAGACTTTTGAATTCTTTCTGTCAATCGTCTACGACCCGCCTATCCGATCATGTCTAGGAATGGCAGAGAAGAAAGAGCCTATGTCGAGCCCCTACCTTAGAAGACCATGTATACATGGACTAGTTCCTTAGATCCCTTTTGCCTAATATAGGCAAAGATGTCACATCGCATTTCCCTCAAACCAAAGAAGCCGCTCTCCAAATTGCGTTAAAATATGACCTGATCTACGCTCAATCGGGTTATGTTTATACCGTCTTACCTGATCTTCCTAGACTCGGTGGTGCCAACACACAGGGGGAATCTCATGCCACCGACGGTATCATTGGAGCTCTTTCTCATCCATATGCTCAGCCTCCCATGGGCTACGGTTCACTCAGGGAGGGCCAGCACCTCCAGCACTTTTCCCCCTACCGGTAGCATTTATCTAGGATACGACACATCTCCTCCTTTTTCCCAACCTCGCAACCTGTTTAGCACAATGTTACTCAACCTCCTTATTATCCGTCTTCATAGCCTGGTGCTCCAACCCCTCAAGAATTAGAACCTCCACCTCCCTTGCCTTCTCAACCCCCACAACAACAGGCACCACCCCCTCAGGGGCAATTATATGCACAACAGGGCGCGATTAATCCTCCTACTTCCAAAAAGAAGAGGAAAGACACTCAAAATCAATCTGCCCTTGGTAATCCTGGACCTAATCCTCAAAATAATGCACCTAACACTGCTAACCAGCAATAAGGCACTCAACCCAAGCAGGATAGGCCTGTTCACACGAATACGCCTTATTCTTGTTGTGGTGTTTATGGTCATTACACTCACGATTGTCCTATTTTACCACAGATGCGACAAATGTGGGAGACTCAAGCAACATCACGAGGACAACAAGCCTCCCCTTTCGTCCTTCCCAAAGCTGCGCCTAGTCAGTCGGCTATGTTTACTAATCCTTTCCCTTAGCAAGTATTCATGGATACCCAACCACCTAAAGGTCAGACGACCACACAAGCTCCTCCATCTGGTACCTCCTATTACCAGATTCTCATGATGAACTCTGACCAACCTTGTAATGTTCCCAACTCAGGACAGCTAGCTAGGCATGACTGGAAAATGAATTTTCTAGTAATGGCAGCTATATGATTTGAAACCAGGACCTAGATCCCTTAGATAAATGCATCTAAGACCTGAATCCAAGAGGAGGCTCCAAATAAATCCTTATAAAGTGGTTAAACAACTCTCCCACTACTAGATTTCCTCAAGAAGTGCCCGATGAGGGACTGCAACAATTCTTGAGCTAGAAATGAAAAGAAAATGTTATTATACAACTATGAGCATATGAAGATCTGAATAGCCATCAAATAATTTTATAGCAGCAAAAGAGTACAAGTTCTTGAGGAAACATCTACTCAAGAAAGGCAATGCAAGCCTCAATAAGACATGTACATGAAAATAGAGAACACTGGTATTTCTGCATTAACCCAGGCTATGAGGACGCATTTTATGAGAGGTACTGCTCTATATGACATAATACCTAAAATATATGACAAGATATGGCTCAAATAGAATATGGGAGAAAATATCTAACCCTTAGAAGCAATAATACATCAATCCTCCAAGGGATTGGCTGAAATATGCATAATGGAAAAAATGCCGGAGTTGCTGGGTAGCTGTAGCAACTCAAATCTGGAACTCGATAGAGAAGGCTGAAGATTATGAGAAATATGAATTAGAACTTCTCCAAAGTGGAAGGCTGATCCTTACACTTGAGATCTCACCCTCCAATCAACACTGCAATCGCTCACTGCAAGTTCTCCATGAAAATAACACAGTCTAAGAGGATAAATGCGCTGTAGGTGGAATGGAATAAAGTGGCAAAGTGCCAAGATATGAAAATAATCTCCAAAGCTTCCAAACTAATCCTCCAAATGAAAGGAAGAGTCTCCCTTTGAAAAACAAGCAATGGAAGAGGTGTTGTAACTTCTCACTGCAACACCCTGCAACACAGAATTATACTGCTACAACAGTAACGCTGTCCTGGAGGAGGATGCTTGGCCTCAAGACTAGATGTGAGACAAATTAGTAGAACTCCTTCAAGAGGCTTCTCAATAAAGGAGAAGGAATCCTAAACAGGAATTCCCCGGCAATTCTTGCTAAACATACGAGAATGCACAATTGTCTAAATAGACAATGAAATGAATAATCATAAGCATGTTCAACAATGGTTGCCTTGTACTCCTTTTATACAATGTTAGATCCCTCTCCATGGGTTCCACTCTATTAGGTTTTCTTCCATAAAGGAATATTCCCTCCTCTATCTCTGCGCTGTCCCATGTAGTGCTTTCCACCTCATACCTTGCACTGTTTGACTTGGTCAAACTTAACCAAGCCTCTTTACAAATGTCTCCTTTCACACATGAGGGTGTGAAATCTAGTTCCAAGGCTGATCCCCTTTCATAATAGAGGGATTTTATCCATTTTTTTTATTATGAATGGGCCTTCTTACCCAATTATTCACCTCCTAAGTGAAAATAGAAAAAGTTAATATTCCAATTTATTGCGGGAAAAATTTGGAATATTACAGTCCTCCCCTCTCAAATGTTTCTTGTCCTCAAGAAAATACAAGGATATAATTGGAAAGTCTCCACTCAAGGCATGGATTTAGAAATGTGATGAGGAACATATTCCTCATGTGGATTTTCCATCCCCAAGCAATCATCCAAGAAAAATGAGCCACCTCCCAATAAGGCAACTCCTAAAAATCTCCTTCCACCTCAAGCTCCGAAAATGAAGGTGGGCTAAAAATATGAACATGGTAAGAATCATAGCCTACCCAAAGCTGTCCTCCTCTCCACTTGTGATAATTGTATAGTGTGTGTTGATTCTAAGCTGCAAAATTATTGCCCTGAAATGGAAAAGTGAAGAACAATCCTCCAAAGAGTTCTCCTCCAATAATGAAAAACAAGCTGGCCCAAAATATTTCATCCATGATGAAGAGGACATGATCATCATAGAACATCCTAATGAGAATTTTTTTGCAAGTTTTACATGATGATGCATGATACAAATAATATCTCAAGAGGATGCAACACAGTTTCATCCACTGCAACCTTAGAAAGGAACATGGCAAGTGACATACATAATTCATCACATCTACTAAGGAATAGTAAATGGCTGAATGTAACAACAATACAAGATCAAAAACTTGCCCATGGATGTACAATGGATGACTATAAATTCCATGGTCCACCTCAAAAGAGAACAAATATGTAGTAGTGGTGGCCATATCTCCTCCCATGCTCCCATTAGAACATGTAGTGCAGAAAATGTGAGAATTATTCCCACTCAAGGACACATCCAACTCATTTGCCTCTCTCATAATCATGCTTATTATACAAATCTGATCCATATCAGCAAATGAAGTCATGATCAGCAATAAAATGAGGAATATTTTGAAGGTTTCATGTGTTGCAAGAATGTACCAACAGTTTTCCCAATAGTGGCAGTGCAGTTTTCCAAACTGTTGCTTCAGAAAATCACATGGCAAGTTGTTTTGTGTTACATGGATAGTTATGTATGTCATGATATCTACTGATGAATAGTAAATGGTTGAGTATATCAACTAATCATACATGAAAGAAAACACTTGCCCAAGGCCATATAAAATATGGTTGCCTCCATCATACAAATTGGCCCAATTTAGTCCATGGAGCCCATTGAAAAACTTGCCCTTTTGTGGAGCAATGCACTGAATATGAATGGTAAGAGTATCAAAATGTTGTGTTAGATAATCTATGGATGTAAAAACAAAATTCTTACCATATTTTGAGAGAAATATGATGCATGGTTATATGAATGGTCCCTCTATAGTAGTATGGCACATTCTCATGAAGAGTATTGAACCATTTGTGGTATAAAGATCACCCTCCTTATACTTGGAAATCCAAGTCAAGAGTATCATAGCAAGTGAGGTCATACAAATGTAATAGATGTTTCCATCCACTACTCCATAAATATCACCTCCTCTTTGTCCTCCAAGTGCGTTAAGTGTGAAGTTATCCTGGGGAAACTCCATCAATAACCCCAAGTTCTTAAGTGACAGCGCTATTGGCCTCTGCAAGTAATCTCTGGCCAACTGATCATAGCTCCATTCTTTGACTTTCACCTTATCAAATATATCTCCCATAATGCTACAATACATAATAAGTTCCTCCCAAGGTGGAATTACCTCTCCGTCATCAAAATCCAAGGAGACAATGCCATCTCCCCTTCCTACATCATCACACAAAGTGTGAGAGAAAATATGCTCTTGCTCTCTCATGAACAAGAAAAGCAACAAAAAATTTTGCTGCCTCCCCATACTTCCATCGTACAACTCATGTGATGAAGACACAATGAATGATATGAGTATCACATCAACACCATGCGTCGATACTCTATGCTGCCCAATGATGCAAGTATCCTGCCTTCTCTCCTCCATCCTTCTACTCTTAGGAAGAGTGTATGCCAAGTGATGGCCAAACGCTTTCAAGAGCAACCAACGCAGCCAAGCTTCCTGCTGCCTGGTATCATAAATTTTCAAGTAGCTTCCCAGCTCCTTTCTCATCAACCACATCCACTCAACCTTTTGTGGATGCCTTATCCTTTCCTTCATCTTGGTACTCCTCCCATGAGGGCTACCATTCTCCCAAACCAAATCTATGTCTTTGCACTCCATGGGATCTTGTAATGCAATGTTCTCAAGGATCAATGAGACCCTATAAGGACCAAAATAGGTGGTAGGAAAAAACCTCCCATCATGGTGTGCATGACTCAAGGAATTTCCAACACAGGCATTAGAGATGTTATCCATCTGAAGATGTCCTCCATCTTCTATCTGCTCTTGTGAGAAAGAAAGAAAAGCATTGTACTCCATGGTGTGTTGAAGTGCACCTCTAATGAGATATCTCCTTGACTCCTCCATCTCAACAATAGTATTCCAAAACCAATGAGGTATTGGATCTAAAAGTAGAAGTTCCTCTCTGAGTTGAGAGGAGCTCATTGAGAAAGTGTCATCCTGAAAGGATAAAGGGGTTATCACTCCAAGATGTCTACCATCCTTCATCAAGTATTCAAACCCCAACCTCAAATGTGATGTAAAATCCAACAATGGCTCATGAGAATGATGGTTTTCTCCCTTGAATATTTCCATGTTGCACAACGCAGTGCAACCAAGTTGATCTATGGTAGCAGTGTGATTTGACCCTTGGTCATTCAAAAGAAAATTTCCACATTGATAAAAAGATTTTTCTGCAACAATAGATTGTGGAAATATTTTCATACCTTGATGTGTATTTGGAACTTCTTGTAGGGCTGCAAGAGTTCCCTCATCCAAAGTGTTGGCTGCTCCAAATGTTGATGCATGTGGCTGCTCCTCTATGAGTGTGACAACGTTATCACAAGTCTCCTTAGGTGGTGGTGTGGGCTTCTCTTCCTTTTCCCTTTCACCATCAAAGGTTTTGATCAACCCTTGGATGAAATCTGCAAAAGTTTTCACCCTTGCATGGCTGAAGTGGCTGCTCCACCAATCATAGGCTTCACCTTCCAAGTGCAGCACTGAGATTTCAACAGCTTCTTTCCCTGCTATAGGATGTAGTAGGAAAAATGCAGTTCTTGCAGTAGATGACCCATCAAAGGTAGACAACAAAAATCTATTGCCTTCGATTCCTTTTCTGCTACAGGGTCTCTTATCTTCCTTTAGCTGGATGAAATGAGGAAAATCCAGAGTCTCCTTGAAGGCTCTAGGTTGAGATCTATACTCAACAAGGTAATCACTCAGGATCTCATAATCCAAGTGTCTTCCATGCTCAATGTCTTCTCCTTGATGAGAATAGGAAGTGCATGGTCCTTCCTCTTCTTCTTCTTCAATATTCTTGACCTCCTTGGAGAGGTTTTCTCTGGATCTAAACACTGATGAGAGAAATCTCATATTCTTCAACATTCTTATCTTCTTGGGCTTAGAATCACAGGTTGAGCCAAGAAAGTTGCTCTGATACCACTGTAATGTTCCCAACTCGGGACAACTAGCTAGGCATGACTGGAAAACGCATTTTCCAGTAATGGTAGCTACAGGATTTGAAACCAGGACCTGGATCCCTTAGATAAATGCATATAAGACCTGAATCCAAGAGAAGGCTCCAAATAAATCATTCTAGAGTGGTTAAACAACTCTCCCACAACTAGATGTCCTCAGGAAGTGCCCGATGAGGGACTGCAACAATTCTTGAGCTAGAAATGGAAAGACAACGTTATGCTACACCATGAGCATATGAAGATCTGAATATCCATCAAATAATGTTATAGAAGCAAAAGAGTACAAGTTATTGAGGAAACATCTACTAACTAAAGGCAATGCAAGCCTCAACAAGACATGTACATGAAAATAGAGAAAACTGGTATTTCTGCATTAACCCAGGCTATGAGGACGCAGTTTATGAGAGGTACTGCTCCATATGACATAATAACTAAAATATATGATGATATATGGCTCAAATACAATATGGGAGAAAATATCTAACCCTTAGAAGCAATAACACATCAATCCTCCAAGGGATTGGCTGAAATATGCAAAATGGAAAAAAATGCTAGAGTTGTTGGGTAGCTGCAGCAACTCAAATATAGAACTCGATAGAGAAGGATGAAGATGATGAGAAATCTGAAGTAGACATTCTCCAATGGATCTCCAAAGTGGAAGGCTAATCCTTACACTTGATATCTCACCCTCCAATCAACATTGCAATCCCTCACTGCAAGTGCTCCATGAAAATAATGCAATCTAAGAGGGTAACTGCACTGTAGGTAGAATGGAATGAAGTGGCCAAGTGCCAAGATCTACAGATAAGCTCCAAAGCTTCCAAAATAATCCTCCAAAGGAAAGGAAGAGTCTCCCTCTGAAAAACAGGCAATGGAAGAGGTGTTGTAACTTCTCAGTGCAACACCCTGCAACACAGAATTATGCTGCTGCAGCAATAAAGCTGTCCTGGAGGAAGATGCTTGGCCTCAAGCCTAGATGTGAGAAAAATCAGTAGAACTCCTTCAAGAGGCTTCTCAAGAAAGGTGAAGGAATCCTAAACAATAATTCCCCAACAATTCTTGCTAAACATCAGAGAATGCACAATTGTCTGAATAGAAAATGAAATGAATAATCATAAGCATGTTAAAAAATGGTTGCCTTGCCCTCCTTTTATACAATGTGAGCTCCCTCTCCATGGGTCCCACTCTATTAGGGTTTCTTCCATAAAGGAATATTCCCTCCTCTAGTGCTTTCCACCTCTTACCCTGCATTGTTTTACTTGGTCAAACTTAACCAAGCCTCTTTGCAAATGTCTCCTTTGACACATGAGGGTGTGAAATCTAGTTCCAAGGCTGATCCCATTTCATACCAGAGGGATTTTATCCATGTTTTTATTATGAATGGGCCTTCTTACCCAATTATTCACCTCCTAAGTGAAAATAGAAAAAGTTAATATTCAAATTTATTGTGGGAAAAATTTAGAGTATTACAAACCTATAACCGTAGATATAAACCTTCAGACTCGGTCTCGTCAGTACAACAAGCCTTCCGCTAAGTTTGTCCCCGAGCCCCCTTCTTCAGGTTCTATAGAGCCTCTTTCGACACCTAATGGTCCTTTGCAGATCCCTCAGGCTAAGGCGGAGTTTCATACCAAGATCCCTAAGGGACCATTATGTCGAAACGCTGCTTCTGGCAAAGATACCCATTCATATAACATAATGGATGATTTGGCGCAATCTCGTGCTGCCATCTCAATGTTAGAACTCCTCCAGTCGTGCCCTTCACAATGAAAAGCTCTACTATCTTCCATGGACGCTGTAGATCCTTCATATGATCGATTGATCGTCTTCGATGTTGACTGGTCAGAAGATCCTCCTCTTCGTGCTTCCGTCGCCTTCCAAATCCTAGTCAATATCCAGAACGCCAACGTTTCCCGTTGTATCATTGATGAGGGTGCATCCACCTACGTGATGTTTGCTTCAGTTTGGAAGCAAATCGGATCACCTAAGTTTGCCCCTTCCACGATAACTCTTCGAGCATGGGATGACCACGCTTCCTATCCCATTGGCCTATTCTACAATTATCCTATTACTGTTGCGGGCAAGACTGTTTGCGTTGACGTAGAAGTCATTGATGCCCCCTTAGATTAGAACATTCTATTGGGTCGTAGCTACACCTATGCGATGTCTGCTGTACCATCTGTGGTTCACTGCAAGATGTCCTTTCCCCATAATGGAAAGATACTAGTCACCATTGACCAGTTGACATATTACAAACCGAAGTCTCAGACCTCCCCTAATTCCATCATATCTTCGGTGGCCAATAAGAAAATCGCCAACCCCTTGACTAGTGTCTCACCTGGAGTCTACAAAGACTCCTATTTTCTTGGTACATTCCCTGATCTCCCTCCTTATGTCTCCTATCCCAGCTCATCAAATGTTTGCGTGATGCAATCATCTCGGGCTTCCCTCAACCGACCCGCTTTGGTTAGTCAGCAGCCCCACCCTCCGCAACCTACTCCTAGCCCTTCGATTCAGTGTTATATACCCCCTCATCCTGGCCATTCACCTGCAGCTGGTATATATGAGCCTCTCTACCCTCATGGAATGGTTCCTCCAGTCCTTAACCATCTCGAATTTTTCCCGCCTAGCCATTACTCCTCCTGTCAGATATCGTTTCTAGCTCACCCTTCTGGAGTGTTCTCGGTACCTGTCATGGCTACCCTATCCCTTCCTAACCTGACCATGGGGATTACCATCTGGTACATCGATCCCCTAGCTGCTATCACACCTGGTAAACCCAAACCTTATCTTTCTTTGACCTCAGTTCAACCGGTCCCTATGACCCCTCCCGCTGCTACTATGCCTCAGCCACCTCAACAAAAACCTTCTCATGTTGTGCCAGCTTCAGGTAAAAATGGAAAATCTTGCAAGAAGGCACCAAAGGAAAAGGCTGCCCCAACTGACCCTACTCCTCCTCAGCCTCCAAAGCCTTGTGCTTTGTGTGATGTCATCGGTCATGCCACCCATACCTGTCCTAAGTTGCCTCGTATCAAACCCATGGTTAATGTTGCGCTCCCTTAGTCTACGGTCCCTAAAGCCTCTATTTATTCCTCGAATGTAGCCAAGAACCCTAAGAATATTCACACTAACCAACCTTGCACCTTGTGTGATCTCCATGGCCATTATTACCACCACTTTCCTCGCCTCACACATTACTGCGCCTATTTGGAGGTAGTTCGAGAGTATGACATTGAACAGAACCAGTCCGCCTCTCCCGTCCTTGCGCCGTATGCTTCGGGCCAGCCTGAGGATTTACCCACTCCCATTGACATTCCCCCTCCTGATGTCGAGATGACAGAGCTTGCGGCCACCATCCTCTACCTATCATCATTCATGAGACCCTCGGTGGAAACTCCCTCTGAGACTCCCCCTTCTGTTCTGCTCGACCTCCCTTTAGAGATCACCCTGGGCTCAACATTGGTGGATCCCTTATCTGCTTGTTCTTCCATCACCCCCCGCGACGATGCACATGTAAAAATTTCTTCTCATGATTATGAGTCATGTAGCTTCGTCGCGTCATGTGGTCTCTCTTCCTCTAGTCTACCCATCTTCTATTGTGATGATGACATCATGGAAGCCTTGTCCACCCCTGAATTCATATTTCTCGCCCATAAGCAGGATGGCACCATCCGTGTCTATGGTGACTTTCACGACCTGAGCACAAGTTACACCTCTGATAGCTCCCACACACCACTTAATCGTCGGTGTGCGAGTAGTAGACATCTTACCCAGATCACTCCCTCTCGTAGTGTTTGTTTTATTTCTACTTTGTGCTCAGGTTGCCAGCATTGTTCATCATCCTCCCCTTCATTGTCTTGTGGCACCTTTCAGATGGACCTCCCATCCACACCTTGTATCGGTTATGCCAATGGTGCAAGTCGCTACTCCCGGAATCTAGCCTTGGTAGGTTGGGACATTTTTACCCCCTTACATTCGCTTGTTCTCTCGAACGGTGTATGCATTGGTACTACCACCAATAATTAGGCTGAATATGATGTAGTGTGAGGTTTATTAGGCAATGCTCTTTCCCATCGCATCCTCCACCTTCATGTTCATTTAGAGTCCCTGCTTCTTGTCATGCAATTAAATGGTGTATATCGCGTGCATAATCCTATCCTTTTTAGAAGATATTTACGAGTGAAGCTTTTGATGCATGAATTTGAAATCATTACATTCAGTCATGTACGCAGAGCACAAAATCACTATGTAGAAAGCATTTTAAACAATATTTTAGATTGGCATTTAGCACATGCATTTCACACAAGACAATAACATAAAACCATCAAAACGATGCATATCCATAATATATGTCGTATAACATGTTTTAGAGTCCATCAACTCTGATACACATGACATGCCCATAGCATGTTAAAAAAACTAAAAAATGGGGGCACCACATGCCCCTACACACTAATCACTATCTGGAGGATCTCGAGCCAATGGTTCTGCTCCTGCAGCTCGTAGATCGCACATCCCCTGTCTGGCCATCGCCATGCGCCACATGACCCCTTGCCACTCCGAGGGTAGAAAAATACATGGCTCTATGTGTTTTTCATCTAAGTCTTGCTAGTCGTGCTCTGAAACACTGGTCAGAAGCCTCTCACATCTATAATGGATGTCCTCCAGGAGGGCTGCTGCATCCTCATTTTGTGGCACTCTCGATCCACTAGGTCAGGAAGTTCCTGATACTATAGGCCATCCCATATACCCGACCGGTTTTACTGGTGTTGTATATGCATATAAAAAGTGGAATAATCAGTACCACATACAATATTCTGAAATTTTACAATGAACGTAAAATATTAGGAATTTGTCACTTACCATCAGGCCCCCATACTCGACTAGGCGGCAGTGGAAAATCCTGGTCCCCATGATAACTCATCCCACTATAGGGATAGTTGTCTATGTACAATGGCATCTAATCCCAATGAGCATAAATCTCGGGTCGAAAAACTCGTCCGACCACCCCACCTCCTCCTCTGCACAGTAATCGCTGCCACCGGTGCATCGTGGGCTCCCTCGGGCCCCCATCCTGGAGCTGTATATGAGGTCGAAGTGTTGGGATCTTCTCAAAGAAGAGCGAGAACAACACTGTACCATATGCACAGTCATAGTTCACTTGCCGCTTGCAGAGCGACAACTATCATTTCAACGACGACAACATCATCTGGGCCCACCCATAGTAGGTCCCACTCAACACACTCTCCACAAGCATCATCTGCTCTCTAGTGATGTGGTGGAGTGCCTGGTTGCCCATGATCTGCAGCATTGCTGTGGCCACAACATGGGTATCTAACCTCTCTAGGTCCCCGATGGGTATTCATGTCCCTTTGACATAGAGACCTGGTCGAAAATGGTGCTCTACAAACTCCATGATGTTCTTCCCTCATGGTAACACTGGCTCAGTATTCCCTACCATTCCAAGTGGTGGGAGACTAGTTAGAAAATATATATCCTGGACCGTCAACTCAATCTGATGCCCCTGGAATATAAAGACCTCATGGTCGGGATCCCAATAACTGACAATCCAGGCCAACAAGGGCTCTCCAGCTCTCATCAGAGGGTTCTCCACAAACTTTAGAACCCCAAACCTGGCCAATGCACTGCGGACACCCTGATCCTATAGGAAATATTGTATCCAAACATCAAAACCCAGCTCTCAGCTAAAAAACAACACAGAAAAATCCCTCTCTATCAGATTTCACTTTTCAGGCCCAATCCTGGGACAGGTCGTAGTTTTTTTAGCCCAAAACCTTCTACCCAGGTCGCAGTTTTTTCCCCAAAAAGTGTGACCCGTCCGTGAAGAGGAGCAGGGGTCTGTTCCTGAGCTCTGGGAACCTAAACTGAACTTTCAATCCATTGAAATGAAAGATTAGGGTTAGGCCTCTTACTTGCAACTGACAGACCTCGATTCCAATGGTCGATTTGTCCGCTACGATCGCTGCAAGATTTAGGGCCTTCTCTCCTCTTTACATTCACCACAACTCCACTTAAAAATGAGTGAATTTGGAGGGAAAGTGCCTTATTAAAAGAGAAACCCCCAATTTTTCTTTCGCCTACAGCGGCCAAACCGTAGCTCAGTTTGACAAACCATCTGTATCATTGGAAAGCTCTCACCGAGCCCTCAAATGGGTATCTGTTATATTTTCGTGATTTGATATTTCATCATGACACATTTTGTCCAAGAAGAGTCACTTCAACACTCCTCAAAATAAAATTTCTTCACTTGCAACACTTGTACTTGGGGCACCACTTTGCCTCCATACTTCTCTTGGCTCATGTTGATTTTCGTCATGAGTAACCATCATGTACTCATGTTTTTATGGTCCCCATTGGACCTTTTATGTGTGACAGCATCATCGAGTCGCCCTTGTTTAGAGCATCTGATTTGAGTCATCATCACATCCATGGAGTCTATCCTGAGTCCCTTTGTATCCCGCTATAGTCCTCCATCCTTCGTTGCTTGGTTCCTCTCTTGTGTCACACATTATGGCCTTCAGTCCTACTGTCCCCTATCCCCTTTGATATTATGTCAGTCACCGCCAGTTCATCCATGCCCTTTATGCTCTAACAAGGGAAGTCGTCTGTTCGCTACTCAGTACCTCCCATTTCATCATCACCCCTGGTGTCAATTTGTCAGTTGCTATACTATTTTCTCTCGTGCCTTAGTTGAGGATCCCTTATTGCCTCACCTATGGAAGACCTCCTTCTGTCGACATTAGATCATTCATTCCAGAAGACAGGTCTAGAGGGCAGTGCACCTTGGTTCCAGATTCCACTCTTGTTCGGTACCTCGGATCAGGCAAAGAGACTCCTTATTGCTCTTTGACTTGATTGTTTCTTAGCTCCAACTCCTTATAGCATGATCGAGATTTGTATAATTGATGGTTCAGTGATGCAGCAGATGATACCGGTGATTTCGGGGTGTGTGTGATATTTTTTCAAACCTCATGAGGGGGTGGCCCTTCAGGTAGCCCGCCACATGCCCGAATGACCTCTTCATTACAACCTTTATTGCATCTCCATAGATTTGATGATGTCGTCCTCAACTGCTTGCAACGCCTTTTAATTTGCATGTATCAGTTAGATTTTCAAATCCCTTTCCTGTTTACAGGGGCACTTTGGTTGTATTTATATCTCATGTACTCAGATATTATTGTATAAGTCTTGGTTGTTATCCCAGGCACAATATGTATGTGGGATTCATTATCATGTTTTTATCTGGCTCATGTTTATGCCAACATGTACTATATAGTTCAGTCCCTTGTTTACTGGACGCATTATTCTTTGTAATTTGTCTTGGCGGTCATAGGTATGCCTCCCCTGCCACCTATAGCACAGGTACTCACTCATACAAGAGACTTGTCGCACCTATAAGTGTTGCCTCCTCAAGGCCTAGTCCTCTAGCACTTTGGTCTACCTTATATTTCTCTCTCTCTGAATTCCCCTTTGGTGTCTAGTGATTGAGTTCTTACAACATACTTCGGTCATACGATTAGCTCCTAACGCTCACACGCTGGGGGGAAATTTGTTATACCATTTTTTTGGCATCTAACCTGTTACTATTAGGTGGACCTAAATACACCATGTAAGACCAATTTTTCCCTCAGTGAAATTTCTTTCACTGTGAAAAATAACTTAGTAAACCACATTTATTAAGTTGTTTATGGTCTAAACAGGAAACCCCATAAGGAAATATTAAATAAATCCACATTTGTTTGATGTTCCTCAAGGAATAATTAGTTAAACAATGATTTAATTAATATTCCTGGTCATATTTAACCCAAAACAGGAAAATTAATTAGATAAATTATTATTTATCTTATTATTTTCGAGGAATAATTATTTAAACCTTATTTAAATAATATTCCTTGTTAAATTTGATTAAATCATTCATAAATAATTAAATAAATAATTATTTATTTGATTATTACTCAAACACATCCTTAAAATAATAAATAAATCATTTATTTATTTATTATTTACAAATAAAGGGATTTTACCAAAGTCAAATTATTTTTCCTTCTAACAAATATAATAAAATATTCCATAAAAGTTGGATCTAGAATTGGTTAATAATATTTTAATTGTACACCAATATCTAGACTAACTCAATATTTTTTTTATAAATATAAGGGTTTTTCCATTCACTCACTACCTTTTGTTGCCTAAATATCACTCTGGATCTATACTTTTGGTCTGACTTTGATCCACCATCATTGTCATATTTTGCTACCATTTTTATTGTGAGGTCCCTTTGAGTTCCATTTTTGTCTGGGTTTTCTACACCATCAAGAGACAAAGATTTTAGATCTGAAGTGCTGAGGACTTACAAGAACCCATCCCATTGAGGGGGACTGGTAACATATTTCTATGTTCCCTTCCCAGGTGTCAAAAAATACAAAAATTCTTTAAAACAATCTTGTCTTGTCTATTGGATGCATGGAGAAAATCTTGCTTTTACTTACTGCTTAATGTGTTTTAATGCATAGATCTAGATTTTTGCAGCATTTATCTTGGTCAACTAATTACAGATGTAAAGATATTAGCAGTCATTTTTGCTGTTAGGGATGTTTTTTATGCACGGCTAAAGTGAGCCTTTTTCGTACACTTACGATTAAGATTCATACTAACAGGAATCACTTGAGATCATTGAGTAGGAAATTGGTGTCTTAACTGGACCGGACCTTACCAGTTTCAGATCTTCAGAAGAAAAAGACAGATTGATTGCATTAGAAGTGGAAAGATATAAAATTCTTCGTGCACAAGAGGAGTTTGGAGACTTAAAAGTAGGGCCATATGGCTGAAGGCTGGGGATGAGAATACAAAGTTCTTTCAACAATGTGAAAAGAGGCGAAGGACTGTTAATACCATCTGGGACCTAACAGACAACATTGGCAGGGTGGCGCACACCCATGCCCAATTGGTAGAAATGGGCATGGATCACTTCACTAAACTATACAGGGCTACGAGGAATGCCAATGTATTGGAAATTATGGAGATTGCCAGGACTATGCACACTGTATGTGGACGAGGAAAAATTGGAGGAACTTAATGCGCCTATCACTCTAGGGGAGATACAAGGGGTTTTGAAATGGTTCAAGAGAGACAAAAGTCCCAGACTTGACGGATGGCCGATTGAATTTTATCTCTCTTTCTTTGACGGATGGCCGATTGAATTTTATCTCTCTTTCTTTGATCATATTGTCAAGGACCTCCTTTAGGTCATCGAACTTAGTAGAAATACTAGCCAGATCTATGATGGATTCAATGCTACATTCATTTCCCTTATCCCCAAGGCAGAGAAATCCATTTCCTTTAATGATTTTAGACTCATATCTCTATGTAATTTCATTTACAATATTATATCCAAAGTGATTGCTAATCGAATCAAACCTATTCTCTCCACCCATGTTGGCCAAGAAAAATTTTCATTCCTTCATCACAAATAAATCCATGATTCCATTGGTACTTCTCAAGAGGCCCTGCACTCCATCAAGCTCTGGAACCTCAAATCCACTATTATCAAGATTTATTTGGCCAAAGCCTTTGATTGTGTTAATTGGGATTATTCAAACCTCATTCTTCTTCATATTGGGTTCCCTCATACTTTCACAAACTAGATAATGGGATGTATAACCAATTCCTCATTTAATATTCTGATTAATGGGGCAGCTACTGATTTCTTTCATGCGGGGGGGGGGGGGGGGCTCAGGCAAGGATACCCACTTTCGCCTCTTCTGTTCCTCTTGATCATGGAGGGATTATCATCTATTATGAACAAGGCCAAAGAGGATGGTTCTATCCATGGGATCATTATCAATGATCTGGTACAATTGACCCATTTATTGTTCGTTGATGATGTTATAATATTTCTGAATGGTTCATGTCAGGATAAATCTCAATTTCACAAAATCCTCAAATTATTTAGCAAGGCAAATGGTATGAGCCCTAATCATCACAAATCCACCATTATAATGGTCCGATGTTCAGCAACAGAGTGCAGACAGGCTCTGGGATTATATCAATTTGAGAGCAAGAGATTGGATGAAGGATTACAGTACCTTGGGTTTCATCTCTTGCCAAATGAATACCGAATAAAAGTATGGAACTGGCTGGTGGCAAAGGTAGAGCACAGAATCAACATCTAGCAAAAAATATGGCTCTCCGTAGCGGGTAGATTGGTACTCATTAAATCGGTTCTAGAAGCAATCCCTGTATACTGGATGGCATTGGCCTAGATTACCAAAGGGGTGACATCCATAATACAATTGATTTGCAGGAGGTTTTTATGGAGAGGCAAAAAGGAAGGACACCCATATGCTTGTATCGCCTGGAGTAAGATTACTAAACCAAAATTCTGGGGTGGATGGGGACTCAAGGATTTAAGCCATTTTGCAACTGCACTTGCAGCTATTATGGGTTGGAATCTCCTGGTCAGGAACAGCCTGTGGTAGCGGGTTACCTACTCTAAATATATTGCTCCATTATCAACCATGGAATGGATTAGGGGGCACCCTCTAACTCATCATAGTGCATCTATCATATGGAATACAATTTCCAGATCCATCCACATCATCAAAAATGGCTTGGCTTGGCGCATTGGATTTGGAGAGAAAGTTCGGATTGGGAGGACGCTTGGTCGAGGAGTGGCATCAACTTCAGATTGCAGGACGGTATTACCTAGCATTTTTCCAGATTTGGTATTTTATTCTTATCCCAGTTAGCAGATCCACACAACACTACATTGGATTCTCAAGCTTGGCTATCTACATAGACTCTTGACATCCTTGAACCTTGGTGGGATGAATGGAATCAATATATTCGCACTCTTAGAATCACCAACATTCGTTTGACCCAACGGGAAGATGAAATCATTTGGGAAACTGCCCCTAGTGGTCTCTACACACCTAAAGAAGTTTACTCAACGATCTGTCATTCTATGCATCCCCTGGCCACATTATGGCGGTGGAAATCTCTATGGAAACTGAAGGCACCACCTAAGATGAGGCTACTGATGTGGTGTATACTTACTAATTGCATTCCGACAGAAGACAACCTAACTCGAAGTTATTATCATGGCCCCTCCCGATGTAGTCTCTGCCTTTCTCATGTGGAAGATGTGAACCATCTCTTCCTTGATTGTGCAGCCAAAAAACAGATTTGGCAGATCACTTGTGCGGTTGTGGGTTGCACTACCTCCTGGACGGGAAATTGTGTTATTTAGGCGTGGGATCTCTGGTGGAAGGATGCCTGACCTCCCAAGAATAGGAACATCCCTTTGCTTATCACCTAGGGAATTTGGATGAGTCGGAACCACATTATATTCAATCATTTGGCCGTGGATTGGGAGCACATTTTCAAGAGCATTGTATCCATTTACCTTTTGATTCCTGACGATGTCATGATAGCAACAACAGAATTATCATTCTGGAACAGATAGATCAAAATATGCCCTAGGCATACTTTGACGGTGCTGCAAATAATCAGGGATATGGTGGGGGTGCAGTTCTTCATATAAACTCCAATCATCATTTCCACCTTAAGACGGGCCTTGGGCCTGGCACCAATAATTATGCGGAGCTCTATATCCTTAAACTACTCCAATTTTCTAGGGAACATGATTGCAACAAGATTCAGATATATAGGGACTCCAAAATCATTACTGACTGGTTCAATATGAAATCTCACTGTCACACTCACATACTTAGAGCTCTGTTGGATGAGGTATTCACACTTAAAGCATATTTTAATCATATTACTGTCTCTCACATTTACAGGCAGAGGAATCAGGTGGCTGATCGGTTATCCAAGGAAGCCTCGTAGTTATATTAGGGAAATTGGCACATCACGAAACATATGGGCTTTGAGACCTATCAGTATTATCATCGGCCATTTATCAAATATTTGGAGGAACCAGTCGCAATATAGATGATTTCACTTTTTTGGGTTTTTGATACTAATCTGCCGTGGATTTATATTTGTGTTTTAATCTGTATATAATATATGGACATTAGATAGAGATAGATGATAGAGGACAAGATATGATAGACATGTGTACTTTTTATATACTCGTATATTTGATCATGCACAGATGATATGCGGAAACACAACATGTAATTTTTATTTTCATTAATGAAAAATTACGAATTTTTTCCTAGGAAAAAAAATGCACATCCCAAGCAATGCCCACATGGTCAAATCCATTTTTTTACTGTTAAATACGAAGTAAAACTTTGCCAATATGTAATGTGAATTTAAATTATTGATATAGATATCAAATGACAAAAAACAAATGAAAAAAAAATGCACATCCCAACAATTGGCTTTCATCCCAAGCAATGGCCACACGGTCAAATCCATTTTTTTTACTGTTAAATACGAAGTAAAAATTTTCCAATATGTAACGTGAATTTAAATTATTGATATAGATATCAAATAAAAAAAAACAAATTGGATTACATCAAGACTTTCAATGAGGAATTGTGACATCAAAGGACTTCAACACATGTGACCTGAAAACACACAATTAGGAACCAAACCACAACCTTTGACCTCTTCCTCTTCAACAACTCAACATCTCACAATACTCAAACACCACACAAATTAGTATTAATGAAACATAGCATTATTCAATACCTTCATGCAACAAAACAATGCTAAAAATTCTAAATCATTAGATTAATATATATATTCATCTATCGTAGCCACAACATCATTAATAATAACTATGCAATACAAAATGAATCAAAATCATGTTGATGAGCAAATATATAAAATTTTTTCGAAATATCACAACCCTTCCAATGTATACACAACTTTCACAGCTCCAACACAAGCAACCTCTTGTGAATTAAATCAGATCACATGTTCTCAGCTGGATAGATCAACGCAGAAGTGTATACTCCTTTGGTTCTCTATAAATCACACTACAGTTTTTCACGATATCTTTCCTCAGTACCTCAAAATAACTCACCATGCATATGCACTCTAGGATATATATCTTGTGCACATCAAATTCTCATTATCAACCAACCAATCCAACAAAAGCTCAATTCACACATCTAGATGTGATGCCTTATAGCGATTACATTCCTCAGTTTTTTTATGTATGCAGGTTTCCCCTTTTCACATAATAGTTATGGGCACATAAACACAAGTTAATGCAAAACCATTACATCATGTAAACACTCCATCGATGCTTGATACATTGGTTGCAACTTTCTTAGTCCACCAGATCACTCTATATCACTCTCAATCAACATTTCTAACAAAAATAGAGCATCAATCTGCTTCGTGTCTACTCATCTGATCCACGAAAAATGAAGTAGCGAGGTTTGGCATGGTGGGGATATGCATTTCTTGAGGGCAGTAACCTCTTCTTCAATTTCTTGTAGCCTTTTCTTCATCACATCTAAATATTTCTCACTAATGTCCATTTCGGTGTCTTTATATACTTCATGCTCCATTATTAGCTATCTCCTACTATATGGTAATGTTACCTTGGGCAGGGAGTTCTACCATACACACACACACACACAGACACACATACATTTAATGAACACCATTGGAAAAAGTTTTTATTTATCAAGGCCAACATTGTTGTATGGAAATCTATTAGACATAAGTGTTGTTGAGTAAAATGAAAGGTCGTGTGACTTTTCAATGTGGACCTTCAAGTGGTGTCTATTAGTCTAAATCTCCTTCAACGACCCTTCCGGGAAGTCACTCAACCTTCTCAAATGGGATTTATCTACTATTTGTTCTGATCAATAAGTTCCCTAGATCGATGTGTTTTGCAACATAATTTTAGTTGTTCACATATATAAATTACGTAAATTCTTATTCTCACATGTTTGATGATTGTCAACGTTAATGAACAACATGGTTTTCACTCCTATTTTAGCCAAATAACAATTATAAAAAGAAAATTTTGACCATATTTGATTAAATCAACAATTTATTATGATAATTCCATTATAAATGAAATCATACTATGTAACTGGAACAAGCCATTTTTAATTTTTTTACACACATTGAAATTTATCATATCAAAACCATAATCATTTCGATAATTAATAATATTTTGGACTAGATTAACTATGCCACTAACTCTGTAATTTATTTTTTCACAAATTTATTTGGAAGCGTTGAACATGCTCAATAAAATTAGTTGGAATAATTTTTAAACCAAATGTATGACCCATCACATGGCACATATGCATCCAACCTCTGACATCGAATATTTTAAATTGACCATATCCAAAGATTCAACTTCCAATTAAATGCATTCTCTTTTAAACTCTTCAAATAATGAATACATTCCAAAACTTACCTTCATTACTTGCATGCTTGATTAAAACTGGTGATAGGGATCAAAACAAATCAACGTACAATTATAGCAACCCATCACTCCATAATCTATATTATAAGTGGAAAATTTTGCAACTTATTTGAAAGCTACATTTCCTTCACATTGTGAATTCATGGTGAGACAATGGTCAATTAAAATCCATAAAAAATCCATACACTTGGCCATGTATGAAAATTTTAAATCATCTCATCAACTCATAACTTCATTGATGTATAGTTACTGAACTCCTTCCATCGGCCATGAGAAAGAATATTTTGTTCTAAAAAATGATGCTATGAGTTATTAAATAAATTTTTTTCTATTGCAGGTGTTCAGAAGATGAGATTCAACAATTTTTTTTTCATGAAAAACTTGGAATTGCGAGGTTAAATTTAGCTAATAAGACCATATTCAATATCATTCGAAGTGCACACAAAGATAACTTGAAGGAATAAAATTACTCCTGTTGCTAAGGAGATTTTCTTTTCTTGGAGGAGCTTCCCCTAAAACGGTACATTTTCTCCTTCATGCTCCCCCTGAGACAGGACTGGCCTTAGTTATTCTTTGATGTCACTCATTTCTCCAACTTTTTTAAATATTTAGTAGTCTCAACTCTTCCTTATAGTTGCTCCTTTATTTTCCAGATGTTTTTGAGTTTTTTGTGTTGGATACTTTGATGCATCCTGTAAATATTCGAATCATGAACCTTTTCATTCCATCTAGATTCCATGATGGCCATGGGAAAATTGCAGTCTCTTGCCATATGTCCTAAGTTATCACATACAAAACATCTAATCTAAAAAAATTTGAAAAGTCGAAAAGATCTCAAAAATTTTGCTTAATCTCTTTTTATTCTGTGTGCCATAAGCCCTACAATCCACATCTTTATGAAAAAAATTATTACAGAAATTATAATAACTATGAAAGGGGTTTTTATACCAGAATGTTGATAATATCAGTCAGCTAAAGTTCTCTTTATCCAAATGTTTTTTTAATTGGAGAGAATTGATCTTCTTACCTCTACAATTAACTTAAATTTTTCCATGTTTTTTGCAACTAAAACATTTAATGGTTCTCATAACTTTTTGTATCCCATTCTTCAGATCTTAATATTGATTGTGAATTCCTTTAATGATGATGCTGGGAGTTTTTTATTTTATCTTTTCAACTGCTACCTTATTATCTCCATTTAGGCTCAATCTTCTCTCTTCTAACACTACTTCAAATTTGTTGTAATTGTTGATATGATTCTTGAACTAATTTCCAATATCCTCTTTAGTCTTCCTTTCCTTCTCCGACTAATTTTTTATATCAATATTCTCTTATTTGAAGGCATACTCTCTCTCCTCAAGAATCTGAAGAAGATTGTTTAGTTCGTTATTCTCCATTGTAAGCTTCTTTATCAATCTTACTAGAGCTTTGTTTTCTGCTTCAAGGGTCACTAATATATTAAGTTCGTCAACCTCAAACTCCTGCACTAGAGAAACACCTTCCTCACCTCTTGAGGAATCAACTTCAAAAATATGGTTTTCATCTTCTTCAATAATCAAAATATCATCATCACTAGACTGATAAAAATGATCATTAAAAACATTGTCTGTCATACCTTTTACCAAGAAAAGAGGCTCTTCATATTTTGCACCATCCTTGACTTGTTTGCAACCCTTCTTCTTCTGAGATTATTTCCTTTTTTTCTTCACCATAATCCCATCATTTAACCTCGAGTGATCAAGCTCCAATAAGAGAACCCGCCATGATACCAATTGTTGGAAATGGTCTCACTACTAAAAGGTGGGGTGAGTCAGTAGTGATAAGGTTTACTAATTTTTTATTCTTTTTACCAAAAAAAAAAGGAATTAGTAACCCATTAGCTAACATATGATACCAAAATAAGATCAACATATAGAAACACCATGAACAACATCAAAACATTCACACAAAAGGACACAAGTGTTATGGTGGAAAACACCCTCCAAGGAAAAAAACCACCCACTGCTGCTACTGCTCAAATATTTTATTAATAGATGAAAATTTTTGTATATGAAGTATCTAGAACCCACTAGCTGGAAGAATCGACTCCTATAACATTGTGCTGATATCCATCAGCTGAGAAGTTCCTACTCAGACGACTCTTTAGATAATCATATGGTAGAAGCCACCACAACCAACGAGACTCTCCCAACACCCATTAGACTATCCAACTACCATTGGGTTGATATTCTCCTCCTCTAATCATTGTATGCTAGTATCCACAAGAATGAAGTATCTACGCCTCCAACTCCCCCATGCGAACCATGTTTCACAATATTTCAAACTAGTTTCTCAAATATGAAAATAAAATACGATAACATACACTAAACTCAACTACAAATGTACAATAATCTATGCAAGGAATTGTAGCACAGTCTCATGCACTCAATCCATCCATACATATATCAATGTAATAGGCACACACACATATATAAAAAACTACCTCAAACCAATACCAAAGGAAAATAACATGGTATTATTTGACTCATGCTCAATAATAAGGACAAATAACAAGGTAATTTTAGCCAACCAGACAAAACCATTAGCACTCACACCATATACCATCGCAAACCATTAATTTATCATACCAAAATACTATAGGAAAAATCCTTAGTAATGTTAGGCAACCAATCAAGCCACATGCAACATTTTCATAACCAATCATAGCCAACACGACCTTCAACCATCAATGACATACCCAACAACTCTTAAAACGCTCATATTCCACAGCATCCACACAGACCAAATACCATTTGGTGTCTACATTAACAACTAAAACCAATCATGACCAATACTTGTACCAAATAAGCATATGCATAATAAAACTTATGCTACTGAAAACTCATGCTACCTGGTTGACATACATGCCAACCAAAAACACTGAAAAACATACCAATGCCAAAAAACCCTCCCCTTTGGCATTGATGACAACCCCAACAGAACCATCCAACTGATATTAACCTTTGAAATTGATCTCCTTAAGCACTCCCCCCTTTGACATCAATTATAATGGATAAACTCATCAATGGTATCCATAATTGATTAGTAAAATAACTCCCGTTGGACACTAGCTAGATTTATACATGTACAAGAAACAAGATCTTTCTCTCCCCATAACAACATGACAACAAGAAGCAACACCAATAACTCTATCAATAGCTCTCTCTCATGAAGAAACAACAAAAAATATTATCACCAACACATAGTAGCATGACAAAAAACTCATATAACATCACCAGAGCAACAATCTCTCTCCTAACTCCATGAATAACAACATCATTATTTGATCAACCATATTATTTTAAAAGAAAATTGGAAACACATACATAAACAAGGGAAAAGAAACAATCATGGCCATCCATATACCCTCATGCAACAACACAATAATGACATCTGATAAGAAACCACACACTGGACATGCTCCCCTTGAGCATCATCATAGTCATCATCAACTTGTAGTAAAATATTTCATTTTAAAAGCTCACCTCATGGACCAAAACATTGACTTCATGTAGCGTGACTAATATGAAATATAATATATGACTGAAATAACAACATCCATCGACCCACATGCATGGCTGGTCCATCTCTCATTAAGACATACTAGACATCAATACTCTCTCTCTAACACAACCTTGACCAATGATAACCCATGAAATGTAAGTTCATGGTTGTAGAGTGAGATAAAAGGTTTTAAAATTACTACATCATGGCATACAACAACCCAAACATGGTTGTAACAACTCTAGGAACTCAATCAACACAACCTTGACATGACTCATAACTCTTCCTATCACCAACTCATGGCAACACTGACACAATGTTTTGAACACTTGATTACAAGGCTTTATAAACATGATACATGAATAACATAAAAATTAAGGTAGCCATTAGCCTATACATAATAGTGAAATAGGTGACTCCCTTCAAAACACACAACCAAACCTTCAAAACACACAACCAAACTCTTTGACCATTATTACAAGATACTTATATCAATAGGAAAATGATTAATAACGAGAAATATGCATAGTTCTAACAAAAATATGTGCATCCTATTCATTCATAAAACCATCCTTCTATACAAGATAGATCCATTTTTATAAAATCATCATTATGTAGCAACAAATGTTGTGATGATAAGTCCTTGAAGTAGCAAAATATAGAAGTAACCAATCACACAAAACATGTGATAATGAGCAACAAAAAACTCCAACTTGCACTAGCAGAATCTAACACTTACTCTTATCATGACAAGAGATAGCTCATGAACTTGCAACACTAGTATATAATCCCACATCTATATAGCAGCAACAAAGTAACATATGAAATGAAACACCATCAACAAGTTCATCTAAAGCATTCAAAACACATGAAATATTATGATCAAGCAACAAGCTCATCACATCATGAGAAAAATACAAGATGTAGCATATAAAAATCATGAATGCAAGCTGCCAGTCATATATCTCGGCCTTCTATCAACATTTTACATCCCAAAACTTGAATTTCATCCAGAGTAATGCACACAAGGTCAACTCCCTTTTTTTACTGTTAAATTGTAACAAACCCTAGTTGATTTTGTATGTAAATAAAATAAAACGAAGGTTATGAGATACGTATTCCAAGTTGAATGTTGGGAAAAACACTATAATGGGAATCACTTGTGATTAATTAATGGCTATGGAAATTGGAAAAGGAAAAGATACAATAATTTGTATTTTAATTATGAAAATAAAGGAAAATAAGAGAAAAGGAAGGTGAAGAGAAATAGATTTTCATGAAAGGAAAATTAGAGGAAAATTGAAGGAAAATGAAGAAAATAGAGGCATTAATGACAAAAATTCTTTAGAGAAATAATTGCTAGTTTTTTGACAGTTTTGGATGTAGAAATTTAATGTGTAGATTAAAAAATGCTCATGTAATTTACTAAAACATAAGGACTCAAATCTACTCTACTCAATTTAACTAAATTAAATTGTTACCACTGAAATTAAATCAACCTAGGCTGCTAAAATTTAGGAATCACTGTACACAACTCAAGTTCGTGCCCCCAACTTGAATTAACTAATATAACTGGGTGATAACCGCTATATCACCTCAGTTAACTCATTCAAGTTGTTTGTTGATGTGGAATTTTGAATTTCTCCTAATTTAATCAACACAAAATTAAATTAGGAATTTCTTGCTACATTTTCAGCATTGGAGTTTAGGACACTCTCATTCTCTCATTCTCTCATACTCTTTCACACTTAGAGAAATATTGGAGCGCTCTTGGAGCACTCTAGTAGTCACTTGGATTGGAGAAAGAAGGAAAAGGAAAGCAGGGAGTGCAAGGTGTTTTCCTCTCAGATAATTCTAGGTTAATTAATTATGCTATAACATCTAATATATATATATATATATATATATATATATATATATATATATATATATATCTTAAGTTTATGGATAACCAATGTTATGAGCAGATTAAGGCAAGTGCTTAAACCTTAATAATACTAAATATTTAAAAAGGGTTGATCCTTTAGCTCTAAACAATAATTTGATTTAAAAGTGTGTGGAAGGTAGAGAGTAAGAATTTATTATTTTCTAAATATTCAGAGTGAATTTTTAGTTAATGATAAGAAAGAAAGCAAGTAAACAATGTCTACAACTCAACACTATATATTTAACCTTATGAAGATGACTGACAATTTATAAATATAGAGGGGCTTATAAAGACAAATAGTATAATAAACCAATCTCTAAAATGTATGATAACTTCTAAGGGGATTTAAGATAGACTAATATTCAATTTTATCTTACCCATTTTTCTTCAAAAAAATTAAATATATGTAGAACAACAAGATAAAGTGAAAACACTAGAAAAAACTCACAAGGTGACAAATTGTGCGAAAAAAATTCCAGAATCCTTCCATTAATATGAAGTGATTTCAGTTCAATAAAATTCTTCTTTAGAAAAGCTCATCCAAGGGTTCAACCCTTTACAATTTGTTTTGTGGAAGTAGTTATACAAATTTCTTCAAAAATATCTAGATTCAAATATCTAGATCCATTTAGGATATATCTAAACCTATTTATAAAAAAATGCGAAAATATAGTAATCTCAAAGTAAACGAACTGTTGGGTCTATAATAAAGGATTTCTGGTGCTGACTTGATCTGGAAAATAGGAGTCTTGTTGTTGAATCTACTCAAGAAACTTGCTGACTGGTCATCCTAGTAATTCAGATAGTTTTTCCCATTTCTTTTCATCTGGCAGGGAAAACCTAATTAACTTTCGATATAATTCATCTACTTTTGTGTATCTTTTGAAAGTAGGTTTGGAAAAAAACTTTTCTAATCAACAAATCGAAGTTGAGTCCTTCCATGATTTCTTTACCTGTGTTGGTTCCTGTAATATTGACAAACTTTGACATGTCCTTGGCAATATCACATAACTTTGTTTGATAATATTCCAGCTAAACTAACTCATCTCCCATTCCTTGTAGTCCAGGGTGACCTCTCTGATTCAAGACATTAAATTTCTTATGAAACTTTTGCACCATATTCTGCAATTTTTCACACTTATTTTCTAACTGTAACATAATATTTTTCTTAGCGAGGAATTTCCCCACTTCTAGAATGATATTTGTTCTATCTTCAATGTTCAATTCTTCTAATTCCTCTTTGGATTTTGAGTTTAGGAATTTTATTATGGCCACTGCATCATTGGGTTTAGTATCTATTTCCTTTTTCACCTCATCAATCAAACTGTTTGATTTCATAAGAAGTTTATCTTGTTCAAATATAATATGAATAGATGGCCATATCTTAGTTATTTATTCATTTATTTCTATCCAGACAGTCTCCTTAGCTTTTGCAATAGTGTCAATCGTAATGTTTTGATTTTATAAGTATTGTATCCTTTGGGCAAGCTTATGAGTCTTCTATAATTCTGCTAGACAAAATCCATTTGATTTAAGCTTGTGTACTTGTAACTTATCCAATTTCTTTGTAAGTTTTTCAATTTGTTTACCTTTAATTGCTAAATCATCCATGGCTTTAGTCAGATCTGCGATTGTAGTGATGGTTTGTGTTTCTAGTGATGAAACTGCTGTTGAATTTGATGTTGTGGCTGTTGCTAAAGTGGATGCTTCCCATGTTGTTGTACATGCCATTGGAACCAAAACCAATGGAATGGCTTGTATTGGAATAGTCTGTTGCTCCTTTTCTTTGAGGAGTTTTTCAATCTCTTTTTCCATTTTGGAGATTTGATTATTTTTTTCAATGACTATCTTGAAAAAATCCTCCTTTTCTTTCTCTAATTCCCTCAATTCTCTAGTTTGTGGATCTTCAGTTGAATAGAGCTTTAATTGTTTCCTTAGAGTTGTTATGTATACATTCTTTGATTTGATAATTTATTCAACTTCTTTAATATTACTCGGAACATATCCCAATTTAATCACCAACTCTTCTAAAGTCTGCATTTTTGTATATTTAGATAGAGAAGATATCTTCTCTAACTTCAATTGAGTTTGGATATTCTACACAAAATTTTAAGCTTTAGCATTTGTCATGGCAGAATTGATTAAGGTATTGAAAATCATTTCACCAAATTTCTTATGTAGATCCATCTGATCTGTGGGGTGAATGGTTTTTGTATCAAAATAGAAAACTGATTGCTTATAATCATCTATTGTCTGAAGTTGAGGAACCTTTGGTTCTAGGAAATCAATTTGCATATTTCCTTCTTCTGAATCAAAATCTAATAGAAGCCTATGTTTGGAAATTGTTGTTTGCGTCCAAAATTGAGAAAATGTAATAACTTTCAATGTCAGATTTCTTATTTTTATTTCCTGATAGGCATCAAATATACTTGGTTCCTTTTGATTGGTCTGTCCCAACTCTCTTGTTGGTGATGAAATCGGTGTAAATTTTGTCATTGGAGTCCCTAGAGTTGTTGGAAATGGTGGAATATTATCTTTTCTCCCTAAGACTGAGGGAGTACATGATCCAGAGAGAACAATTGGATGTGATTGTTCAATACTTTCTTGTTGTTCATCCTCTTCATGTGTTTTCTTCTGCCTTTTGTTATATACAATGAAATCCTTAGTTGAGATTTATGACACTGAAGGGGAACTGGTTTCCCTTGGTATTTTCTCTCCCTTTTCTTGAAGCAATGGCGTCTGTGAAGTAGATAGAATTTTCTCTTCAGCTTCTTGCAAGGTGTTTTCCTTCCACTCCTCCTGATTCATGAACTTCTCAATTTCTGGTCTAGGACTATGAGTATAGGGAGCATACTTCTGTTATGTTCTCATTTTTGAAATAATACAAAAAGGATCATAAGAACAAGTAGATTTTTACTTAATATTCATGGTTTTTAAGATAAAGTCAGCTTCTTTCCCTATTTTCCTTGCATTACATGTGAAAGGACCAATTTTTTTTTTTAATATTAGAATGAGCCTTTTTATTAACTACCTAAAAATTTACTTGATCCATATTTATCATTTGTCTGATGAATTACAAAGAAAATATCCTAATTCACACATATTTAGGGAGTTTATAAGGGGCTAATTCACAACCATATATCCTGATTTATGTATAGCTTTGTTATAAATACCAATCTCCCTTTTTTTTTTGATCACTCAACTGTAAAATTCCCTTGATCTCTGGGTCTATCCTGGGCTCTGCACTGTTGTTCAACAAAATTCACTGCTGCATGTAAGAACTGATCAACAAATTGACTGAATGTAAATTATGTGGTGTTGCTTCTGACCAAGGGGGTCCAGTGAATGACTAACTATGGATTCTCCTGGCTATCCATCTTCTGTAGTTGAAAGGGAAATATTTCTAACTGATAATAAATAAAAAGGTAAACTAGGACCGAGGAATATTTGAAAACTCCTTCACTTGAAAATTTCATGAATTGTTCATGAAACATTTTTGCTATGAACTCACTGTAACAAAAGATAGTGGGTGATTTTTCTGCACCTGAGAAAATAGAGAGGAAAGCAAAGATGTGCTCATCTATCCATTGGTTCAAATGATAGCCTAAAAATTAAGCAATTATTGAAACAATTTTCTTGGCCATCTTTGGAAAAATTGAAGCTAGATAGGGAGGTTTTGTCTTAGGTAACTGGGCATCATTAGGAAATAAGGTATCAAATAATTTGGCTCTTTGGGGGAAGTCTAATTTTTTGTATATTTCCATGAGGGAATCTGGCTCAAAAGGATTTCCAAGACCATAATCTTTAATTTGAAGCATTTTAGAAATCGAGTGGCCATTTGTTGTCAAGATAAATCCCCTCTGCAGACAAAGGTGATCTCTCCAGCCTTAGAGTGGGTCTAGAAATTGAGATACTTTCTAACACAAATATTTCTTAGATAATATTCAAAATGTGACAAGAAAAGAGATAGAGGTACCTTTTCCTAATGCTATGTTCGAACCCATTGATGATGACCTTGATCCACGATCCTTTTAGGCCCCCTCCTTGCTATTGGTGGCACACGAATACTTACGTATGATCATGAGGAAACAAAAAATGTAATCCAATACATAATAATAATTAAACATTACCTATCCAGCGAATCAAGGAGTACCAAATATTTGCATAAAATATTAGACAAATATAGAAAGCAAACATCATATGTTTTATTGATAAATAAGAAAGGAAGAGCTCACAACCCAGGCCTTGATGTTGGTGCCCTCCCTTTGGTGAAAATCTGAGTCCTCCACCGATGCTCTAAAGTATTCCTTCTCTGGAACAACTTAGGCATTATCACAATGTAAGAATATAAACGGAACGAGAGTTCAAACCAGTCCAACCGTGACCAACGAGTAGTGGAAGGATGAGGACCAATTTATAGGAAGGGACAAGAGTTTGTGAGCCCATGAAAGGAGGGGGAAGGTCCACTTTCTAAGGGATAAACCCCCATGGATGAGATCAAAGCTCTAAAATCAGAGAGCTCAACTCTATCACCACCGTTTAACAATCAACTTGTCATCCTGGAACTTCTAGAGGTCGAAGCATGCAAGCTCTAAGATATTGAAAATATGTTTCTAAACCATCTTCTCGGATAATGAGCTAAAGTCAACAGGGAGTGATTCATAGAAGGAGGGTCATAATGATGCCCACATCATCAACACGAAACAAAAGTTTTCTCAATATGATAAGAGTGATTCGGGATTGTAACATAGGAGGTCAGATAATCAAAGGATGTTTGATAAGAAGTACTTCTCTTGAACATATTGGTGACACAAATCCGGAGTGTGGTATCATTTGTCTCAAATGGGATCAAAGGTCATGATGATAAAAATGGTGATCGAACAGGAGGAAAATAAATTTCCTGAACCCGTGGAGGAAAAATGACAAATGAAGCATATTCCCAAGCCGACACAAACTACAAATGGGTGTCATGTTCAAGAGCGACAAGCTGCCCAAAATACACATAGGATGTTTACTTTCATTTTCCACCGTTATTGCAAATGCGTACCTCTTTATTTTTGATAGCCAACATAAAGAGGATAATATATGCTGAGTGTGTAAGTTCATTTTTTGAATGAATCCATCCTAGTAATTTTAATGAGCCCTAGGAAGGAGGAACTTGACCTCATCATGGTGACAAGTCTTTCGTCGTTTAATTTTTAACGAGTCCAATGAAAGAATGGCTCGGTAAATTTTCATGTTTAAGGAGCTTTAAAAAAAATGAAAATAAAACTCCATCATGTCCCTTTTCGTAAATTGTCTGTTGAATCCGAAAAGGTGGAAAATAATGCCTGAGAGAACCTCTTGACCCTGTTCGATCAAGGTATTAATTTTTCACAAATAGTGAGTCTCAGCGTGAAAAAGGGGTAAATGTATACTGTGATTATGTCAATTCGTTTAATTTAACGATTTTGAAATGACAAGTACTCGTCAATCGTTTCATTTTTCGAGAGTCATAAAAGAGCTTAAAGTTTACTCTAAGGGGGTTCCTTTTTTGTTTATGTTTACCGAGTTTGTAAAAGCGATAAAATAAAACTCATTTGCATTAGAAATAATCACCGATAGTGTAAAGGTCTTGTTACTGCACAAAAAAATGAAAAACATCACTGATATTGAGGAAAAATAATAAAATAATAGCGAAAATATTTCAAAAATATATAAATAGACAAACTGTAAATTCATTTTCACCTTTCTATTTTGAGTAAATTGGAGAAGTTCATTTTACCCATTTTCCCTTCAAACTTCAGATCAGTGGGGCAGTCGATTTAGGAAACCATCTAGTGACCCGTCAGCGCCAGGTAAGAGCTCAAACCCTCCTCTTAATTTTAATTTCATTCTTTAAGTATTTAGCTTTAGAAATTGAGATATGGGGGAAGGATTTAAAACCTGAAAATTGCTCGTGCCTAGCGCAGGTTCAAGCTATCAGACCCGCACTGGTCGTGCTTAGCTCGTTAGGGTAGCGCGCTGTTAGCTACAAATTAATTTGGGCAGTTGCGCTAGCCACGGGGAAGATTTTGAAATGAGAAATCTAGCCATTTCCTATGGATGATTTCAAAAACTACTCCAATGAAAGCTCCTAAAAAGTATTTTGAACATGTTTTGCAGGTGATTTCAACAGATATGGTCATCAAATGGAAAGAATGAGGCCACGAGGTGGAAGACCACCAAGCACTCCAAGACCAAAATTGCATAAATGAATTGCGCAATTGCAGATTGTTGAAGTTCTTTCAAACATTAGGACTGAGAGCTCAAATAGAGCTACTTCAGTATTTGATTGGATTGTGGGAAATAGATTGTTAGATATTCATAATCGGAGACCAATAACTGGAATTAGATGTCGTGGACATATATTTCATCGTAGGCTTTTCCAGGAGAGGGGAGAGGATTCAACTCTTCAGAGATCGTGTAGCAGGTGAGAGTACCAATATGCTCATTCAGAGACACCGTCTTGGGGTGAGAAAGACTAAGAACGAGAAAATAGAGATATCCTCTATCTGATTTATTCCCTTGCACACAATCCTTAACTGCATGAATCAAGTGGCTAGATCCCAATCATTGCATGAGGCAAATAAATCCCAATTCTAGTATGCACTGGACAGTCTAGCCTATAATATGTTCAACCAGTGCAAGGGGTTATTGGCTAACATGAAGAGGCAATTGACCAAGTGCAAAAAAGGTCAACTTAAAAATTTTGGGTACGGGTCCACCTTGGTTACCTTTTTCTTGGAGAGAGTACCTTTATTCTAGTATCAGTGATTGGAGATCCATGATCCAGCCCCAAGGGAACCAAGACTGATGAGGTGGTGTGATCTCATGCCCCCTCAGGGTGGATGCTAGCATATCAATTTCCCTACAATATTTTTCAGCTAGTTGAGCCGTCAACTCATCCTGGTTAAGGACTATGCATACATAGGAATTGAATTTAGGGGAGATCCAGATCTACCCATTCCACCAGGCACATAATGGACTGATGAAGGTAAAAATTGTTTTTTTAACATTTTTTACCTTTTGAATGTTTTTTCATGTATTCTGAGATCTAAACTTATGATTTTTTTACGGATATGGGTCCTCAGAGACCACCAGGCATGTCAATGATCACAAGGAGTGTAGCCCGCTCGGTGGAGGATGTCCCCTACGAGAAGGGAGCATACCCATTATCCAAGTTAGAGTAGAACTTGGTGGGCCTCACGAAAGGCATCCCAGAGTATGCTACCTTCAATGATATTCCTCTTTTCTTTTAGAGGCATACGGTTTGGGTTCCATGAAGACTGCGTCGCTTACTCTGGCGAGTGATTCGAGTGGCCACTGCTATCACGAGCACCATGTGGGTGGATAACAACCCTGTTTTTACATTTTTGTCACATAACACATATTTTTTAAGATTTTGATGTAACACTTGACAAAATTGACACACACACACACACACACACACACATATACATATGCATGTTTCTAAGACTACTTGTGTATCATAATGACATATTCTTTTTTACATGTTGCACAGATGTCTATCTAATACATGATTTTCTAATGTTTCTGTTAATGTGTTTAAACGTCTTGGAATATGTTGATATGTAATAAAATTAAAATGTATTTCCAATAATTGAACATGAAATACATACGTAAAATTTGAGGATTTCGCACAGAATAATGGCCATTTAACTGTAACACAACAAGCTATGAGTCTAATTTAACAACCAAATCTATAATTTTGATATCAATTGCATCTGAAAATAGCTCGATATCTACACTATATTCAGAAATATTTTTAGTTGTTCGACCCAAACAAATACCTTGTAAATTAATCAACTCACCATCAGGGGAAAAGAGTGCCCATGCTGCAGAAGGCAGGTTCCGTGTGTTGTGACAAGCGCCATCAACAACACTGACGTGATGATTCGAAGGCATCTACAAACTAAGTGGAGCAAAAGGTGAGAAGAGGAAACATGTCTACAAAGAAAACAATCACACCAAAAATCGAATAAGAGCACACTAATGGATAAAACACATATACAAAGCATCACACTCATGATAAGCATAAAACTTGTTCATATAGAGCCCATTTCGGGGTTCAACCAATTGGTTGCCTTCGTAATCTACTATCTTATAGGCTCCTCTTTCCAATACTCGTTGAATGATATAGGGCCTGTGCCACATTGGCTCGAGTTTCCCAACTCCCAATTTATTGCGGGCTTGGTCATAAAGCAGGACAAATCACCTTTAGAAAAAAAGTGTGGGTTGAGGGATTTGTCATATTGATATTTAACTCATCTTTTTTATGCTTCAATGACTAAAGAAGCAAGTCTTCAAGTCTCATCGAGACGCTCGAGGTAAATAAATTGTTCCTCTTTTGGTGAAGTACCAGGAAGTAGTTCAACGACTAGCTTCGGAGAAGGAATTTCACACTTGATTAGGAGTGTGGACTCTAGACCATACACCAATTGGAATGGTGTGAATCTAGTGGCAGTCTTCACAGAATTTTGCTAAGCCCACAGTGCTAAGAAGAGCATGAGATGCCAATCTCATTTGTGTTTCGCAATGGTTCATTGAAGCATGGTCACCAAAAATTTGTTAACAACTTTAACCTGACCAGTGGGCTATGGATAATAAGGAGTGGAGCTATCGTGATGTATACCCAATTGAGCAACGAGCCCTTTCATCATATGATTTTGAAAATGAGAGCCATGATCAGTGAAAATCACTTTCGGGACACTGAACCGAGCTATGACATGATTGAACACTAATTGCATCGTAGTTATACCTTTATTATTGTATGTAGGCATCGCTTTGGACTATTTAGTGAAATAATCGACGAAAACGATAATATAACCATGGCTCCCATCTGAGCGAGGGTTATAGGTCATGAAATATATACCCCATTTTGCAAATGGTCTGACAGTCACAACTGGGTGCAAGGGTGAGGGTGGGGTGTGCTCTTTTTGAGAGTAGATTTGGATGTCATGGGATTTTCATACTTAAACAATGCAATCTTTAAATATAGACGAAAAAAAATACCCTGCACAAAGGATTTTTTGGGTGGTAGTATAACTGGAGATGTGACCACCACAGGCCCCAGAGTGGTAGTAATTGAGAACTTTCTTAGCTTCCTCGAGAGTCAAGCATCGACATAGGACATAATCAACACCAATGTGATATAAAGTGTCTCCAATGATATGGTAAGGTTGGGATTCGTAACTAATCCATCCTCGCTTAGAGTGTGATAGCTTTGGCCGAAAAGTTTGGGTTTGGAGATAAACGATGATGTCTCCTTACCATGGATCAAGAGTACTAATGAGAAAGAGTGATTCATATCAAATTGACCCATTAAGAGGAGTGGAATCAACCACGGTAGGAAGATCACAAATCAACTCAGCAAAGACAAGGGATTTATTAGACTTAGCAGTAGTGAATTCTAAGTCGAACTCTTGAAGAATTACAATCCATTTTAAGTACTTTCCCACAAGAAACTAACACATGAGAATGTAATTCATGGGGTTGCAGTTAGAAATCACCAAATTTTTACACAGGAGAATGCAATGATGAATACGCTGAACATCACAGACAACAACCAATGCTAGTTTCTCTACATGAGCATAATGGGTCTCAGCATCAAAGATATTGTGGTTCAAGTAGTACACTACATGCTATTGACCATTATCATAGTCTTGAACCAACACCATACTGATAGTGCTGTCTGCAGCGGCCAAATACAAGAAGTAATCGCGGTGATAATTGGGAGGATGCAGTAGAGGAGCATTGATGAGGGCTCATTTCAAAGCATCAAAAGATATTTTGGAAATTTTGTCCCAAATTAATGGGATTCCATTTTTCAATAAGCAAGTAAAACCTTTGGCAAGCTGAACATAATTCAGTACAAAGAGATGAAGGAAATTGGATTTCGCATGCAAGATTTGCAGTTGATGAATAGAAGAGGGAGGAGGGAAATTTATGATTGCCTCTACTTTAAGAGGATTGATGCAGATGCCTTCTTTGGACACCACGAAACCCAAGAGTTGACCATATTTGATGCATAAGACACACTTATGAGGGTTCAACCTAATATTATAGTGTCGAAAATGAACAAAGATGACTCCGAGGTGTTCCGACAGATCTCAATGTTTCACAAAATGAGAAGGAAGGTCGTCAAGATATGGCTAAACTATGTGCTTCATGTCATGAAAAGCATATGATAGAACTTTCTGGAAGGTGGCCCCAACATTATTCAAGAAAAAGGGAGCTTCTTGTGGGAAGATGTCCCCCATGGACATATAAATGCAGTTTTGTGTTGATCAACTGGAGAAATGTTGATAAACAAAAAAATCTCACTCCTGATGCACTGTAATATCCCAAAATAGGGAAATTCTACACTATTGGGAATATATTAAGATATTCCAAATGTGGAGATATATAAATACATAAACATAAACAGGAAATAGCAGTGAAAAACATCATACCAAAATGTATGGAAACCATAGAGCCATTTTATTATTTAAATTAGCAGCAAACATGTACAATACAACTCAAATGATTAAGGAAAACAAGCCTCTCATGAATACATGTGAAAAGATGGAATGCTGCTCTATTGCAGAATGCTCATGAACATGTACTGCACAGTCATAGAAGGTAAACTTCTACATGGGAATGTAAAATATCATACTTCTGCATATATATGGCTCATACAACATTGGGAGTGAAGATCTAATCTCCCAAAGACTACCTCAAGTCAATCCTGGAAGGATTGGCTGAAATATGCAAAATCTGCAAAATGCCAGAGTTGCAGGGTAGCAGCTGCATTAGATAAAAGACCTCCTCCAATGGATCTTCCAAGTGAAAGGATGATCCTATCACTGAATATCTCACCCTCCAAAAAACACTGCACTCCCTCACTGTAAATACCAACTGAAAATAATGCAGTCAGTAAGGGATACTGCACTGTAGGTCAAAGAAAAAGTGTTGGCCAAGTGCCAAGATCTGCAATATGCTCCAAAGGCTTCCAAACTGATCTCTCAAATCAAAGAGAGCCTCCTCCTCTGAAAAACAAGTGATGTAAGTGGTTTTGTGAACCCTCACTGCAACACCCTGCAACACAACATTATTATGCTGCAGAAATAATGTTGTAGCTGAAGGAGGATGCTTGGCCTCAAGCCTGGATGTGAGGTAACTCAGTACAACTCCTTCAAGAGGCCTCTCAACAAAGGATAAGGATTACTAAACATGAAATACTTGAGCTAAGCAGCACTGCAACGCTTATAAATAGCAGGAGAATGCACAAAGTCTAAACAGACAAAGAAATCAATAATCTGAATCATGAATGACAATGGTTGCCTTGCCCTCCTTTTAAACAAGTGAAAGCCCTTTCTCCATGGGTCTCACTCATTAGGGTTTCCTCCAAAAAATAACCCTCTTCCCATTCATACTGCGTTGTCTATCAAAGTGTTCTCCACCTCCTCTCCCAGCACTGTTGACTTGGTCAAACTTGACCTTGTCTCCATGCAAATGTCCTCTTTCACACATAAGGGTGTGAAATCTAGATCTTATGACTATCCCATTTCACATTTGAGGGATTTTATTCATGTTTTTAGTAAGCATGGGCTTCCTTACCCATTTATTTAGCTGCTAGGTGATAAAAACAAAATTTTAATATTCTATTTAGCTGTGTGCTAAAATGGGAATGTTACAGTCCTCCCCTCCCAAATGTTGCTTGTCCTCAAGCAACTGCAAGGATAGAACTGGAAAGTCTCCTCCCAAGGCATGGAGTCTAAATTTTTTTGAGGAACATCTTCACCATGTGGATCCTCCATCCCCCAAGAAATCATCCATACAAAACGAGTTACCTCCCAACATGGCAACTCCTGAAAATGCTCTTCCACCTTTGGCTCCTGCAATGTAGGTGGGATAAAAATATGATATTGGTAGACAAAATAGCCTACCCACGCTATTCTCCTCTCCACTTAGGATAATTATAGAGTATGTGTTAATCTTGGGCTACAATGATATTACCCTCAAGTGGCAAGATGAAGATTAGACCTCCAAGGATCTCTCCTCCAAATTTATGAAACATGTTGGCCCAAATCATCTCATATGTGATGATTTGGAAGTCACCATCATATGGAATCCAATCAATCATATGGCTCACCTCAAATGGAAACAAGTGTTTTGCTGTAGTGGCCACATACTCTCTCATGATCCCATTAGAACATGCAATGAAAACTATGTGGGAGATCTCTCCCCCAAGGGACACATCCAACCAATGTGCCATTCAACCCAATCATGCTCCCAAAAAATATAAAAATAATAGAAACATAAGGAACCATAATGAGAACCATTCTTGCTGCCATATGTAGCAAGGGAGAAGGACAATGGTCCCTCAAATGTAACCAACGCAGTTTTGCCCTCAACTGCAAAAGAGTGTGACAAAAAGTGTGGTTTCTCAACCACTTTCTTATTGTCCCACTCTCCTCATATGTTTGGAGAAAGTGAATGATGTATGGTGCAAAGTGAGCATGTTATCCAAAATACATCTCCTCCCCAAGACATTTAGAAATTTGAATAATAGCTGAATTATTCACCGAGATTATCCTGATTACACACTATTTAAGCTTCATGCATAATACATAACCTCTTCTACAATTGATCATCAATATGCAGAAATAGAAAGCAGTCACATGCGCACATTAAAACATAATCAAGCACACATATCAACACAGTATGTAATGGGGAAAGAAATAGCTGAAAACCCCCAACTATCTGTATATTATAATGATGGAGAACATGTAACAATACATAGCACAATACTCCTCACAATTACTCAGTACTATCTCCAAAAGTTACACACAAACTAACTGAGATTTGAACAAGTCTTGGGTTCAAATTTCCTCCACAAGTCTGCCTGCCTCTACTGCGCAATCCAAGTTGATTAATGATGAGATCCAAGTTCAAATCCCACTAGCTCCAATTGCGCAATCCTCATTGGCAATCTCCATCAATGTGTGTGCAAATCTCATGCACAGCCAATAGTCACAACTGATAGTAGACTCACCCTTTCACCCACCTCTAACACTGGTCTCCACTGAACTGTCCATGCATTGCAGTTAACTGATGTGTTCTTTAGTTGATTTGTGAGTTAATAATTAGTGAATTAATTAATAATTAATTCACACCACTCATCACTAGTGTATTTTCCAGTTAAACCGAACACAACTCCACCAACTGTCTCATCAACTCCACCAAACTCTGCCACATGAGTTCTAACTGAAGTCAACCATGCAATAGCTCAAATAACCCTTAGGAAAAGCGTATTTCCTTCTGTCAGCTGCATGTGCCACATCCAAGCATCAAATTGAAGTGCTTCAAGAGGATAAGATAATGTTTATAGTCTAAATATTATTAAGGGTTAATAATATTTGACTGTTCTATTTTTAGCCCGACAGTCTAAAAATAGAAACTGCCCAATGTCTAAAAATAGAGGTCCATCTATTTTTACCAACTCGACCAATCATCCATAAATAGCATCCTGCAACTCATAGACCATGATCCACATGTCTAAAAATAGACATAGTCTAAAAATAGACTTTGCGCCAAAAATAGCCTGCGGGCCCACTTAGTGAAGGCGACTTCATTTCACTAAGCTCCATCATCTTGTTGAATTTTCAACAAGTCCTCCTAGGGAGTGGTCACCAATACTGCTCATGGCCTCAAGTAGACCATGAGGTCTAGAAAAAAGAATGCTCCTCCTTGGAGCAACATCCTGCACATGTATGGTTAAGGGATGCATAGATACCTTATACAAATCATTATGCAAACAAACAATACCCTTACCATATGTCTTGCTCATGCAAATGGAGTGGCTCATAGATGAGTCTCCTCTCATCCTCAAAGAGAAAAGAGGTGGCTGTGCTAACTCTTCCAAAGAGTTATGTATCTCCTCCATGTTCACATGATCCATGCATCTCCTCATATCCTGATATATCTCCTCCTCAAATCCATTCCAAAAATACCCCTCCATGATGGTGTGGTATGCTCTCAAAGAATAAGTGTGGTTGAAAAGGAAATCCTCATGAGCTACTTGTAGCAACTTCTCCTTGAGCTTGGAAGCTCTAGATAAGAAGATCCTACCATGATAGTAGATGAATCCATCTCTCACTGAATATCCCTCCTCATGCAACTGGTCATCCAATATCATGCAAGTGAAAATATCCTTGGAATACTCCACCAACAGCTGGGAGCTCTGATATGGATCTATCCTCCATAGTGACAGCACTGATGATCTCTCATGAAGAAAATATGTCATATGGTCATCCTCTTCTTTGAAATATCCCATGCCAAAGATGCAAATTGGAAGGCTTCTATCCTTCCCCTGCTGCTTCTACCACAACGCAGAATCTGAAATGAGAGTGGGTAAAGATGATGTTGAGAGAATGCCTCTATCCTCCTTGAGTCTACCCAAGACTCTCAGCACTGTAAAGTTACCTCCCAAGGTCTCCACTCCTTTGAAATCAATGAATGGTGCCTCAAAATGTGAAGAATCTCTCATCATCTTCTGATCTGGTGGTCTCCTTGGTGAAATGTCTCCATGCAATGACACATTATCATCAAGAGTAGATTGCATACATGAATGGAAAGATTTGTCCCAGCTCTCACTCCGCAATCTGGTCTCCCTCTTAGGTGAATCAACCTCATGAAATAGACAGGGATGTGTGCTCCTCATCACATGATGCTGGTCATCCTCCCTATCTCCTCCTTGTATCTTCATAGTTCCACACCTCATCATCAATGGCACATGTAGAACATGAGTTGTGCCTTGATCTTGACACATGAGATCCTGGGGACTTCCTTGTAAAGATGCAAGAATCCCTCTAGTTGGAGCAAGAACTCCTCCTTCCTCTTCATGCGGTGCTAGATCAACTCTAGAAATGGTAGCGCTATTGCCCTCCTCTTCATCTACATGTATGGGAAACCTTTCAAGAAATGGATCCTCTCTTGGAAAAGATATCTCCATGCCCTCTTGTTCAGGAATATGAGATAGAGGCATTGCCTCTAACCAAGTATGTTGCAATATGTCAGTCTCCTCCATGGGTTTCTAAAGTGGATCTGAGTTTATAGTTTTCTCCATCACATGCAAGGGTTTTATTTATTCATGTTTGTTCAACTTCTCCACATGTGTTGCAAAAAGTTTTCCATCAAAACTTCCCATCAATGCCTTAATAAACCTTGCATAAGAAGAAGTATTTGCATTCTTTAAAGTAAAAGACTCAAATATCCACCATGCATAGGCCGTACCTCCAAAGTGCAGCGCTGCTACTCTGATGGCTTCATCCTTAGGAATTCGATGCTGCTGCAAAAAGGTGTCTAGCTCCTCCACCCAAGCCCTGGATGAACATGTAGGGGAACCATCAAAGGTAGATAGAAGAAATCTATACAAATTATGCTGCTTTCTCCTCCTCACCTTGATCTTGAAAAACTCTGGAAAAGTGATATGATCTCTAAACTTCTGAGTTTGAGATTCATACTCATGCAAGAAACCACTAAGAGTTTCCCTCCTAGCAACCTCTTCTCCTCTTTCCATCTCTCTCCTAGAAATCCTGGGCATGTGACTGTGCTCTGTGTTATGGTGTGTGGCTACTTGCTCACAATCCTTATATGACAATCTAGAGTTTGCTTTAGATTCAAACTGTTGGAAATATTTCCATTGATGGAAAAGGAGGTAGCAAATGCAGAGACAGGAGCAGATGCAGAGACAGGAATAGATGCAGAGACAGGAGCAGAGACAGAGGCAGAGGAAGAAAATACGAAGACAAAGGCGTTATCACTGCTGTTATTCCAAGAATAGAGAACTGTGCGTTATATATATGGCAGGACTGTGTTGAAATGCGCAGTATGAAGAAGACGGAACCATAGTCGACAATATATATATATATATATATATATATATATATATATATATATATATATATATATAATTGAATGGAGTGGAGTCGAATCATAAAAATAAAATGATAATTGAAATTGTGGATTACGGAACGGTGTGGACGGAACCTGAGCGCAACGAAGAACTGTAACCTGGAGAGGCAGAACTTTGACCAAGGAACAGTAACAGTGGTTTAACATGGAGGGTGGTTTCTATCGCACCACCATTATACGGAAAGTTGTTTTGATAAATTTGCAGCGATTCCATAGACTTCATGACACGTGGCCAGGCCACTGTTCAAATACCGCCGTCTAACATGCGCCATCGCGTGTTATATATCGTATGAAGACGCCGAGTGAAATGGGTGTAGACCGTTGATTTGAAGGCTCGACATCAGACGACGATCACGTGTCAGACCTGCCCGAAGTTTAATAGAGGTGCGCGGAGGATAGCCAAGTATTATACGTGTATTCGATTGGTCGTTTGATTGAACTGTGGGGCCCGGCAGAGTTATATGTATAATGAATTGGTTTATTTATGTTTTGAAGTATTATAGCCTTAATATAAGGGTTGATGGAATACGTTAAAAGAGTTAACCAAGGTTAATATAATTGGCGATCAATCCTTACGAAGGTCGATTTATTCATGTGGATACATATTATATACATCGAGATATTATATTGTGCATGAAATATTTGAATATGTGAAGACTTGCATATATTATACACATTGATATATTATGTATAATGTCAAGTACGTGAAGTCGTTTATTTAAAAAGCGCCGGGTTTAATATCAAGTTTCGACGGATTATAAACTTTGATTATAAAGGTTTGAAGGTAAATATATATATAAGCCGGGAATTATAAAAGCCACTGAATGTATTTATTTATCAATTTTCTCCAAAACTAATAAATAAAATTCGCAAAGAAAATAAAAGAGCCATGCGGAAGTAAACAAAGGGAAACACTGACAAAGCCACACTACAGTAAGCTCAGCTTCTCCTTGGGGTCCAAATCCAGTGAATTGAGACATTAAAAATACTCAGAATTGTTTACTTAAATGTGCCAGCATAGAATAAAGGAATGTGACGAGATTTCCCAGATTGGGAATATTGTAATGACTGAAATATGAATGAATTCATATGTATGGGTTTATAACCATGAAAATGAAGTTTCCACATTAATTCAAATTTTCCCAGATCGACAGTTGGATTGAGTACAAATTTGTTGTATTCATTATATATGCACACAGAAAGAGGAAGTATGAAGCCTGACAGAGGAAATCAAAGATTGCAGAGTTGAAGAAATGTACAGGAATGAGTTGAACAGGTGAATAAACACAAAGAACAAAGAATATGCAGAACAGTGTCTTAACAGCAGTAGAAATAGACAAAATCCAGTAAAGCCAAAGTTCAGAAGAGGAGATGAGTGATATTGAAATATGTAATTAAGAACGTGAATGTAAATGATGTAATTATTTTTATTGTTTGTGATGCAAAGGCAAGTATCCTAAGGAAAAGACAAAATCCCACTGTAGCATGAAAATTTGTACATATTGCTATAATTTAAAATGAGTTGGTAAAATATACGAGGAGGTAGAAGGCAAAAAGTCAGGACTACTCACTTCAAATTCTCTGAGGAATGTAAAGAGTCATGTGATGAAATCTATATATGATATCCCATTGATATGCACATATGAGGAAGAGAGAGGTTAGAGAGTGTAAATATAGAAAGGGCAGAATACAGAAGAGATTAAGAAAAGAAGAGCAGAAAGAGAAGCTATAGAACAGAGTTGATATCTGAGGTAAATCAGCAAACATTCAAGTTGTTGAATTGAGGAAGTTGGAGCTTCCCTATCAAGTTGTTGCTTGATAGCTTTCAGTTGTAGCTGACTGAGGTTGAAGCCTCCTGTAGGTTGGTGCCTGCAGAAAATTGAAGGGAGTTGGTGCTTCCTTGCAATTTGAAGCTTTCAGAATTGAGGTAGGAGCCTCCTGTAGGTTGGTGCCTGCAGAAAAACAGTGGTGAGAGGGAGTTGGAGCTTGCCTTTGCATCACAACAATAATAAGATGTGGTTTTTCTCCCTTTATGGGTTTCCACTTATATCTGGTGTCTCTATGTGTGCTTCTTATGTATTGATGTGTTTATTTCAATCTTCTTAAATGCTTGCTGCCTTCAACATAAGTATGGTGTCACAATAAATTAATAATGGCTGAAAATAAGACTGTTCACCTATTAAGATGTAAATAATTTTGGTGAAAATTTTAAAAGGCTTATGTATGTATTAAACTGATTCACCCCCCCTCTCAGTTTAATTAAATATTCAACAATTGGTATCATAGCGGGTTCCTTTTATATCAGTTAACAATTGAAAGGAGATCCTAGGCTCTCAAGATGACTAGTCAAGAAGGAAGCTCAACCAATAAAGCCCCTTTCTTTACAGGTGAAAATTATGCTTTTTGGAAAATCAGAATGAAAGCATATATAATGTCTTTAGGATTAGAAGTTTGGGATGCTGTGGAATTTGGATATGTCACAAAGTCAACTGATTCAGAGGAAGAAGCTAAACAAAGCTTTGTAGCTAATGCAAAAGCAATGAATTCAATCTTAAATGGACTATGTGAAGCCGAGTTTATCAAAATAATGCATAGTAAGACTTCCAAAGATATGTGGGACACTCTAGAGAATATCCATGAGGGAAATAAAAAGGTAAAGACTGCCAAACTTCAAATATATAGAGCCCAGTTTGAAAATTTTAAAATGAATGATGATGAAGATGTTGGCAGCTTCTTCTTAAAAGTTGCAGAAATTGTTAACAATATGAAAGCTCTTGGAGAAACCATGCCAGAAAGTATAATTGTGCAAAATATTCTAAGATCACTCCCATCCAGATTTAATCCCAAGGTGTCTGCAATAGAAGAGACAGCTGATTGGGAGACTTTGACCATGAACCAGCTACTTGGAAATCTAACAGCATATGAGATGAGGCTCCCATAGGAGAAGCCAAGTACGAGGGAAGCAACTTTTAAAACAGAAAAGAAGAAAGAAGAAAAAGAAGACATTTGCTCTTGCTCTGATGAAGAAGAAGCTAAATTTGTCAAGAAACTGGATAGAGGCTCAGGTAGATACAAAGGTAAACTTCCGTTCAAATGCTTTAACTGTGGAAGAGTAGGACATTATGCTGCTAAGTGTCCTCACAAGAAAGTAAGGAATCATGCTCAAGAATCAGAGAAAAACACATCAAAGAACTGGCAGAAAGGAAAGAAATTCAACAGAAAATCCTTCTATGCTCAACAAGACAGCAGTACATCTGAAGACTTAGATGAATCCTCTGGAGAAGAGGGAACCTCTGAATTTCTAATGATGGCCATAGAAGACCTTGAAGGACTCTTACTAGAAGATGAAGAAGAAGAAGGGGAAGTCGACCTTGAGGGGGAGCTAAGAAGTGCTCTGGAGGAGATTGACAGACTCGAACTAAAATGCAGAAAGCAAAAATAAATTCTCCTCAAATATGTGAAAGAAGAAAAAAATTCATAAGTCCTCATGCAGCTGAAGGTAAAGCTTGAAGAAGCCAAGAAGATTGAAGATATGTTACTTCAACAAATCAAGGATAAAACTCGAGAACAAGAGAAGCTGGAAGAAGAAATTGTATGTTTGAGGAAGAAATTAGAAAGTACCCAACAGAAAGTGTCTATATACCCTTCTCAAATGACAAGCTCTAGTAAGTTGAATGAAATCTTGGATGCTCAAAGATCTCCTCTAATAAAAACTGGGATAGGTTATGAAGGAGAATCAAGTAAAGGCAAAGAAAAAGAAAACAAAAATATAATTTTTGTGAGAGCAAAGAAGGCTGATGAAGCACCTCAAATAATTCCTACAAAAGAAGAAGCATGTATGGAGGGAGATAGAACCTAGAAGAATCCTCGAATAACAAATAATGAAATAAATGCTCAGACAACATAAAAAGGTTCATATACTCCTGAGTTTGTCAAATTTGCAAGCCATCAAAGGAGATTCTTCCCTCCTATGAAGAATGCCACCTGCTATGTCTGCCACAAGCTTGGACAAATTGCTGCCCACTGTCATGAAAGGAGGAGTAATTCAAACCAGCTAAAGATGCAAACAGCAAAGAGGCTGTCTCAAATAAACAACTGGAGAAAACAACCTCACATCAGGTATGCAAGTTGCTTCTATGGTTACTGTTTTTATTGTAAATAATTTGGCCATAAAATCATTGAGTGTAGAAAGTATGGACAAAGATTGATTTTCAACACTTCAAGGAGGTTTATGAATCAAAGAAAGTCTGCTCATACTCACAATTTTGCAAAAACTATGATCAAATGCTTTATGTGCAATCAAGCTAGACATATGCCTTCCAAATGTCCTCAAAAGGGATGCAATTCATTACCTCACAAAATATATCAAACAGAAGGATGTCTCCAGTGGAAAAAGAAGGAGAATAAGTGTGACCTAGCTCTAACTGCTCAAGATCTGAAAAGCCAGTGGTATTTGGACAGTGGCTGCTCTAAACACATGACAGGAGACAAAAGTACGTTTATTACCCTTGATGAAAAGAAATATGGTAATGTTACTTTTGGTAATGATAAGTCAGGAAAGATCAAAGGAAAGGGTTCAGTCAGCATAGATAATGGCAGAGGAAAGGCCCAAGATGTACTATTTGTAGATGGGCTGAAAGCAAATTTATTGAGTGTCAGTCAGATGTGTGACGAAGGATGTGAAGTTATCTTTAGAGCACAAGATTGTGAAGTCAGATCAAGCACAACAGGAAAGACTCTGCTCAAAGGTGTTCGAACAGAGAGTAATGTTTACATAGTAAAAGAGGAGGATGAAGCTTGCCATCTTAGAAAACTTGAGGAGTCATGGTTATGGCATAGGATATTGGGACATCTCAGCTTTGACCATATCATCAGACTGAGCAAGAAGAAAGCTGTCAGAGATATGCCAGAAATAAAAAGACCTTCAAATACCATATGCAAATCTTGTTAATTGGGGAAACATACTCGCACATCCTTTAAATCTAAAGATGAGCTATCAACAAGAAGACCACTTCATCTTGTGCACATGGACCTATGTGGACCTGCTAGAACTAAGACACCAAGTGGAGAATCCTACTTCATGCTGATAATAGATGATTTCTCCAGAATGACATGGGTTGCTTTTCTCAAGAACAAATCAGAAGCACTGGAAAAATTTAAGATATTCAAAGCATTAGCAGAAAATCAAACAGGATGCAAACTAAAATGTATCAAATCAGACAGAGGAGGAGAGTTTACAGATTATGACTTTGCTGACCTATGCAATGAGCATGGCATAAAAAAACAATTCACTATTGCAGGAACACCTCAGCAGAATGGAGTAGTAGAAAGACAAAATAGATTTGTTCAACAAATTGCTAGAGCCATGATGCAAGAGAATAATATTGCTCAAACCTTCTGGGCAGAAGCAGTGCACACAGTAGTACATATCCTTAATAAAGCTCACTTAAGGCCAAGCAGTGACAAGACTCCCTATGAAATATGGCATGGAAAGCCTACTTCAATCAAACATTTCAGAATCTTTGGAAGAAAATGTTAAATAAAGAATAATGATGAAAACCTTGGGAAATTTGATGCAAGAGCAGATGAAGGGATTTTTCTAGGATATACTTCCAAAAGCAAAGGGTACAGGTGCTATAACAAGACTCTTCGAAAAATAGTTGAAATTATTGATGTGAGATTTTATGAAGAACTTCCAAACAATACAAGAGATACAGACTATTACAGTCCATCAGAAAATCATGAAGAAGAGGACCAGGATGATGATGAAACAAGCAAAACATCAGAAGATGCTGGACTGAACTCAAAAACCCCCTCAAGATACACTCAAAAGAACCATCCAGAAGAACAAATCATAGGAGACAAGAGTGTAGGAGTGCAAACAAGAAGACAGCTAACTGAACAGACAGAAGAAGTATACATAGCAATGTTATCACAAATAGAGCCAAAGAAGTTTGAAGAAGCCAGCAAGGACAAGTATTGGGTAAAATAAATGAATGAAGAACTGGACTAAATTGAGAAGAACAATACCTGGGAACTAGTTCCTAGACCAATTGAGAAGAATATCATTGGTTCAAAATGGGTATTCAAAAACAAAATGAATGAGCAAGGACAAGTAATCAGGAATAAAGCAAGGTTGGTCTGCAAAGGATACTCACAAATTGAAGGACTTGATTATGAAGAAACATTTGCCCCTGTAGCCAGAATGGAAGCTATCAGAATGTTCCTAGCATTTGCATGCTACCAAAACTTCAAAGTATATCAAATGGATGTAAAATCTGCATTTCTGAATGGAGACTTAGAAGAAGAAGTCTACATGGAACAACCAAAAGGCTTCTCCTTGACAGACAAAGAAGACTATGTGTGCAGACTGAAGAAGGCCCTATATGGACTGAAACAGGCTCCTCATGCTTGGTACTCAAGACTAGATAAATATTTGCAAAAACAGGGTTTTAAGAGAGGTGGAGTAGACAACAATCTATATATAAAAGCCCATGAAAATGAACTCCTGATTGTTGTAGTGTATGTTGATGATATTATGTTTGGAAGAAACAAAGATGAACTAGCAAAAGGGTTTGCTGATGAGATGAAAACAGAGTTTGAAATGTCTATGATTGGAGAACTCGGTTTCTACTTGGGACTGCAAATTCAGCAAAAGAACACAGGGACATTCATCTCTCAAGAAAAGTACTTAAAAGAAATACTGAAAAGATTCAAAATGGAGGACTGCAAACCTGTGACTACCCCCATGATCACGGGATGCAAGCTGTGTGCTGATGATGGGTCTGCAGATGTAGACCAAAAACTCTACAGATCCATGATAGGAAGCCTACTGTATTTGACAGCTTCAAGACCAGACATCATGCTAGCAGTAGGACTAGTGGCTAGATATCAAGCAGCACCTAAACAAAATCATCTTCTTGTAGTCAAAAGAATATTCAGATATCTACAAGGAACACTACAATATGGACTTTGGTATCCTAAAACCAAAAACTTCACTTTATCAGCATACACAGATGTAGATTGGGCCAGCTGTGTGGATGACAGAAAGAGTACAAGTGGAGGTGCATTCTATCTAGGAGAAAATCTAGTGGCATGGTTAAGCAAGAAACAAACATCTATCTCCCTATCTACAGCTGAAGCAGAATATATAGCAGCAGCAGCATGCTGTACACAAGTCATGTGGATGAAGCAAACTCTTCAAGACATGAAGGTAAGCATTGATGAACCTATTTCAATCAAATGTGATAATACAAGTGCTATAAGTATATCTAAAAATCCTGTACTTCACTCAAAAACTAAACATATCCCAATCAAATATCATTTCCTCTGAGAACAAGTGGCTCAGAAGATATTAAAGCTGGAATATGTACCAACAAAAGAGTGGACAGTTGATATATTTACCAAACCTCTTGCTAGATAATCATTCCAATATTTGAGAAATAAACTAGGGGTAGTATCTGCAGATGCTATTCTCTGATATAAAGAGAAAGCACAACTTCAGGGGGAGAAAAAAACGAAAATATCATTCTAGGGGGAGAACAGCCTGCAAGAATCAGGTCCTCAGGATCAAAGGATTAAGGCAAAATAACACCAAGTTATTATCCTAGAGTTATCTGCGTTATTCAAGCATCAAAAGTCTATGAAGTATCATTATTCTCACTTTTAACTCTATACAAGTGAAAGAACTGTATCAATTTATAGTGTACATTCAAAATTGATAATCCTCAAAGTGTTCTCTCAACAAGTCTTATACATCACTATGGTATCGACAGAAGCCAGAAGAGATCCTAAACATAACTCAGAAAGAGGAAACGCAAAAAGCAACCCTTTTCCATTGATGTCAAAGGGGGAGGAAGAGCAGGCAAACAGGAAGAGAAAACAACAGGAGAAAGAGCAGGCAAATAGAGAAAATGTATTGCCATCAATGCCAAAGGGGGAGACTGTTGGAAATATTGTCATTGATGGAAAAGGAGGTAGCAGATGCAGAGACAGGAGCAGATGCAGAGACAGGAACAGATGCAAAGACAGGAGCAGAGACAGAGGCATTATCACTGCTGTTATTCCAAGAATAGAGAACTATGCGTTATATATATGGCAGGACTGTGTTGAAATGCGCAGTATGAAGAAGACAGAACCATAGTCGACAACATATAAATAACGGAACCATAGTCGACAATATATATATATATATATATATATATATATATAAATAATTGAATGGAGCAGAGTCGAATCATAAAAATACAATGATAATTGAAATTGTGGATTACGGAACAGTGTGGACGGAACCTGAGCACAACGAAGAACTGGAACCTGGAGAGGCGGAACTTTGACCAAGGAACAGTAACAGTGGTTTAACACGGAGGGTGGTTTCTATCGCACCACCATTATACGCAAAGTGGTTTTGATAAAATTGCAGCGATTCCATAGACTTCATGACACGTGGCCAGGCCACTGTTCAAATACCACCGTCTAACGTGTGCCATTGCGCGTTATATATAGTACGAAGACGTCGAGCGAAATGGGTGTAGACCGTTGATTTGAAGGCTCGACATCGGACGACGATCACATGTCGGACCTACTCGAAGTTTAATAGAGGTGCGCAGAGGATAGCCAAGTATTATACGTGTATTCGATTGGTCGTTTGATTGAACTGTGGGGCCCGACGGAGTTATATGTATAATGAATTGGTTTATTTATGTTTCGACGTATTATAGCCTTAATATAAGGGTTGATGGAATATGTTAAAAGAGTTAACCAAGGTTAATATAATTGGCGATCAATCCTTACGGAGGTCGATTTATTCATGTGGACGCATATTATATACATCGAGATATTATATTGTGCGTGAAATATTTGAATATGCGAAGACTTGCATATATTATACACATTGATATATTATGTATAATGTCAAGTACGTGAATTCGTTTATTTAAAAAGCGCCGGGTTTAATATCAAGTTTCGACGGATTATAAACTTTGATTATAAAGGTTCGGAGGTAAATATATATATAAGCCGGGAATTATAAAAGCCACTGAATGTATTTATTTATAAATTTTATCCAAAACTGATATATAAAATTCGCAAAGAAAATAAAAGAGCCATGCGGAAGTAAAAAAAGGGAAACACTGACAGAGCCACACTACAGTAAGCTCAACTTCTCCTTAGGGTCCAAATCCAGTGAATTGAGACATTAAAAATACTCAGACTTGTTTACTTAAATGTGCCAGCATATAATAAAGGAATGTGACGAGATTTCCCAGATTGGGAATATTGTAATGACTGAAATATGAATGAATTCATATGTATGGGTTTATAACCATGAAAATGAAGTTTCCACATTAATTCAAATTTTCCCAGATCGACATTTGGATTGAGTACAAATTTGTTGTATTCATTATATATGCACATAGAAAGAGGAAGTATGAAGCTTGACAGAGGAAATCAAAGATTGCAGAGTTGAAGAAATGTACAGGAATGAGTTGAATAGGTGAATAAACACAGAGAACAAAGAATATGCAGAACAGTGTCTTTACAGCAGTAGAAATAGACAAAATCCAGTAAAGCCAAAGTTCAGAAGAGGAGCTGAGTGATATTGAAATATGTAATTAAGAATGTGAATGTAAATGATGTAATTATTTTTATTGTTTTTGATGCAAAGGCAAGTATCCTAAGGAAAAGACAAAATCCCACTGTAGCATGAAAATTTGTACATATTGCTATAATTTAAAATGAGTTGGTAAAAGATATGAGGAGGTAAAAGGCAAAAAGTCAGGACTACTCACTTCAAATTCTCTGAGGAATGTAAAGAGTCATGTGATGAACTCTATATATAATATCCCATTGATATGCACAGATGAGGAAGAGAGAGGTTAGAGAGTGTAAATATAGAAAGGGCAGAATACAGAAGAGTGAGGAAGAGAAGATTAAGAAAAGAAGAGAAGAAAGAGAAGCTACAGAACAAAGCTGATATCTGAGGTAAATCAGTAAACATTCAAGTTGTTGAATTGAGGAAGTTGGAGCTTCCATAACAATTTGTTGCTTGATAGCTATCAGTTGTAGCTGACTGAGGTTGAAGCCTCCTGTAGGTTGGTGCCTGCAAAAAATTGAAGGGAGTTGGTGCTTCCTTGCAAGTTGAAGCTTTCAGAATTGAGGTAGGAGCCTCCTGTAGGTTGGTGCCTGTAGAAAAACAGTGGTGAGAGGGAGTTGGAGCTTGCCTTTGCATCACAACAATAATAAGATGTGGTTTTTCTCCCTTTATGGGTTTCCAATTCTATCTAGTGTCTCTATGTGTGCTTCTTATGTATTGATGTGTTTATTTCAATCTGCTTAAATGCTTGCCGCCTTCAACATAAGTATGGTGTCACAATAAATTAATAATGGCTGAAAATAAGACTGTTCACCTATTAAGCTGTAAATAATTTTGGTGAAAATTTTAAAAGGCTTATGTATGTATTAAACTGATTCACCCCCCCCCCTCTCAGTTTAATTAAATATTCAACACAAACTCATTTGAAGATTCTTCATACATCTCCCTCCTTATTTTCTTGAAATATTCATAAATAATTTGTACAGATTTAGGAAGAAGCTTTGTAAGCCTATCCCCTTTTTCTCCTCCAGAATATGGAGTTTTTTTCCTTCTCATCTCTCCGTCTCCTTCTCGATGAGAATAGGAAGTGCAGGGTCCTTCCTCTCTTATCTTTTTATCCTCCTTGGGAAGGTTCTTCATGGATCTGAAATATGATGAGATAAATCCCATCCTCTCCTTTGGCTGAGACTCATAGGCTGAGCTAAGATTGTAGCTCCGATACCACTGTAATATCCCAAAATAGGGAAATTCTACACTATTAGGAATATCTTAAGATATTCCAAATGTGGAGATCCAACAATATATAAACATAAATTGGAAATAGAAATGAAAAAAATCATACCAAAATGTATGGAAACCATAGAGCTATTTTATTATGTAAATCAACAGCAAACATGTACAATACAACTCAAATGATTAAGGAAAACAAGCCTCTCACGAATACATGTGAAAAGATGCAATGCTGCTTTATTGCAGAATGCTCATGAACATGTACTGGGCAGTCATAGAAGGTAAAATACTACATGGGAATGTAAAATATCATACATCTTCATATAGATGGCTCATACAACATTGGGAGTGAAGATCTAATCTCCCAAAGACTACCTCAAGTCAATCTTGGAAGGATTGGATGAAATATGCAAAATCTGCAAAATGGCGGAGTTGCAGGGTAGCAGCTGCAACTTAAGAACTGGAAATGAATGGAGAAGGTTGAAGATGCTGCATTAGATAAAATACCTCCTCCAATGGATCTTCCAAGTGAAAGGCTAATCCTAACAGTGAAGATCTCACCCTCCAACAAACACTGCACTCCCTCACTACAAATACCAACTGAAAATAATGCAGTCACTAAGGGATACTGCGTTGTAGGTGCAAGAAAAAGAGTTAGACAAGTGCCAAGATCTATGATATGCTCCAAGGGCTTCCAAAATGATCTCTCAAAGGAAAGAGAGCCTCCTCCTCTGAAAAATAAGTGATGGAAGTGGTGTTGTGAACCCTCACCGCAACACCCTGCAACACAACATTATTCTGCTGCAGAAATAACGCTGTAGTTGAAGGAGGATGCTTGGACTCAATCTTGGATGTGAGGAAAATCAGTAAAACTCCTTCAAGAGGCCTCTCAAGAAAGGAGAAGGATTCCTAAACATAAAATCCTTGTGCTAAGCAGCACTGCAACACTGCTAAACAACAAGAAAATGCACAAAGTCTAAACAGACAAAGAAATCAATAATCTGAATCATCAATGACAATGGCTGCCTTTCCCTCCTTTTAAACAAGTGAAAGCCCTTTCTCCATGGGTCCCACTCATTAGGGTTTCCTCCACCAAATAACCCTCTTTCCATTCATACTGCGCTGTTTATCAAAGTGTTCTCCACCTCCTCTCCCAGCACTGTTGACTTGGTCAAACTTGACCTTGTCTCCATGCATATTTCCTCTTCCACACATAAGGGTGTGAAATCCAGCTCTTATGACTAGCCCCTTTCAAATTTGAGGGATTTTATTCATGTTTTTAGTAATAATTGTCTTCCTTACCCATTTATTTAGCTGCTAGGCGATAAAAACAAAATTTTAATATTCCATTTAGCTGTGTGCTAAAATGGGAATATTACATGCACGCGTCAATGATTTGGTCGATAAAAGGAGTGGGATAGTTATCCTTAGGACATGCCTGATTGATATCACGGTAATAAAAACAAACCCGGATGGTCCCTTTTTTCTTAGTAACAAAAAAAATATTGGAGACCAATCTGTCAATGGTATGGGATAAATAAAACTAGCTTTGAGAAGTTTTTGAACTTCACCCTTTATGGCAACAGCCTTTCTTGGGTGCATAAGATGAAAAAATTTGAGAATGAGCTTCAAGTCTGGATAGGTGTTGGAGAGGTAAATCCCCTCTGTAGATAGAGGTGATCCCTACTAGCCCAGACTGGGTCTAGCAACAACCGAGTCACGCTAAGACGCAAGTTCCTAATTGCAAAAGACCAAGATGCGACAAGGGGCATACCTTAAGTCCTACGCTGCTGTTGTTTGTGGAGAAGATGGCACTTCTGTACCTCACTTTGGCCGATCACAATTCTCCCGCTCGATGTGATCGAACACTTGCACGTACAAGAAACAACAAACACACAAGCGTAAAACCTAATACATGCAATTATGTATCAGTCAGAGAAGATACAACTCATAACATAAAACATAAACATCTAAGTGGAACCATAATTGAAGTCATTTATTATTAATCAAAACAAAGAAAAATACAACCTAAGCTCTGACGCTGGATCTTCCTTCGGCGGGTCGACAGAGGAGTACATCTCGGTAAAGCTCGTCGGGAAAAGGACAAGTCTCTCTCTCTTCGGCTGTCTGACGATAATCTCCTTACTATTGATTCAGCTCTATTCAGGCTAGCTTGCAAAGGGAAAATGAAAAGCTTATATAGATGGTGGAAGGGGGAGTTGGGATCCCTACAATGGTGGGATTGGCCCTATGCTCAAGGAAGCTTCCATGATAGGTGGAAAACCACTTCCCCTACATGGAGATCTGGAGCCAAACCTCCCAACTCATTTTAGAGACTCGTTCAGGAGTTGGTTGGAATCAAAATTCCACCATTTATTTTTAAAAAACAATCCTTATTAAGCCTGGCATGGGTGATACATTGGGACAGAGCACCAGTTGGCGCGCCCTCTTTGGTGGATTTCCCCCATGTTGGGAAAAATACTGAGAGGGGGGGGGGGTGAATCAGTATTTACTGCATATTCAAAATTTTTTACTTTTTCACTCTTTAAAACCCATACGCTACTTTCCTTTAGTAAACTCGCGTATACACCCGGATATCCTTCATACAACTCGCGTATTAGCAGAGATCTAAATATGTAGATATTTATTAACTTAGTTCTTTTCACTATTCATTCATCTGATGTTAAGTTAATAGTAAACATGTGTAGTAACAACAGAATAAACCATCACACAAAGCATCACACATGAACACCAGGATTTTTAGGTGGAAACCCAATTCGGGAGAAAACCACCACTGCAGTTGCTCAGCCTTCAATATTTTATTATAGAGAAAACATCTTACAACATATGTGCTGGTGCATACTCCTACCAGCATGCAGGCACCCACCTGCGCTCGTTTACTAGCCTCTCCTGGAAGGGAGCTCCAACCCCCTGACTCGTTTACCAGCCACTCCTGGAAGGGAGCTACGACCCCCTGCTCTCGTTTACCAGCCTCACCTGGAAGGGAGCTACCACCCCCTGACTGAAGGCTACAACCCTCAACACTTCTGTGGACCACGTTTCATCAATTTTCACACTGGATCCAAAGCTTCCTCTAGGACACAACTTGCAGGCCACGTTTCATCATATTTTCAGACTGAACCCACTCCATACATTTAAGCTCAATCATAAATCAAACTGAAACTTATCAATTCAGACAATCTAGAACTATAGAATACATCATTCACAGATAGCAGTAACACAGCAGAACAGATCAGACATTTCATACCCCTGACTTCAGCAAACCCTAGTTTGCATACACACTTTCCTTTCTCTGATGTCGCGTATATACGCGCTTCCATTCACATAAACCAGTGTATACTTCTGTACATATTACAGATCCAATTTCATTGCGCATACGCGCTTTCTCTTCAGCGAAGCCGCGTATATACGCACTTCCTCTGCGGCGAAATAGCGTATAGATCTTCAACCATTATAGAGCAGCACATTTCTTCAGATTAGATATTCAGTTCAGATTTACCCTTTTTCTTCAGACATATGTTCGCCTCATCTCAGATCTAAGCCTTCCATAAACAGATCTAGCAGATACAAATACATTCCAGATCTAGATTCCCTTCTTCATCATTTCATTATTGAGGCATCATAGATCTCGCATCTATCATCAAACCTTTACCCTTTCCATATAGATATACTTCACAGAGAAGTATTCATTCAAGCTCAGACATCTTGCTCCCACACTCATGATTTGCACAATGAATTTCTTCTCCTTATATAGGTTTACCCTTTTTTCAATACCATGAGCCAAACCAATACCATGAGCCCAAAACTACATTATTTCCGATGGTATTCCTGGACGGGGTCAATTAGGCGGATCATTACCCAATACAATCAGTCAATACCATGGTGGTTACCCCTGATTTTGCACTTTTTGAGCGGTTTTGCCCATACGCTACTTGGCACATTGTTTTCCGCGTGCATACGCGACTTCCTCTAGGCCAATCCGCGTATTCCTAGAGACATACTCTTTTCACCATAGATTTAGCACAAGCTGAATTTATTTCTTCATTGTCTTTTGTACTTACTGTAGATACATCAGATTTCCTTCATCAAGAACATATTCTATCAAGCACACCATCATCTTTATCAAGCGGGTTGCCTTTCAAGGAAAACATTCATCATATTGCTAACAAACATCATTTACCAAGTCCATCACATCAAGAATAACTTCATCATGTGGATTGCCATCAAGGACAACACATGTCAACAGTGGCATGTGTTCATCTTCATTCATAATACATCAAGGACAACACTTCATCATATTGCCAACACCCTCCCCTTTACTTATTGGCAACCACGATGGTGTTTGGTTACCACAACAAGATCGGTACATTAAGAATACAATGACACCATGTCACTCTCCCCCTTTGACATCAAGGGCAAAGGGTGGATCAAAACCAACATACTCTTCCCCTTTTCTCCTCATGTGGAAGAAGCGTTCTGCAGATCTGATATATACTGAAGTGACCAAGCTCCCCCTGAGTTCATGCTGAATCTTCAAACATATTTTCCAATGAAGTACATGACTCTATGAACTTCCTATCACCAAAGACTCATACTTACATCAAAAATCCATCCAAGTGGATTTACATATGAGACTTAACTACCCAACCAAGTGGGTTTACAAATTTGACTCAGCTACCCAACCAAGTGGGTTTACAAAATTTGACTCAGCTACCCAACCAAGTGGGTTTACAAATTTATCAAGTCCTTACATGACTGAATATCACAATTTTACATCATGGATCTCTACATGAACTTTTCATCAATCTACAAATATAACTTTAAGACCAACACCAGAAAGTCCTCAAGAAAGAGAACATATTTCAGAACCATCATAATGCCAACAATGCATTATACTCAGCAAAACTAATGCTCCCCCTGAATCTGTGCATCCCGAACACTTTTACCAACAAATCGTCAAGGCATCTTTATCAAAACATTAGAAATAGAATTATGAGAACTCGAACACCACCAGAGATACCAAACAGTATCAGAGATACCAAACATCACTGCAGCTGTGCTGAAGATAGCTGACTCCAAACAGAAAATTGTCAGCAATCAGAAATACGCGGTTTTCTGTGCATGAACTCGCGTATATACGCGACTGTGTTTCAGGAAACCTGCGTATCCAATACCATCTTCTATATTTTAACCAGATCTGATCCTCTGTCAGTAATCTAAAAATGACAAGAAACGTACTTCTTTCTCTGGGATGATTTGAATGCTTCCCTGAACTACAGATAGATAGAACAGTGTAGTTGTGTCTTCAAGCATCATCCAACGGTTGTAGCATAAGCACATTAGTAACCAAGCCTTCAGATTCTTTGCAGCATCAATACAATCTTTCCAAGAGAGATTATCATACCAGAACAACATCTTCAAATATGTGTCAAGCAATCATTCATGTGGTCCAATATCATCAAGATCTTCAAGATTTAACATGAAGTATCATATGTAGGCAAGAGATCTCAACCATAGTAACAAACTCTGCATGATCTATTCTTATTTCTGAATCAAACGACATCCAACTCATCCATGTGTGAGCACAAAAGATACTTATCAGAAATCAGGGCTCAAAATCTCATCATAATAAACCATGAACCAAGTCATCATCATTTGAGCATGAGTATCACAAAAACCAAAGAATAAGCAGTCATATTGCCAACAATGCAATCATTAGTATTCAACCTGCTGCTCCCCCTGAAACAGTGCTCCTTCTTAACTTGTGCAACCTGAATACGTTCATCAGCAAGTTATTAGCAACAATCTCTGCATGAAATGCCCTTATCTCTGAATTATAAGACTTTCATCTCAACAATGAATACTCTTCATCAAAAGCAAACAGGACTCATCCACAATCTTCAACATAAGAAACCATGTATCATATCATCATTATTTAGAACTGAGAAACTAAGCTGATATTGAGTGAATAATACAGTTATTAACAGTCAGACTGATTCTCCCCCTGAACCTCTACTCCAGATCTTCAGCTATCATATAAATTCTCTTATCAGCAATGCATACGCGACTGTGTCTGCTGGAACTCGCGTGTATACGCCAATTTTGATAATAGAACCCGCGTATGGAAAGTGAAGCATATAAATTTTTCACATACCTTCATCTCCCCCTGAACTTGTACTTCCTGTACATGTCCTCTTCATATCAGATGCTCTGTCAGAAATACATATAACCAGAATAATCAAATCAATCATGAGAGACATCATACATTGCTCCCCTTGTGACGAGACATTACTAAATCTCATAATGTATCCCACATCATTCCTGCAGTCAATCAGAGAAGTAAGCTTCAGAAGCGGATGACTGCTTTAGGGTCAATATTCCCTACGTTTCTGATCGGTCCTCCATCTTTTTCTAGATTTGTTTGATCTTTCTATTTGTGTGCTGGAAGTTATCCAATTTCTCATATCTATTCAACCTGCATTCCTTTTCTACATGTCCATACTTGTTACAAGAATAACATCTCATATGTCCAGAAAAATAAGCATAAGAATCATAATGAGTATTTCTAATCTTCCTCCTTTTACAATCAGCTGCTTTATGTCCATACTTGTTACATGAAAAAAAATATCCCTTGAAGCTACCAGAGTACCTTTTTGAGTAGAATCTGTTTGTTTGTGGCTGAATTGTTCTGCTTCTGCAATTTGCTGCAACATGCCCATAATTATGACATTTAAAACATTCAACGTTCTTGAATGAATTCCTTTGAGAATTCATGATTGTTGGTTGTTCTTTTGTCTCTCTCAACACTTCAGGTTTTGTATTGACATCCTCTGAATTTTTAGCACTTCCTTGTGAGCTAGATTCTCCTTTAACAGTTTCATGGAAACCAAGACCAAGTTTGATAGCAAGAGACCTTTGATTACTCAGAATATTGTCCAAAATATTAGTACTATCTTGAAACCTCAAAAGTTTAACCTTTTCTTCTAATTTACCTTTGAGAATGTTTACCTCAACCTCCAAGGCTTGACATTACTTTGTCATGCTTTCTTCTTTCCTTCTTCCATCTTCTACTTGATCCTTCAGATTTAGAATCTCTTCTTTCAACCAATTTTCGTTTTCTTCACATGTTTGTTACAGCTCTTCATTCTTCTTATTTGATTTTTCCAGATCTTCTTTGAGAGAGATGATTTCTGCTTCAAGACCTTCCTTTTCAAATGATTGTAGAGGGTCCTCATTCCTCTTATTTGATGTTTCGAGATCTGCTTTCAGAGAGATGATTTCTGCTTCAAGTTTTTCACCTTGATTAGTTGCATAAGCGTACAACCCTTGATACTTGTCTATCTGTCCATTTAGTGTTTCTATCTTTTCATTCATCCTAGAGATCACATCTTTGTAGATAGATTCCTTCCTTTCAAATTGACACCAATCATGACTTTCATCATTTGCTTCTAGACTTTTACTATCTTTAGATGATTTTTGCTGATCTTCAACTTTAATCTTGACAACTTCTTCTAAATCCATACTGTTACTTTCACTATCTTTACCTTTGCATGTACAGTTAAGTGAAATACAAGAACAATGATTAATACCTGTTTCATCTCCTTCAATTTCTGCTATACAAGATTTCTGAGGTATCTCCTTTCCTTGAGTAACCTTCTTCTTTTGCTTCTTTGCCATGAGCACTTGTAGAGCTTGGTCAGAATCTTCTTCATCTTCACTAGACACTTCATCATCATCTTCATTTGTATAATAACTCTTCCTCTTTTCAAATTGTTTCCCTTTACCATGTTTTTCTATATAAGGACATTTAGCAGCATAGTGACCAACTCTTCCACAATCAAAACATTTGAAGGGAAGCTTACCTTTGAATCTTCTAGTACCTAGTTGGAGTTTTCTCACAAAATTCGCTTCTTATTCTTCGGATATATAGCTGGATTCTTTGACAACTTCCTTTTCTTTTCCTTTTGCAGATGCCTTAAAAGCAGCTTCTTTGATTTGAGGAGGACCTCCTTGTCTCATTTCAAAAGCAGTCAGAATACCATGTAATTGAACAATAGTAAGAGTTTGCAGATCTTGCCTTTCTTCAATAGCTGAAACTTTAGAGTCAAATTTTGAAGTCAAGGATCTTAAGACTTTTTCCACTAGAGTAGTATCGGTTATGGTTTCTCCCAAATTTCTCATTCGATTTACAATATCATCTAGACGAAGAAAGAAATGGGCAATACTCTCATCACTATGCATCTTCAAATTTTCATATTCAATTCTAAGAGTTTGGAGTTTTGCACTTTTTACCTTTGTATCTCCTTCATAACTCAGAATGATTTTGTCCCATATTTCTTTTGCTGAATTTAGCTGCATCACTTTAGCAAATTATGGTTCAGACATGCTTCTTAATAATACATTTACTGCTTTGGCATTGATTTCATACTTCTTCCTTTCTGCTGCATCAGTAGGAATACTTGTTGGGTATTGATAACCTTCTTCCACGATTGCCCATACATCTGCACCAAGACTTTGCAGATATGCTTTTGTTCGTACCTTCCAGAATATCAGATTTCTTCCATTGAATAGAGGTGGCTTTATAGACATCACTCCTTCTTGACTTCCCATTGCGACGGATCTCCTTCAAGCGATCAAGCTTCTGCAGAAGAACCTGCTCTGATACCAATTGTTGGGAAAAATACTGAGAGGGGGGGGGTGAATCAGTATTTACTGCATATTCAAAACTTTTTTACTTTTTCACTCTCTAAAACCCATACGCTACTTTCCTTTAGTAAATTCGCGTATACACGCGGATATCCTTCATACAACTCGCGTATTAGCAGAGATCTAAATATGCAGATATTTATTAACTTAGTTCTTTGCACTATTCATTCATCTGATGTTAAGTTAACAATAAACATGTGTAGTAACAACAGAATAAACCATCACACAAAGCATCACACATGAACACCAGGATTTTTAGGTGGAAACCCAAGTCGGGAGAAAACCACCGCTGCAGTTGCTCAGCCTTCAATATTTTATTATAGACAAAACATGTTACAACATATGTGCTGGCGCAGACTTGACCAGCACGCAGGCACCCACCTGCGCTCGTTTACCAGCCTCTCCTGGAAGGGAGCTCCAACCCCCTGACTCGTTTACCAGCCTCTCCTTGAAGGGAGCTACGACCCCCCGATCTCGTTTACCAGCCTCACCTGGAAGGGAGCTACGACCCCCTGACTGAAGGCTACAACCCTCAGCACCTCTATGGACCACGTTTCATCAATTTTCACACTGGATCCAAAGCTTCCTTTAGGACACCACTTGCAGACCACGTTTCATTATGTTTTCAGACTGGACCCACTCCATACATTAAAGCTCAATCATACATCAAACTGAAACTTATCAATTCAGACAACCCAGAACTGTAGAATACATCATTCACAGATAGCAGTAACACAGCAGAACAGATCAGACATTTCATACCCCTTGCTTCAGCAAACCCTAGTTTGCATACGCGCTTTCCTTTCACTGATGTCGCGTATATACGTGCTTCCGTTCACATAAACCAGCGTATACTTCTGTACATATTACAGATCCAATTTCATTGCGCATACGCGCTTTCTCTTCAGCGAAGCCGCGTATATACGCGCTTCCTCTGCGGCGAACTAGCATATAGATCTTCAACCATTATAGAGCAGCATATTTCTTCAGATCAGATATTCAGTTCAGATTTACCCTTTTTCTTCAGACAGATGTTCACCTCATCTCAGATCTAAGCCTTCCATAAACAGATCTAGTAGATACAAATACATTCCAGATCTAGATTCCCTTCTTCATCATTTCATTATTGAGGCATCATAGATTCAGATCTATCATCAAACCTTTACCCTTTCCATACAGATATACTTCACAGAAGACTGGTTCAAGCTCACACTTTGCCTCCCCAGAACCCGCGTATTCCTAGAGACATACTCTTTTCATCATAGATCTAGCACATACTGAATTCCTTTCTTCATTGCCTTTTGTATACTCTGTAGATACATCATATTTAGTTCATCAAGACATATTCTATCAAGCACAACTTCATCAAGTAAGTTGCCATCATCTTCATCAAGTGGGTTGCCTTTCAAGAGCAACACTCAACATCATATTGCTAACAAACATCATTTACCAAGACCATCAAGTCAAGAATAACTTCATTAGGTGGATTGCCATCAAGGACAACACATGTCAACTATCTCATGTCTTCATGTTCATTCAGTGGGTTGCCATCAAGGACAACACTTTGCATCATATTGCCAACACCGATTGGTGCTAGGGCCGAATCAAGCGGTCGCGCTAAATGCCAAAAGGGAAATTTTTATTTTCATGAAATTGTCTGGGAATGATTTTCCTTATGGGGTGGGGATGCCATGAAAGTGGTTTCAGGTCATGTCACTGCTCACAGGTCATGGAAAAGGCCCTCCAATGTGCGGGACGGGGGATTGCAGGGACAGTGAAAAATTACTGTGTAACAGATGCCCCCTAAAGCATGAGGCCTAAGAGAGAGAGAGGGGTGAAATTCTTTACGAGAACGTGTCCAACTGAAAACACTGTCTTCGGAAAACCTATGTAGACAAGTACAACTGATATCTCAAATACATGATGTGTGGTATGGGCGCAGCCATCCATAATAGAGTATACAATAATCAAGATCCAAGGCATGGACGCAGCCATCCAGTGAGGATCAATAAATAGACTCAGGTATGGTCGCAGCCATCCAATCAATGAGTCATGTAACCAATCATGATAATCCACAAAATCCGCAGCCTGGATTCACATAAAACCCAGGTCTTGGTACCATCTGAATCCAACAAAGTACCAGTCACAGCATGAATAAGTGAGCTGAAGTCGAACATGCAAGAACATCGTCTGATTACCAGCCAATGATGAAATTTGTTAACAAATGCAAGAGGAACCACCAATAATGACAATGGCTCTCAAGGTACTATAGGTACAATCCACGGAATGTGAACAGTGAGTTGACGTTGAACACCCGCAGAATCATTCGATTGAAGGTCAATGATGAAAACCTTGCATCGAATGCGAAGAACCTGCCATTAAGGCATGCATGCTCCAAGGTACCAGAAGGGAGTCTCTAGATCAACTTCCTGGATAATGAGATGGAGTTGATAGGAAGTGACCTTGACCAAAGGTGGGACATAGTGTTTCCCACATCATTGATGCGAGACAGAGGAAAATAATGTTTGTGAATCAGGATCAGAAGAGAATCAGAGGAAGGTTGAAACTGCAGAAGTCAACTTCTCTTGAACATACTGGCGGCACGACAGTGGATTTGGCAGTATTTGACATCAAAAAATCAGAGGTCATGACGAAGAGGAAAAGAGCAGATGAGAGGTCAAAAAGGATAACCCAAACCCACGGAAGAAAATAGAAAATGAGATGAGATGTCCCCAACCCGACACGAATGCAGACAAGTGCCATGTTCAAGAGCGACATACTGCCAACACGACGAAGATACTGGTTCCATTTTTCCCCACCATTTCTGGTGATTACCCCAATTATTTTTGGAAACAAGCTTGAAGGGGATAGCATATTCTTGTAATATAATTTTTTCCTTCAGATGAATCCATTCTAGTACGTTTAACGAGCCCCAGGAAGGAGGAACTCAAATATCGTCATTACGACTGAATCCGATGTCATCAGGGTTTAACGAGTCTGACAAAGGAAGAACTCAAAGTCTTTTCATGTTTAGAGAGTTTGAAAAGACAACAGAAAAGTAAACTCCAACAATCCCTTTTCGTAAATAGTTTCTCAGATCCGAAAAGGTAGAAAACTATGTCTGAGAAAACCTCCTAGTCGCGATAGGCTAGTGTATTCCTTTTTCGTAAATGATCTATCCCAACCCAAAAAAGGGATAAACGTATACTGGGTAGATGTCGTTTCGGAGCCACTTTAACGAGATTGAAACGACAAGGGACTCTGCAATCTTTTCATGTTTAGGGAGTCAGAAAAGAGCTAAAAGATGACTCTAGAAATGACTTTTTCATGTTTTTACCGAGTCCGAAAAAGTATAAAATACAACTTGTATCACCGTCCAAGCTGCGTAAAAACTTGTTGCTGCACACGAAAGCGAGCGTAAAATCATTTTTCGAAAAAATATATTAAAATATTGGGAAAAATTACTTTCAAAACATAATTTGACTTTGAAAAGTTATAAATATGCCAAAAATAGTAAAACATATTGATCCGGATTTATGCAGGAACGCAACAGAATAAACATATAACCATAAATACAGAGATGCAGTGGAAATAACACTTCATTTCATTAATATCAAAGAACTGAAATTTGCTTACAGACAATGGAAATAAAACTAGCTAGGGTACCGGTAGCTATCTCTGAGAAGAGATGTGGTGGCTACAGACCTCTGAACTGCTTTACAATGAGGCGCGAGGGCCTATTTATTATTGAGAAACAATGGAGAACCCTAAACATCCCAAAAACCTAACCCTAGGAGATGAAGCGCCAAAACTATGGGCCCCGTTTGGGTAAATTGGTGTTTCAACTTCCAGGGACGTAACTTTGGCATACTATCTCAGGTTGTGTGCCATACCAGTTAGAAAGTCTGTAGAATACAAATTTTAAATGGGCAACATCGGTCCGTGGATCCATGTTGCTCTGCTCCCAAGTTTGATCGTTTAGAGACTCAAACGACTCAGGAAGTTAGGACAGAAAAGCGTAAAAATAGTAAACTGTGCCGAAACTGAAAAAATGAAATAGAAAATGGTGGAGCCCCAAGTGGAATAGGCGGGTGACCACCAATATCCACCTGGATCATTCCTCCCCCCTTAGGAAGCAATGGTCCCATTGCGTTAAGTTCCTCCATGAGATGAGGAAATTTCTGCTGAACTTGGTCCCTGGTGAACCACTTTCCTTGGTGCAGGAGTTGGCCAGCTTTGACAACCCGATACAGTTGGATCTGCTGTTGACGAGTGTTCTTGATTTACATGTCCATGATACAATCTGTGGTGGCCTGTTCCATGCAGTCTGGGTTTAACTCTGTTGGTGTGAGTTGTTCTGCAATGTCCGAGGTGTCCAGTAGAGGTGGGAAGTAAGGACGAAGGCGATCCACATTGAAGACTGGGTGCAGACCAAGGAATGGTGGAATACTGAGCTCGAATGCATTGTTCCCTACGGCCTTGGTGATGGTGTACGGCCCGTATCGGAGCGGGCGAAGCTTGCGGTGGGGTCCAGTGAGGCGCTCCTTCTGCAAATGTAGCCATACTTTGTCACCCACCTGGAAGTTGTGTGGCACCCGGTGTTGATCATGGCATTGCTTGTACTTGGCATTGGCTGTGTCCAATATATCATGAACCTGTTGGCGGATGTGTTGAATGCGCTCGATGAAGCTACTGGCTTTGTCAACTTCAGACTGGACATGAGCTGAATTGGCCTGAGCAGCTGCAAATGGCATGGCTACGTCAATTGGACATAGTGGCTGGAATCCCAAGCCCACCTGAAAGGGGCTATGGCCGATTGAACTGTGAAGAGCCCGATTATAACTATGTTGTACATAAGGGAGGCTCTCGTCCCATGTGCGTGGATGCTTTGAATTGTACATGCGCAGAATGTGTACAATCATTCTGTTGACGACCTCTGTCTGGCCATCTGTTTGGGGATGGAAAGCTGTGGACTTGGTGAGCTTGGTATCCAGCATCGACCAGAGGCTGGACCAAAATGTGCTGAGGAACCTGCTATCCCGATCTGATATGATAGACTGTGGGATCCCAAAGTGCACCCACACTCGTTCAAAGAAGAGTTTAGCAGTGGCTTCTGCTGTGATATTCTTCTTGGAGGCCGCCATAATGGCCATCTTCGAGAATCTGTCGACGACCACAAAAACACAGTCATTTCCCTGCTTAGTAGAAGGCAGGCCCGACATGTAATCCATGGAGATGGATTCCCAAAGTCGACTAGGGGTAGGTAGAGGAGTATATAGGCCTTGCTTCTTGATGGTCGGTTTGGAAATGGCACAAGCAGTGCAGGATCTGATGTGCTTCTCGACATCCTTTCGAAGGTTCGGCCAATAGAAATACTTCTGCAGGATTGCTACTGTTTTCTCGACCCCGAAATGCCCAGTGACTCGACTGTAGTGTGCTTCCCATATCATCTTAGCACGCTCGCTTGAAGGAACACAAAGGTGTCCCATGTGACATAAAATTGCATCTTGGAGGTGAAAATTTGGAACTTGCGTACCCCCCAAGAGTGCCTTGTAAGTGTGGCCGAATTCTGGGTCACTCTCATAGAGAAGCGGCCAATCAGAAGTCTCGTGCCCACAAGAGTTGAGCACAGTGGTGAGCGCCACGATCGGTGGTCGGCTGAGGCAGTCTGCAACATGATTGGTGCTACCCTTCTTATACTTGATGTTAAAATGAAACTGTTGCAGATATGTAGACCACTTCTGATGGCGATCATTCTGCAACTTCCCTTGTGTCTGTATGAACTGCAGGGGCCTGTGGTCTGTGTGGATGATTGTTTCCTTCCCCAAAATGTAATGCTTCCATTTTCGACAAGCTTGCACAATGGAGTACATTTCTTTGTCATATGTGGGGTACTTGCGAACTGTGTCAGACAATGTCTCACTGTGAAATGCCACTGGATGTCCATGTTGAGTAAGAACTGCCCCAATAGCATAGTCAGAGGCATCTGTCTCGATCTCAAATGGCTGTTGCAAGTCTGGTAAAGTGAGCATTGGGGCAGAACAGAGGCGATTTTTCAATTCTGTGAACGCCTTCTGTTGAGGTTCCGACAAAAAATTTTTTGCTGTCACTCCTCCCTTGGTGACTTGACTCAAGGGCCAAGTGATATGAGAGAATCCCAACACGAACCTTCGGTAGAAATTAGCAAGACCCAGAAAGCTGCGAAGCTCTGTTATAGTGGTTGGGGCTGGCCAATCCCGAATGACTTGGATCTTGGCTGGATCCACATGCACCCCCTTTCATCAATAATGTATCCCAGATATTGAACCTGGGTCATGCCAAAAGTGCACTTCTCCAAATTGGCACACAAATTGTGTTGCCGCAGTGTTTGGAGGACTTGTTGGATGTGGTGAAGGTGCTCTTCCCAAGTCTGGCTGAAGATCAGAATGTCGTCCAAGTACACCACTACAAATGAGTTGGTGAATGGCCGCAAGATGTCGTCCATCATCCTCATGAAGGTTGCGGGAGCATTCTTCAACCTAAAAGGCATGACCAGCCATTCGAAAAGGCCTTCCTTGGCTTTGAAGGCAGTCTTCCACACATCGTAGGGTTCAATCGGTACTTGGTGATACCCTGACTTCAAGTCAATCTTGCTAAAATATTTTGCACCTTTGAGTTGGTCCAGAAGGTCATCAATCCGTGGGATCAGGTACCTATTCTGGATAGTGATCCTTTTCAGCGCCTGATAGCTAATACAGAGTCTCCACGTCCCATCCTTCTTCTGTACCAACACGATTTGGCTCCCATAGGGCGATGAACTTGGTCTGATGTGACCTTTCTACAATAGCTCCTGAATCTGCCTCTTGATTTCATCATTCTCAGAGCGCTGATAGATCGGTCCATTCGTGTGGCCTTTTTATGAGTCGAGATCAATTCGATTATGACTGACAGAGTGCAGAGGAACCCCTATGGGTGAGGTGAAGATGTCCCCATAGTCCTCCACAACCTTATCCATTTGTGGTTGTCGTGCAGAGGAGCCTTGTCTGGAGGCCGTGGCCATAGTCTTCTTCTTGCCCTGGGGGCGGATCATCAGGAAAATGAATTTCCTAGTTTGCGAAATGAGCTTACTGCATTGTTTTGCAGTAACCAAAGAGATAGCGGCAGGAGGTATTCTGGCAACATAGAATTGAATGTTTAAAGTAACAATAACAGCACGAGGTCGAGAATCATACATAGCATGACGCTTCCACAAGTATGGTTGTCCTAATAATACATCAAAAACATCAATAGGAGCAACGTCACATAATACCTCATCCGTGAAGGGCTTGATGCTATAGAGAAGGAGGCACTGCTGGCTGACGCGGAGATCTCGTCCTTGGTGAAGCCACCCGATGGTGTATGGATGTGGGTGAGCTATGGTCAGCAAGCCCAACCGCTTCACGGCATCTACTGAAATGAGGTTCTTTTGGCTCCCATTGTCGACAATGAACTGTACCGGGGAGCCCTTTACCCACATCTGGGAGTGGAAGAGACGTTCCTCCTCCTCTGGATCTTCCGGTTCCTCCTTCTGGATCTTTGTAGTGGCAACAGTGGCGTTGGGCTCCGCATCAATAATTTATTTCCATTTTTCATTCCCCTTTTCAAGTTCTGATTCAGAGTTGGAGCATGCATCTGACTCAGAAGCCCTCATCTCGACCACTAGCGACTGCTTGGCCTGACACTCACTTGTGTTGTGAGTGGAGCTCTTATGGAATTCACACCACTTTCCCGTGTCCTTATTTGGCTTTGCAGTGCTGTTCTTTTCTTGTGGCTTCGATGAGTTTTATTTAGTCGCCATGCCTTGGCTTTGTCCTTTGTTCTGCGGTTTGGAAGCACCTTTCCCTTGCTTTTGATTTGCAGATCCAAAGTCTCGCTTCTTCTGTTTGAATTTCTTCTCAATCTTGGCAGCATACCGGTATGCCGTACCAAGTGAGGAGATGTCGAGGAACTCCATTTCCTCTTGAATGTATCTGTGAAGAAAAATGCGATACTTTAGCACCAGATGTTTCTCTGAATCTTTGATACCCAACTTTTTGCGCAGGGTATGGAATAGATTCGTCAGTTCATGCACATCTTGATCCCTTTGTTGTCGCAGCGTGGTCCATTGTATGGACTTGTCCTCATAGATCCCCACGGGATAGTACTGTTCCTTGACAGCGTCTCAGAAAGAATTCCAAGTTGGTACGGCCGAGAACAGAGAGGGTTCTGTCTAGTCCTTGTTCTCACAGTAGGTTTCCCACCAGTCCTTAACATGGGGGGTAGATTTGAGGAGTGCAAAAATAATCTTCTCCCGGTCTGAAAAGTCATGAACCGAGAAATATCCTTCTAACAGATTCAACCATTTATCTACAGCATCTGCGTCTATTTGACCCTCAAATATGGAATGTCAAAATTTACTTGTACCTTAAAAGGAGTCGCGCCTCCAGAGTGGCTGCTGGATGCAGATGCGCCGCCGGTGGGTAGCCGTTGAAGGATCTGAGCAAAGTTATCCATCATCGCGTTCATTTGTTTTTGGAGGGCCTCCTCGAACAATATTTTGATAGGATCTCCTGCTCCCTCATCTTTCTTTTCGTCCCCCATGGGCGTCCGTCAAGGTTTGCGAGGCTGATCTTGCAAAGGTTCCACCAGATCGAGCCCTAGCTCCTTATACCCCGACCTCATTGGGGACATGCAAAGAAGGATCAAGAAAAAGCAGACCGCTCTGATACCACTGATCCAGATTTATGCAGGAACGCAACACAATAAACATATAACCATAAATACAGAGATGCAGCGGAAATAACACTTCATTTCATTAATATCAAAGAACTGAAATTTTCTTACAAACAGAAAGGAAATAAAACTAGCTAGGGCGCTAGTAGCTATCTCTAAGAAGAGATGTGGCAAATATAGGCCTCTAAACTGAATTAAAATGAGGCTCGAGGGCCTATTTATTATTTAGAAACAATGGGAAATCCTAAACAGCCAAAACCCTAACCCTAGGAGATGAAGCGCAAAAACTATGGGCCCCGTTTGGGTAAATTGGTGTTTCAACTTCCTAGGGGCGTAACTTTGGCATACGATCTTCGTTTAACGCGTACCATACCTCGTTAGAAAGATCTATCCAAGGAATACAAATTTTGAATGAGAAAAAATGGCCCATGGACCCATGTTGCTCTCTGTTTTCCTAAAAAACGTCGTTTAGGGCCTCAAAACGGCTCCGGAAGTTCAGGACCCGAAAAACTGCTAAAAATAGTAAACTGTGCCGAAACTGAAAAAATGAAGGAGACAATGGTGGAGCCCCAAGTGGAATACGCGGGTGACCACCAATATCCACTTGGATCACATATTCACTTTTACTTTTTACCTCATTGGGAGAGCAATAGTGAGCTTTTGGTGTGCGAACTTGTGGCGGTGATTGCGACCAATCCAGTACATCATTACAATTCTCGTTCGTTCCATGTAAGAGGCGCTCCCCTTAGCTTTGTTTTGATTGATTTTTTGTAAATTTCCATTGTGTATTCGATCTCTGGGGGAACCCTTTGCAAATTTAGGGCTCGACTAATTGGCGCGGGTATCAGACATGGACCTATGCCAATTGGCTCCTTTTTGCAAAGGGGTCGGGCCAATTGGTGCGACTGTTAGAAAAACAGTCTCGCCAATGGCGCAACTCAAATTTCCTCCTTATTTTATCAAAATTTAAGCCACTCAAATGAATTTTTAAGTGTTACAGAGATCTAACAAGGTATTTTTGACAATATGGGTGCAGATGTCCAACCAAAATGGTGATTGAGTGGAAAGAGAGGGAACATGGGGAAGAGGACGAAATGGCCATGCAAAATGAAGCTTGCATGAATTCCCTCCGGGACTGTGGTCTCAAGAATTTCTTCCTCACACCATTTCTGAGAGCTCAACCTGAGCTATTGCAATATTTGGTTAGCATATGGGACGAGAATGAAGAAATGTTCAAGCTCCAAGACCAAGTACTAGCACTTGAAGTCTCTGATGTTTATTTCATAATCGGATTGTCGCACAGAGGTCCAGTGCCAATCATGACAGGTAGTAGACCTTCTGGGGAGAAAATGGAGATGGTAATGGCAAGAGTGAGCCCAGGGGAAAAAATAGGATCGAGTAGTGGGAAAGAAGACATCCACACCGCCCAGGATATAACACTCCGAGTAGCGCTTCACACCATTACGCGGGCTGCAGGATCGTAGGCACTGCATGAGGTAACCAAAGCACAGTGCCTACTAGCCTCCGAATGCATGAATCCTACACTTTTTTATTGGGCCACTACCGTGACAACAAACATCAAACAACAGCTGAAAAAGTGCAAGAAGGCCAAACTAAAACAGTTTGGGTACGGTTCCATTCTGGTGTCATTCATTCTGGAACGATTACCAATTTTCCAGGGCCAAGGGGCAATAGTCTATGAGCCGTCATTGAGGGAGCCGAGGATGGATCGATGGGTAGCACTCATGCCCAGATTAGGAGGGGGCCAACAGATGTCCTAGAGGCTCGAGTTTTTTGTATGGTTACAACGTCAGCTGATTGTAGTTTAGGATTGGCCCTACGCAGGTACTGACTTCACAGGAGACCCAGATCTTCCACTTTCGAAGGGGGAGGACTGGGATGAGGAGCTGGGTATGAATCTTTTTTATTTTTTATGTGTTTATGATATTTTTGTGATACATTCATATTCTAACAACAGTTCTATGTGTATGCAGACATTGGCCCAGAGAGGCCCGCGGGCATGTCACCCATTGCATGGAGGACCCCTCTCACATATGACCCTCAAGCCGAGGGTGGTGAAGGTAGTGAGCTGATCCAGAACCTGGAGGGTATTTCTCGAGGAATCCCAGACTATGCATGGCTAGCAGACGTCCCGATGGCTTACCAGCAACATACTGTGAGGGTGCCTAGTCGCCTCCATCGATTACTAAGGCGATTAGTGTGCACGGTGACATGTTACCATGAGCACCACGCTTATTAGCTATCTAGGGCTCTTATATGCATAGTTTTTTGAGAGACATGTTGTCTCCGACTATTATTAAACAGACATGTATATTTTTTGATTTTATACGATGTACACAAACTGGAAACTATTCGACATATATATATATATATATATTTCTAGATGGATCTTTTTACGTGTGATGATGTTTTTTTACAAGTTGCGCAAATGTCTATCTAAAACCAAATTAGCTACTACATCTGTTAACACATTCATGTGTCTCGGTATATGTTGATATGAAATGTAATCAAAATTTCTTTCCAATAAACGAATACGTAGATACAGATGTAAAATGGATGGGTTTCTAACTGAATAATGACCGTTAAGTTGTAGTACTACAAGCTGTGAGTCCAGATACACGAGTAATGCACAAATACCGAGGCTAAAAGCCTCGTTTAATAATTCTAAAACGACACTATACTCTGCGACATTATTTGTGGTAGGCCCTAGACAAACACCTTGCAAATTAACCAACTCACCAGTAGGATTGTAGATTACCCAGGTTTCCAAAGATAGATTCTTGGTATTGCGAAAGGCACCATCCGTGAAACCGAAAAAAGGAGTAATAGACATCTGCACAATCAGGAAGACCCAATCAGTAGAAAGACGCTTACAAAGCACACCACACCAAACATGCACAAAAATGAAAACACTCACTTATGTACACACACAACACACGAGAATAACTCAAGCGTAGTACTTTTTGAGGTACAGCCCAATCCTGGGCTACGCCAGGGGAACTCATTCATAGTCAATAAGCTCATAGGCCCCATTTTTTAACACTCGTTTAACTATATAGGGCCCATGCCACATAGGCTGGAATTTTCTTGCTCCAAGTTTATCATGTGCTTGGTCATATAGGAGGACGAGGTCCCCTTCAATGATAGAACGTGGAGAAACTGATTGATTGAAGTGGGCTTTGACCTGTTTTTTTTGTGCCTCAATGACCAAGGAAGCTAAGCAGCGGGTTTCATCCAGTCGTTCCAAATACAAGAGACGTTCTTCCTCCAGAGAAGTGTCAGGAAATAGTTCCACAACCAATTTCAGAGAATGAATTTCACACTCAACCGGGAGAATCGCTTCCAAACCATACACCAATTGAAAATGTGTGAATCCAGTTGCACTCTTTACAGATGTTCAATAAGCCCAGAGAGCTGAGAACAATTGGAGATGGCAGTTGGATTTATGGATACCAATCATTCGTTGAAGCATTGTGACCAAAACCTTGTTCACAGCCTCAACTTGGCCATTCACCTGGGGGTAGTATGGTGTTTAGCTATCATGGCGTAAGCCCAACTTTGATGTCACATCATCCATCATGTAATCCCGAAAATGGGTGCCATGATTAGTAACAATGGCATGAGGTAATTTGAAATGCGTAATAACATGGTTGAAAAGGAATTGGGCAACTGTCTTACCGTTGGGGAATAATATAGGCATCACTTTAGCCCACTTAGTGAAGTAGTCTACGGTGACGATTATATAAGCATGCCCCCCAGCCGAGTGAGGGTTACATGTCATAAAATCTAGGACCCATTTAGAAAAAGGGCCCACGGTAATGACAGGATGCAAGCGTAAGGGTGGCGCATGCATCTTGCACTGAAAGACCTTGCACGCATGACATTTTAGGACTGCAACAATACAGTCTTTGAATATAGACGGCCAGAAGTAACCCGCATGCAGAATCTTCTAGGCGGTGGCATATCCGGACATGTGACTGCCACAGGTGCCACTGTGACAGTCATTCAAGACTCTTTCAGCCTCTTCCAAGGTCAAGCACTGGCGGAGCACGAAATCAACTCCAACACGGTGCAAGGTATCTCCTACAATGCGGTATGGTTGAGATTGATGCCGAATCCGACGTCGAGCATCCTTTGTCAATTCAGACCAGAACGTGGATGTTTTAAGATACACGATAATGTCACTGTACCATGGGTCATGAGTGCTGATGAGAAAGAGTGTTTTATCTGAGATATGATCCTCAGATTTTGATGGAACATAGTTTGTCAGGAGAGAGCAAATCAGATCAGCGAAAAGCAATGATTTCGTCGAATTAGCAGTGGTGAAATCTAAATTGAACTGCTGAAGGATTACAATCCACTTGGAGTACTTGACCCCCAGGATTTTTCGGGACAAGATATATGTCATGGGGTTGCAATTCGAAACCACGGTTACAGTACGCAACAAGATGTAATGGCGGAATCGCTGAACGGCTTGAATCGCGGCGAGAGCCAACTTCTCAACATGAGCATAGTATGTTTCTGTGTCGAGAAGATTCTGAGATAGATAGTAAACTACATGTTCATTTCCATCATCGTCATCCTATACTAAAACCATAGCTATCGTGCTAAACGAAGTGGCCAAATAAAGGGTGAAATCGCGATGATAGTCGGGAGGATGTATCAGCGGAGCGTTGACGAGTAAAGTTTTAAGCTTATCAAAATATTGCTGGGCAATCTCATCCCAATGGAACGGAACGTCCTATTTCAAAAGATGCATAAATCCCTTGGCCACTTCCGCATAATTCAGAATGAAGTGTCGTAGGAAGTTAGCTTTCCCCTGCAGACTCTGCAATTGATGTAACGAGGAAGGGGATGGGAGGTTAACGATGGCCTCGACCTTGAGGGGGTCAAGGCGAATTCCGTCTTTTGAGACGATGAATCCCAAAAGATGGCCAGAATCCACGTAAAAGATGCACTTATGAGGATTGATTCTGATATTGTAGTGTCTGCAACAGAGGAAAATATGGCAAAGGTGTTCGGGGTGGTCCTTACGCCGAGCTGAATGGGCCGGAAAATCATCCAGATATGGCTGAAAAATGTGGCGTATGATGTGGAAAGAATAAGACATAGCATGCTGGAAGGTGGCTCCAGCCTTTTTAAAACTAAACAGGAGCTTTTTGTAAGCGAAGGTTCCCCACGGACAGATAAAGGTAGTATTGTGTTGATCAGTGGGTAAAATATTGATTTGATTGTACCTAGAGAAGCCATCCATAAGGGAATAAATCTCACTCCTCGTGCATTCATCAATAGTTTGATCTATGAAGGGAGTGGGGTAATTTTCCTTAGGACATGCCCGATTTATGTCTCGGTAATCAACACAGACGCGTATAGTGCCCTGCTTCTTATCTATAGGGACAATATTTGAAACCCATTCTGTGAGGGGAATAGGATAGATAAAGCTCGCGTTAAAAAGTTTTTCAACTTCTGCCTTAATAGCTGCGGCTTTTCAAGGATGCAGTAGGCATAGGCGTTGACGCACTGGTTTCACACCCAGATAGGTAAGAATCTCGTGCACGACTATACTGGGATCAATCCCAGGCATCTCTTCATAGGACCACGCGAAAAAATCTCTGAATTCGTGAACAAGGTTTTTATAAACTTGTATCTCTTCAGGAGAACAAGTCACTCCCACATGAATATTCTCGACCACCCCCGGGTTTGATGGAGATGTCGATCAGCATGGTTTAAGTGATATTACTCAGGTTTCCCTCCGAAAGTACCTTATGAGTCAATATCGGTGTTTGAAGAGACGGAGTGGGAACCTGAGATGTGAAGCACTCTAGACAATTAGGCATTGCCCCCAGGCCAGGCATGAACAAGGAACGATGATGTCCATCGCTCCACGACAGATCTTCAAGAGACATGGTTTCAAAAATAGCTTCATCAAAAGGGAAAAATTCTCTTAAAGGGTCAGGCAAATCTCCATTGCTGAGCTAGGGGGATTGAGAATATATATCTAGATCCATGCTCGAAGGAGCATGTTCAGGAGGAGGATTAGATGCAACGATGATTTCACAATAATTAATCTCAACTGGAGTTAATGGCATCAATTCTCTGAAAGAGGTCACCTATTTAGGTGAAGGGATGATCCAAGGGTCATTGGACCTAGAGACCATATTAACTTGAATGGTGTGCGGTGGTGGCGTGGGAAAAATACCCATGAGGATGGGGTCCTTAAAGAGACCGAGTCCTACATTGTCAGGGGGATTTGGGATCTGATCCACGTAAGGAACGTTGTTCTCAATGGATGAGGTGAAGAAAGACAACTGATCCACAGTGACGATTTTTCCCTCATGAGGGAACTTGAGAAGCTAGAAGAGGGTGGACGGTACACATTGCATGGTGTGAGTCCAAATGCGGCCAAGAAGAAGATTGTAGTTAAGCTTGGCATCAACCACTTCTACTTCTACGTTGAATTTCTTCCCCTGTAACGTGATCGGTAAACTCTCAAGAACAACCAGGGGTTTTGATTCCTAACCATCGAATGCCTCTAAGGAATTGAGAGATGATGTGAGAGCTGGAGAGCCAATAGCCTTCCAGCAGGCGGATGACATAACACAGGTGGAAGCACCTTCATCCAAAACGACCCTATGGATGTTGAGGCCGTTTATCCCGACTTGAATAACAAGATAAATTTGATGTGGAAGTCGGGGGACAAAATTTTCTAGGTCGAAGGTGAGAAGATTAGATTCGGTGGGATCAATTCCACCGATTGCAGACAACAGCGATGGGAAAATTTGAAGCACTTACAATGCAGACATTGAAGAAGGTGCCTGTGCCAAATCCTCAACAATACTGTAGTGCTGAGCGACACGGGCGTTTGGGTTGTAGGAAGATTTTCGCAGAACACCTTTAGAAGGTGGCCTCACAACAGGTTCAACGCTGGGCTTCTCAATTTCCAAAGGACCAGAGATAGGTGGGGGAGGTGGGCCATCCACGACTTCCTTCCCAGCTGCCTGATGTGATCCAGCATAATCCTTTGAACGCATAGCAATTGAGATAGGTGCAGCACCATTCATCATAAAGACCTGGGACCCAAATGGTACAGATGTTGAAGGTTGCTCAACAATTTGGGTCTGCTGAGATGGGAACGGTTCTTTGAGAACTGTCGGAGTCCCTTTGAAGCCTTTTAGAAGTTGACTAACTTTAGATCGTCGGGGACAATCTTTTTTATAATGGTCTCCTTCATAGATAAGGCATGGGTACTTCGGTTTACGTTGGGAACCATCATCAGTACGAGGTTTAGAAGACTCTGGTTTTGGGGCATCGAGTTTGGATTTTCCTTTGCCCTTCTTCTTTCCTTTGGAGGCCTTTTCCGTAGGATTAGCCTGAATGGCGTTGACCTCCGCAGTCTTGCCAAAATCTGGAGGGGCGGAAAGAGCAGAATTATGGGAGGAATTGGACATCTACTTCCCATTAGAGGATTTTCGAGAATTTTGAGAAACGGAACCAATAACACCATCCAGTGCTGGGGTAGGTGGTGCTTTAGAGGTTCCCGGCCGCAGAGCATCAGTCAAAATATCATAAAGCGTGCTAGACTAAGAGTACACTAGATCCAGGTACTGGGCATGTGCGATAGCTTGTTCTTCAGTCACACATGCCCCCATAGCAATATCTTAAGCGATTTTGTTAACGAAGGAGGTGGTGAACCAATGAGTTAGTAGATGATCAGGTATATCGAACTTGATCAATCTACAATGACGTCACCACTCATGAATGTGATCAGATATGTGAGTGGCTTTATCCTGCTTCAAAGAAGTCAGGAGATGTGTCCCGGCTTTGTAACGAACTGGTAACTGGAAATGAGTCAGAAAAGCCATAGCTAACGTATTGAAGTTTTGAAAGATGCCACGGGGTAATTCTATATACCACTTAGCGACAACACCGGTAAGAGTGCGCTGGAAGAGACACAAACGAATTGAATCATCCACCCAAGAGTTGGATGAACACCACAGATGGTAGGTCATTACATGAGCTTGGGGGTCCTCTCCAGCTTTACCTTCAAACTTAGGACAGTCACTGGGTACCTTGGTCAGAACTGAAGGCCAATAAGGATTGTGAAGAATCGGATCATTGCTTAATTTAGAAACATTCGATAACTCCAAGGTGGCCAAGAACGAAAAATGCGGATTGAAAGGCATGCCACGCCCTCGATAAGGACCTGTACCTGTCCTCACCCTGGTTGAGCATATCCTTGCCCCCATTGGTTCTGTCCTAAAGGATTCTGACCATAGTGGGTATAGGCCATATAACCAGTCTGATACGGTTGCTGGTAACCAGTGTATGGGGGTTGATAACCGGGGTATGGACCCTAATTATATGTCGGCCCCGTTTGAGCGGTATACGGATTTGGCTGCTGAGTATAGGTATAGCCTGGTTGTTGAAGGTAATAATTGGAACCTTGGGGTGGGTTGTAAATCGGTTGAGATTGACCTTGAAGATAACAACCACCTTGGGGTTGAGCGGGCTGTTGATAAGTGGGGCCCTGCTGAGCCTGAAAAGTAGGGTGCACCGGCTGATTGGGTTGCGGCATCGAGTAAATCGGTTGTTGAGAAGGGTTGATAGGATGTGTAGTTTGGCCTGGTTGGACAGCTTGACCTGGCTGAACAGGCTGCCTTGGTTGAACATGTTAACCTGGGTGAGCAGGTTGCATAGGTTGCACAGGTTGACCTAGCTGATGTGGGACACCAGGCTGTGCTGGATGGGCCGATTGGCCTGGTGGTGGAATGGGGCCAGGTTGTGCCTGATAACTGGTTTGACCTGCAACAGGACCATAAGAGGGTCCTGGCTGTGCAACATTAGGACCAATAGGAAACCAAGGTTGCACCATAGGTTGAGAGGGTTGGATTTTCCCCCTAGGACCGTATAATGACCCTGGTTGGTACCCTAGTTGACCTGTGGGTCCTTGAGGTTGCCCTGGTTGGACCACAGGGTGAGGCTGTATAGGTTGACCTTGAGGATTGTAGGACTGTCCTTGCAGATCGTATAACAATCCCTGCTGGCCCAAAGGTTGGCCTTGTAAGGGTTGTCCTTGCGAGTCATAAAGATAACTAGGCTGGCCCGAAGGTTGGCCCTGAAAGGGTTGTCCTTGTGGGTTGGAAGGTTTCCCAGCCTTGTTAGACAGAAAACCTTGAGCATACTGATAAGCCTTTGGAGCAGGGAAACATAAAGGGTTTCCTTGCTCATCGTATTGATATGGAAAAATGTAAACGGGTGTACCATCCTGTGCATAATGCGAAAAATACAGACGGTTGGGATCTTGGGAGGATTGACCGACCTCGGAGTTTGATTGTTGTAGGGAAAACCGATACTCCTCAGGAGAAATGTTCTCTGGAATAGCAGATGCTATATAAACGTCTTCGGGAAGCGACGTAGTCCTTACGGACTGAGTGGTAACTGCGGGTGTAGATGCGGCCACACAGATAGTGGGCCTGACAAGTACTGAAGTGACCTGAGGAGATGACCTGAGGGGTGTCCTTGGGGACATCCCTAAAGAAGGAATAATCAGCCTCGTAGAAGGAGTTGACGCTCCCATATAGGCGATAACAGTCATAATTTGACTTAAGGATCTATACCCTACCGGAAGTGAAGGAATAGGTGAAGACATGACAGATAACTCGGGGTTGTCTTCTGGGAAAAACTGGTAATATTCACTAGACATGGGGATTTCCTCACTAGGAGAATGACTGCATGAGCCCATATCTGACCTTGCCATTAGATCTTCTAGAAGACGGCGAGGACTAGGAGGAATAACAGCAGCTAGAAAAGGTGAACCCGATGTAAGGGGAGGGAAATGTTCCCCTACTCTGAATCCAAACCAAGCGTTGGATAAGGGCCAATTGAACTCAACTGGTCCTCCAAAGGGAAGCTCAGATAAAACCGGTCCCCCGTCGGGAAACTCGAAGATGATGGGTTGCTGAGGTTTAGCAGAGGATTGAGAGACCTCTGATGAATTGTCTATGTACGGACTACCAATAGACGAAAATGAGGGTTCCGCCACTATGACAGTAATGAAAAGAGGAAGAGACCAAACAAAACACATGGGCTAAAAAAAACAAGGCACACAATCAAAATGCCAACAAGCAAACTCTAAAAAGGCGTGTGATCACAGGTGATTTATTTTACCACATTGAAACTTAGAAACTTCACCGCTTCATGTTTTAAAAGTCGAGAAATGGATGAAAGGTGACTCTATCTCTTTCAGTTTTGAAACAAGCATGAAAGGACAAGCGCTTAATGATCCTTTCAAATTTAAAGAGTTAAAAAAGATCAAAATGACTACTTTGGTAATCTAGGCAAAGGGTGTACCAGATATCCGTGAACTACAATATACACCTTGGTTTCAAAATGAAAGAGAAATCAACCAAGGACTTGACGTACGTGCACGCAATCTCCCCGAATGCTGTGTCTGGTGTATCGTGGGTATAAGGCGGCAGACTCGGCTTCCTATGGATAAAGGATAGCAACCTAGTGGGGTCTCCCTTTATATACACGACAGTACAGGGAGCACAAGTCCATACTAGTGTTGTCTAAAGCCAAGAGGCGAACAACAGCTACTAGGTTTAACGACGCCGGAACACATCACTAGCCTAGACCTCTAAATATTTCATTAATGTTTCAATGTTGCCTTAAGGGAAATTGAATAAATTTTAATGTTGATCTTAAATTATGTCTCAATTTCCAGGCCCTACCGAATTTTATGTCTCAAAATCTCCTAAATGCACACTACATGCCACAATGTATCATTTCGTTCGATGAATAGCTAACTACGGGAAGGTTGAGAGCTTTCACACGATAAAAAAATGATCACAAAACAACCACTAGTGTCTCTAATGCACGCTAATTGCAAAATAAAATCTTTTCTTTCAGAGTTACAAATCACTAATAACACAGAAAATATTCAATTTACATTAACTAATCAAAAGAAAAAGAGATTTTTTGTATTTTCAATGTTTAAGAGAAAAGTGCACTAAACACAATGAAAACTAATGAAAGGAACAATTTGAGAAGTGATAGCAAAAGAGCAAAGACAAACAAGTTTCACTTAATGCCAAACACATAATCTGACCTCAAATCGACAAAGAAGTCCCTCAAATCAAAGAGGAATCCCAAAGAATTCAAATGAACCGTGTAATCTAGGCTCAAAATGAGACAAAGTGGAATTCGAATGAGGAAGAAGCCAATCACTCAAACAACGCAATAAAATAATGGAAAACCGCCAAACGAATGCAGAGAAGCAATAATTAAATTGACTGATCAAACGAGGACCAAAAACTCCCACGGGAGGCTCGACACACTATAGCACCTAGATGCCTTAGGGCTAGAATGTAAAATCGATAGAAGAGGGAAAAAAACCAGAGGATGAAGGTCACACTTAGTCAAACAAGGCTCCAGAACACTCAGGAAATAAAAAAAGTGACACCAAAACTACAGACCAAGCTCATAAATCTAAAAAAGAAGCAAACCCTAGCACCTTACAGGGTTGGCGCGAATTTTAGGCTGCAAATAGCGCCATAATATGATTGGCGTGTGGGATAAATTGGCAACATGTGCTAGTTGGCGTGACTGTCAGGGAAAAAACCAGGCCAGTCGAGTTTACTAATGCAAAAAATGAAAAAGAGCAATCAGGGAGTAGATCAGGGATGGTGAGTCTAAACAAAAGTTTAACACTGGAAAATATCGAACCAAAAGAGTTGATCAAGCAGGCAAAGACCAAAATCAACCGAAAAGACAAGACAAAATCCAATCAATGTCTCCCCAGTGGAGTCGCCAGTTTTTTGGAGAGGTAAATCCCCTCTGCGGAGAGAGGTGATCCCTACTAGCCCAGACCGGGTCTAGCAACAACTGAGTCATGCTAAAATGCATGTTCCTAATTGAAAAAGACCAAGATGTGATAAGGGGCCTACCTTAAATCCTACGCTATTGTTGTTTGTGGAGAAGATGGCGCTTCTGTCCCTTGCTTTGGCAGATCACAATTCTCCCGCTCGATGCGATCGAACACCTGCACGTACAAGAAACAAAAAACACACAAGCGTAAAACCTAATACATGCAATTATGTATCAGTCAGAGAAGATACAACTCATAACATAAAACATAAACATATGATTGGAACCATAATAGAAGTCATTTATTATTAATCAGAACAAAGAAAGATACAACCTGAGCTTTGACGCTGGATCTTCCTTCGGCGGGTCGACAGAGGAGTACGTCTCGGTAAAGCTCGTCAGGAAAAGGACAAGTCTCTCTCTCTCTTCGGCTGTCTGACGATAATCTCCTTTCTATTGATTCAACTCTATTTAGGCTAGCTTGCAAAGGGAAAATGACAAGCTTATATAGATGGTGCAAGGGGGGGTTGGGATCCCTAAAATGGTGGGATTGGCCCTATCCTAAAGGAAGCTTCCATGATAGGTGGAAAACCACTTCCCCTACATGGAGATCTGGAGCCAAACCTCCCAACTCATTTTAGAGACTCGTTCAGGAGTTGGTTGGAATCAAACTTCCGCCATTTATTTTTAAAAAACAATCCTTATTAAGCTTGGCATGGGTGATACACTGGGACAGAGCGCCAGTTGACGTGCCCTCTTTGGTGGATTTCCCCCATTGGCATGAGGGCTGAACTGGCTAGTCACGCCAAGGCCAAAAGGGCTATTTTTAGGGCTTTTCACAGGAAATTGTCTTCAGGGGAATGATTGTCCTTGTAAAGGGGGATGCCATGAAAGTGGTTTCAGGTCATTTCACTGCTCACAGGTCACGGAATAAGCCCTCCAATGTGCGGGACGGGGGATTGCAGGGACGATGACAAATTATTGTGTAACAATAGGTATGGATTTAATGCATGAAAATAGTAAGATCAATGCCTTTCATATCTTTGTATGACCACGTGAAGACATTGCAGAATTCCTAGAAACGCTCGGTGTAGATCTTGTCCAGGAAAAAGACGCACCAATGTGAACATTCTCAATAATCCCTGGTTTGAAAGAGATGTTGATCATAATGGTTGGAGTAATATTTCCGATGTTTCATTTAGATAACACTTCATGAATCAAGATAGGATTCTGAAATGGGCCAGTCAGTATAGACAAATATGGGATTCTAGACAAGCAGAGATGTCACCTAAGGTTGGGATAAATGAGGAACGATGATGTCCATCATCCCATGGGGTTTCTTTGAGAGAAATCACCTCCACGATAATTTCATTGATGGGGAAAGTCTCATTCAAAGGATCATCATATTCCTAAGAACCAAACCACAGAGACTACGAATAAGTGTCTAGAGAAGAAAACAATCAGTTGTTGGTTTCAGATGCAGCCTCAGAAGCCATAAGAATTCTCTGATACATTTTTTCAGCAGGGCTCAAAGGCATAGCGTCACCAAAAATTTCAAGCTCGTTAGGATTGGGAAAAATCCATGGATCATTACTAGATGATATCATATTGATGGTGGCGAAATTCGAAGGCGGGAGTGGAAAAATTCCCACAAGGGACGAGTCTTTGAATAGAACTGACCTAATCTTCTCATAGGGAGTAGTGGCATTACGAACATATGGAATTTTTCCTGTTGAAGAATCAGAGGAAAAGAAAACTAAATAATCAATAGTCATGATTTTTCCTTGATGAGGAAAGCAGAGGACACGAAAAAGGGTGGAGACCACACAAACCATGGCATGAGTCCAACTACATCCAAGAAGGAGATTATAATTCAAGTTGGCATCTAACACCTCAATGTATAAATTTACCCTTTTTCCCTCCAAAAATATGGGAAATGATTTGAGAATAAAATACAGTCGAGAACATCTACTGTCGAAACATTCCAAAGTATTCAGGGATTAGCTCAATGGAGGAGATTTGATGGCTTTCCAACAAGCGATAGACCTGATGCAGGTCGAAGCACCTTCATCAAAAACAATCCTATGAATGTTTTTTCCCATCACGGTAATTTGATTCAGAAAATCCACCTAAGATGGGAGGCAAGGAACGAAGTTTTCAATATTGAAAGTAATGAGATTGGAATATATGGGATCAATCCCTCCAATAGTGGAAAGTAGTGCCTTCCATTATGATGGATACGATTGAAGTACTTCCAAATTTGGCATCGCTGAAGGCACTTGAGCTCAGTCCTCTATAATATTGTAGTGTTGCGCAACTCTCATATTCGGATTATAAGATGATTTCTGAAGAACACTTTTTGGGGGTGGTCAGATGATGGATCCACTACTAGGTCTCTCAATCTGAAGAGAACCGGAATTAGGAGGCGTGTAAGAGGAAGGGTGATCTGTGACTTCTGGTTCCAAAGGAGATTTGGATGGATTTGGGTAGTCTTTCAATCTTGTGGTAATAGAGATAGGTTCCATGCCCGTAATGAAAAATTGAGAGTTTCCAAACGATTGGGGTAGATCTACCATTCTGTCTGCTGAGAAGGGAAAGGCTCTTTCAAGACAACTGTGGTCCTGAGGGCGGCTTTCAGAAGATGAGAAACTTCAGCACGTCGAGGAAAATCCTTGCTGTAATGATCATCATTACATATTAAACAAGGATATTTAGTCTTTCACATTAAATAATCATCAATAGATGAATTTTTCGAATCCTGTTTAGGGTTGTCAGATTTGGATTTTCCTTTACCCTTTTTCTTACCTTTCGATGATTTGTCTGCTGCGGTATATTGGATGGAATTTACCTTGGAGGGTTTACTAGGATTCTTCTAGTTGCTAGAAGGAATGGAGAGTGCAGCGAAAGTAGTGGAATTAGAATTCGAATAAGCTTTGGGTGCACTAGTATCAACATAGGCCACTTTCCCGATAACGCCATCAACCGGAGGCGTAGCAGGAGACTGAGATGATGCTGGATCAGTTGAAGGTATTGACGTGTCAGGTAAGAGCTTGTATAGAGTTCCAAATTGGGAATAAACCAAATCGAGGTATTGAGATCTGGAAATGACTTCCTCTTTCGTGATACACCCACCCATGGAAATATTTTTAGAAATCCTTGGAACGAATGATTTCGTAAACCATTCAATCAATAACTAGTCAGGATCTCAAATTTTATGAGACGACGGTGATGCCGCCATTCGTAAATGTGATCCAAAATGTGAGTAGCAGTTGAATAATTCAATGAGATGAGGAGGTGGGTGTCGGTTTCATACCAGACTAGTAACTGGAAGTGGGTAAGGAAAGCCATAGCCAAGAGTTGAAATCAACGAAAATAGCTCAAGGGAGCTCAATATACCACTTGGATGTAGTACCAGTTAGAGTGCTCTGGAAAATATGAAGATGAATTGAATCTTTGACCTAAGGTTTAGAAGAGAACCACAAGTTGTACGTCTTGACATGGGTTTGGGTTTGGGGGTCTTCCCTAGAATTTCCATCAAATTTAGGACAATATCCTGGGATTTTGATCAAAATTGGTGGCCAATGCAACTAATGTTGGATGGGGTCATTTGTAAGCTTTGACACATCTGGTATGGTTCCAACGTAGCCAAAAAATGGTAAGGGATGATGAGGAGGAGAAAAAGGCCAGGGGTTTCAACCTTGTTGATATGGATTTTGCCACAAATAGGGAAGATTTTTTCTTGGATATGAATAAGACCCCCATTGCTGGTAAGGACCTTGCTACAGGTGCTGCTGAACATAGGGACCTTGATGGGGCTCTTGATAAGGCCCTTGCTGGATTTGAGGTTGTGGACCTTGTTGGATATAGGGTCCAGGGTGAGGTTGTTGATGAACATGAGGTTGAGCCTGTGGTCCTTGCTGAACATGGGGTCCAGCCTGTGGTCCTTGCTAAATGTAGGGTCCAGCCTGAGGTCACAATTGGGAAAACTATTTCTAAAGTATCTGTTGATATTGAGCACCAGGCTGAGGCCTAGGCTGGGGTTGTTGGTATTGAGTACCAGGCTGATTAGGGTGAAGACTAGGTCGACCCAGAGGGAGATTCAGACCAGTTTGGGTGTAAGGAAAAAACTGAGGGTTAGTCGCAATAGCACCTGTGGGAAGCTGGGGCTGTTGGTCATACTGCTGAGAGGCATTTGTTTGAGAAACATACTGATACTGTACATTTTTTTGTTGAACATATTTATGAGGGATGTTAGGTTGTTGAACATACGAATATGGTACGTTCGGTTTTTGTAGAGCTTGCTGAACTTGAGAATACTCAATGTGGGGCTATTGATATACCAATGCGGCTGGAGTAGGTTGACCACTCAAAGGAATGGTTCCTATGATAGTGTTCGTCGGTTGTGAAAACCATGTCCCACTTCAGGTACATGTCTAGAGTTCAACGTCCCCCCACTTAAGAGGGGAGGTATGTAAAGAGGGTTAGACTACACCCTAGGCATAGACGAAACCGTAGATTGTCCACTCAATGGTGGAAATATAGTGATCATAGATGGAGAGAAGGGGGTATAAGATCTTATAGAAACATGAATCTAACCAATAGTGATTGTAGATCAAACAACAAGTTAAGACATGGAAGCCACATTCGAAATGAATGGGCTGGAAGACTGGGAGATTCTCGTTGATTAAACAAGATCCAAAAATAAATATGTGGTGCCAAAAGCTCCTAAAATAAGGTTTCCCAAAGAGTTATACCCTTGTGGAAGTGGAGATGCAACTTGAATAAAGGATATTTCAGTTCCACTACCTGAACCTTGAGGTGTGGAGCCGAAAATTTTACCTTCAGAGGGAAATAAAAATGAAGCGGCTTCCAAAATGTAGGTGTTAGTGGTTTGTTGTAGAGTACTCTAAGGAGCACTCATGAATGAGACATCATCAACATTAGATGCTATTTCGTTAGGAAATAACTAACGGAAAATAGAGTGAGATGCTATTGGAGAAGAAGGAAGGGGAACGTTGGGTTGATCAAAAGGACTATAATCCTGTTGAGGCGAGACTACAATTGGATCAAAGAACGGATTCATAGGAAATACCATAAACTGTGCAGATGGTTCAAGTATTTCTGGCTCAGAGTCTTCCGATGTCATCCAAGGAGAATCGTCAGGCAGTGGTCGAGATGAAATGGGTTATACACTTATGACAATCTTGAGTTCGACACCTTGAGCTTTAAGGGGTCCAACTGGAAACTGGGGGACCTCAGGGGGAGACTCTTGAGATCCTTCAATTGAGGGACGAAGTGAATTTGATGATTCAACCACGATGACCATTCAAGACAAGATCAAGGAAGGAAGAGGTGAAAATATCAAAAATACAGAATTTACCAAGCAATGTTGAGGCTAGAGAACTCCATAGGTAAGATGTTTTAGGGGGCATTTACTTTTAGAATTAAACAAAAAATAAATAAAAACGGTTTACTAGCTATAAAGTTTTACCAATTATTCGCGAATAGTAATATACACCTTGGTGATAGATGATAGAAAAAATGAACAAGGAATTAACATACTACAACTGATCTCCCCGAATGTTTTGTTCGGTGTATCACGTTTACAAGGTGACCGACTCAGTTACCTGTGGTAGGCTTTCAACCTAGTGGTGTCTCCCCAAATTTACGCGATGGTACATGGGATTCTAGTCCATAGTAGTGTTTTCTAATGCATAACCGTTTGATGAGAGCGCCCCAAATATACTTATCATACATCAATATACTAACATACGTGGGAGAGGACATCACCCCAAGATTGTAACGTAGACCATTAGTGACAACTCCTACGTTTTACGACGTCAGAAAATGTCTCTAGCCTAGGCCTCTAAATGTTCTCGTTAGTTCCAAATTCTCCTTAAGGTAAATTGGGTAAATTTTAATGTTGATCTTGAGTTAAGTTTCAGTTTTTGGCTCAAAATCGATTTCATTTTTTTGGATAAATGCAAAAAGAAAATATTTCCATTTCAATGAAGTCTAAATTATTGAGGGAAGAGATACAAAAAAAGTGCAATCGGTATAACAAACAATTATACCCCCCCAAATTAGTTCAAAACTATGAAACAAAATTCTTTCAAATCAAATTCACTTTCCCCAAAAAATGCAACTTATTGAAAAAATGAAAACATTTCTATTTTCCACTAAGATGCATAATTTTTTATTTTTTTTTTAATTTTTTTTTAAATTTTTAATTTGAAATGCAATCAAAAGTAAAATGAAAGAAACGAATGAAGAAATGAAAAAAACACACTTTTCACTTTTCTTTCATTCGAATGGAAATAAAAATCGCTCTAAAAATACATGAATGAAATGTTTTTCACTCATTTTTGAAAACGATAAAGACAAGTCAAATCAAGTAATCAAAATGAAAATAACTTTTAGTTTTCTTTTGAATTTGGAAAAAGATACACTCTTCTAAATTCTCAAATCAAACAATTTGTGATCTTATGCTTGACACTAAATTGAAGGTAAGACCAGAATGCAGTGATGACCAATGCATATGACAAAATACTTCAAACCAAGTCAGAAGCAATGCAAAGGAAAGGTGTTTGAAATGATAAAAAATCTTCTAACTCACAAGCAAGTCAAAGAAATGAAAAAACTTGTTCAAAGAAGACAAAAAATTCAAACACACAGGCAGGAGATCACTGAGACTCAACAAACATATTTCAGGGGCTAGGACATACTGTAAAAACAATGGGAAACCCCAAAATTTCCTAGGTCTGAGATCAATGCTTATGTGATGAGAAGAATGGTGCTGAAAGACAAATCAACGCGACTGTGCTATATAGAATAGTGTTGGCAGCGCTCCTATGAAAATAGAAAACGCGTTGGGAGCTAAAATCAGGGAAAAAAAAAAAGAGTTTCACACCAAAACTACACCTGACACAGTGAAATGACTATCAAACCCTATGCAAACTAACAAAGATCTAAGAAAGCTTATATTTCAGTGATCGGTCAAACTGATCAAAGATCAGTCCGGGAAAGGAAGGCTAAGAGGCTAAGCTCCCCATGCAGAGTCACCAATTCTGATGTCAAGATAAATCCCCTTTTTGGACAGAGGAAATATCTCTAGCCCTAGAGTGCGTATAGCAAGTTGAGATACTTTCTAATGCAAAGATTTCTTAGCCAAGTTGAGGTACCTTTTCCTGATGCTATGTTCGAACCCGTTGATGATGACCTTAATCCATGATCCTTTTAGGCTTGCTCCTTGCTACTGGTGGCACAAGAATACCTATGGATGATCAAGAGGTCATAGAAAATGTAATCCAATACATAATAATCATTAAACATTAGTTATCTATCGAATCAAGTAGTACCAAAATATTTGCATAAAATACTAGACAAATATAGAAAGCAAACATCCAATGTTTTATTGATAAATATGAAAGGAAGAGCTTACAACCCATGCCTTGATGTTGAAGGCTCCCCTTTGGTGAAAATATGAGTACTTCACCGAAGCTCTAAAGAATTCCTTCTCCTGAAAAACTTAGGTGTTATCACAGTGAAATATTGTAAAGGGAACAAGAGTTCAAACCAACCCAACCATGACCAACCAGTAGTGAAAGGATGGGGCCAATTTAGGAAGGGAGAAGAGGTTGGGAGCCCATGAATAGAGGAGGAAGGTCCACTTTCTAAGGGATAAACCCCCATGGATGAGATAAAAGCTCTAAAATTGGAGAGCTGGATTCTATCACCACTGCTTAACAACAAACTCGTTGCCCTGGAATTTATAGAGGTCGAAGCTTCTCCTCCATTTGAGGAAACACTGCCAGAAATGGATCAACGCGGTTTTCCAAGAAATAAAGGCGCTAGAAACACTAAGCCATAACTAAAAATCTGACATCAGCGCAAGCATGAAACTAGGAAACACACTAACCCATAAAACTAGGTTTTGACCAAGCTCTTTCAGTAATCTTTGAAGGTATTTTTCTTTGAGTCTTCAGGGGATGTCTTTACATATTTCTTCATGGTGGAAACATTGCATAGGGTATGTCACGGGGCACTTTAGGATCAGGGACGGGAAATGAGCATGGCGAAAAATTACTATAACACCGTTAATGTAAACAATTTTTTTTCCATTTTTTTCCACTACAGTTCTTTGGCTGGGTATATAACGAAATTGACACCAGGTGAAAAATTCAAGAAATTAAGGGGTTTGAGGAAAAATATACTAAGGCAAGGTGGAATCCTATAATCCAATTTCATCATTGTTGTCCAAATGTTTTTGGTGGAGCCAATTGTGAAGTTCGTAAAGATCGAATTCACAATTGGTCTATGAAATCTGGTAAATATGGTCAACTAAGGGTTGGTGGTCCAAACCTATAACTTGGGGCAACACTGGGTTATCTTGAGGGGTATATTTACTCTTAGGAGAAATTTTCAAACATAAAATATGAGGACTTGTTGTAAATACATGTTAAATTGATGCTTGGGTGTTTGAACAGGTATTTGGGCGCCACTACGGCTCTATGAAATCCTTTTCAAGAATGATGAGGTGTTTTAATAAATCACAACACTATTGAATTACCAGGGTAGTAGTGTAGAAATTCTGTTGTTGAATTCAAAATAAGGCTCTATGTTTTAAACACATATCATAGTGATTGTTTATTTTGGGCACAAGAGGCGAATTAATGTCGATAAACATGTGAAATTGGGAAAACATATACATTATAATGGATATATTATAACGAGCGATTGGAGGACAAGTGGTGGTTAACAATTGGTATGTGATATGACATGGAGGATGAATATGGAGTGGCGGAAATAAATGGTGTAACGGTCAACGTAGGGGAAAATTTATTTACAGAGGACCCAGAGGGGGGTATAGCCAGTAAGAGAGATTGAAGGGGGGTGGGGGTTGGGGATTTGACGTGAAAATGACACATTGTGAAAGGTGGTTCTACAAAAATAGCCTACTCAAACCTCCCCACCCCCCCCCCCCAAAATCAGATAATGTTCGGAAGGGCTAGCGGGGAGCGGGTAGATGTGGATTTCGTTGACCTGGGCTGACCACATCTACTTTGTTCAATGTTGCATATGGTTATCGCATGGGACAAAAATTCACATTGCTGCAATTTATTACAACAATTATTAACCATATTAGACATATGGTTAATACTTATATAACCTTTTAAAAAATATATATAGAGACATTTAAACTAGCGCACTATATACATGGCTAACTAATTTTTTCAAGGAAAAAAAATTGAATATGATTTCTTCCATTTCTTTTTCTTTGGTATTTCCTATGCCTAACATTTTTTATTTTTTATTTTTCTTATACAACATCTAATCCATCAAAACCAGATATGTTACAACACAAGGGAACAATTGGATCAACAACTAAGGCTGGATTTCTTTGCAGGTAACATATTTCATGTTTGATTTCCTTATTGATTTATGGATGCATTGTATATGCATGTGATTATTTGGTTTTTTTTTATATTGACATGGATATTTACCTAGATTGACAGTGGTTTCAACCTTGCCTTTTTGTTTCCTACATAGCCATGGTGGTGTGGGTTTCCAATTTGTTGTTTTTATGAATGTTGCTTAGGTTTCCTATGGTTGTGGATTGAAACAAACACTCTAGAAGCCTTAGAACAACTTGGGTTGAGTTACTATTAATTTATGGATCTGTTGGTTGGGACAAATGCTCTGGAGCCCTTGGTACGATGAGTTACTAATCCCTGGAGTCGTGGTTGGAACAAATTCTCTATAGCCATGGAAGGATGTGGGTTGAGTTACTACTTCCTTGAGTCCTGGAAAAATTGGGTAGAGATCGATATGGTTGATGTTAGTGATTTCCATACCATATATTTGGAATCACTGTGGTTGAGGGTTGAGGTGGTTTTTCCTCTAGAAGCCTTGATTGGTTTTTTTTTTTGTTTATTCTATGGGATCCCACATTCATGCTTGGAATATGGGGTGGGGATGGTTAGCTGAAAGAGATATTTAGTTCAGCCTAATCTATGGTCGGGTGGTACATGGAAGTCCCTGAATTGGTTGTAATTTTCATTTCAATAAGAACAATTTTTCCTATTGTGATTCATGAGCACTTGTATTGGTTATCATGTTGAAAATATGGTTGATTTTCCATGGTTTTATATGTTGTTTAATTTCTAGTTATAAGATGTAATTTATCTATGGATCTTGTCATGATTTTATAAGTTATCGAATGGTTGATGAATATATGGACTAACAAGTGCTATTGCAGGTAGCTAGAGAGAGTTTAGATCCTTGTTGATGATTCTCAGATGAAGAATGTCAGTTTATGATCAGATATGCATTCATGACCTATAGCTTACATGGTTTCTATATGTTTGACGAAATGTCTGTTATGGATTATGCATCTTCAAGTCAAATTATTACTTGAGTTTTGACTAAGTGGCTTTGTAATTACCTTTTATTTCATTCTAGAAAGATATAAGAAAGTATGGGATGTGGTATGGAGGCTGGGTTGAAAGGTGGCATAGATCCCGAAATCACATGCTCAAAACTAGAGGATTCAGGCCATAACCGCATGGAAGGAGGCTTGTGCATTAAGTTGGAGGCCTATAACCACATTATTGTATCGTTGTGTGTGCAATTGGGATGTTAGGTCAGAGGTATCTCAAGACATGTTTTTCTACCTTCCAATAAAATTTGGTTGGCTTAACCATTGCTTGACTAAGCTGGTTAACTGGATAACACATGCCTGGTCATGTGTTCACCAAATACATAAGTGAACCCACAAGATGCTTGTAAATAGTAGCCTCAACTTCCTCACCTGAAGTGGAATCCTTATTCCTCAAACTGCCTACTAAAGGAGTGTCCATGGGTTTGCTACTATCCATGTCGATCTTCTTTAGTATCTCATTGGCATACTTTCCTTGAGAGACAAACAATTACCCATATCCTTTCCATACTTACAAATGGAGGAAATAATGCATGAGTCCCATGTCCTTCATCTTGAATTATCTTACAAGGTCCTCTTTGCAATAACTGATCAACTTCTCATGACTAGTTAAAATCAAATCATCGTCATATAATACTATAATCAATAATTTACCTTCAACAACAATATTGTAAATACTTGCATTTTCTTCACTTTTGGTGAAGCCCAACTCAGTGAGATAGTTGTCGATCCTGGTGTACCAAGCACAGTGTGCTTGTTTCAATCCGTACAATGCTCTCTTGAGTCTGGACACATGAGACTCTCTGTCAAAAGTATCAAATCCTTATAGTTATTCAATGTACACCTCCTCCTCAAACACTCCATTGAGGAATGATTTCTTCACATCCATTTGATGGATATTCCATCCCATGTGCGCTAGAAGTACTATAACTAAGCTGAAATAAGAGTACCTTGCTACTAGAGAAAATATATTTTCATTATCAATTCCTTCCACTTGAGAGAACCCCTTGGCCACAAATCTGGCCTTGTGTTTTCTCGATGCTTCCATATTCTACTTGCTTCACCTTGTAGATCCATTTCGAACCCACCACTGATTTTTCCTATGGTATTGGGACCACTTCCGAAACAATGTTTATAACAATGGAATCATATTCCTCTACCATGGAATAAACCCATAATGGTTGTTTCATTGCTTCCTCAAATGAGGACGGTTCTGTCTCTACTAGCTCACTCATCAGAGACATGTAGCCAGTGTACCGATCCAGCGACCTCATCTTCCTGCATTGTGATGTTGGTGCTCCCACATTATCTCTAGAATCATGCAATAATATGTGAGATTCCCTGGTTTTCTTCCTTCCTTCTTTGGATGTATCTACTTGAGTGGGTGTCTCCAATCTCTACTCCTCTGCTTGAGTGGGTGTCTCCAGTCTCTGCTCCTCTTCTTGTGGCTTCTCCACAACATCATAAGGTTCTTCCTTTGGTGCCAAAAGCTCCTGTTTTGAATGCAACTAAATATCACTCTTAAGAGAACACCTCATTTTCTTCTCCCCATCAAAATTCACATCTCTATGAACAAATGTCATCCTGAGAGATGTCAAGTACAAATGATAGTTGTGAGGTGTTTCTATGTACCCCAAAAATATGGTCTAATCCTCTGTCAACTCTAGTTTCTTCCTTGATTTTTTGGAAACATGACATTAAACCGATGATCCAAAGATCCCAAAGTGTGACACATCTGTTTTCTTCCCTGAAAAATATTCTTATTTTGTACTCAACCCAAGAATCCGATGAGGACTCCTATTCTACAAATAGACCGTTGTGTTGCATGCTTCAGCCCACAAGTGTAGTGGTAGGCCTTGGTCATGCAACATTTCCCTTGCTACTACCACAATACTTCTATTCTTCCTCTTAGCCACCCCATTCTGTTGTGGGTTGTGGGGTATTGTCAACTCCCTTCGAATGTCTTACTTTTCACATAAGTTTTTAAACTCATTCGAAACATATTCACCACTGTTAGCACTCTTGGGAGCCTTCACTTTGCTACTAGTTTCTTTCTCAACAAGTGATTTAAATTAAACAAACTTGGATAATGTATTGTCTTTATTCTACATGAATAAAATCCAACACTTCTGTGACCAATCATCTACAAATATAACATAATACTTTTTCTTGGCAGTGGAAACTGTCGAGAAAGGTCCAAAAATATCGGAGTGGATCCTTTCAAGGATTTCATATGACCTTCTATCCCAATCATTGAAGGTGGATTTTGTGTACTTCCCAAAGGTACACCATTTGCACATATTTTGCAGCTCTAGTGCTCCATTGGGGAGGCCTGTGGTGATCTATTGCATGATATTCAAAGCTCCATGATGCAAATGGCCAAGTATTTTATGCCATAATTCACCGACATATACACTTTTCACCTTCTCTACCTTTGTTCTCAAAGCAGCACAATCTTCCACATTCAAATTGTATAGGTTCTTCACCCGAAACCCAATCTTCTTCAATTGTCTCATGGATATGTGTCTTAGGAATTAATTTCCTTTGTTAAATATCACATCATAGCCATGGTCTTCCAACACTGCAATGGGAACCAAATTATTCTTTAGACCCAAAACAAACATCAGATCCTTGAGCCTGAGAGGGGAGCCAGACTCCCTCTAAGAAGTAACTGTACCAATATCGGTTGCATTATACCTCCCATCATCTCCCATATCTATGTGCATCTAGAGGTATTTATCCTCCAAGTTACTGAAATTTTTTTAGTTTCCCATCATATGGAATGAGGCACCACTATCCAGATACCACACACTACCCATCACTGTGAATTACATACATGCAATGAGGGTGAAGTCCAACTCAAATTTTGAAGCCAATCTTCACTTGCCAATCCTCCTGAGGGATTATTTCCCAACTTCTTGTGTGGACACTTCGTCATATAGTGTCCCAGTTCATGACAGTGAAAGAAATTGATTTTGGACAAGTATTTCTTCATGCCCCCATGATTGGAATATCCTTTGGATTGGGATTTATCCCCTTTCCCTTTCTTTTCCTTTCTATCCAAGGAAAAATTCTCATCATCGTCACACTTGTATGAGGTTCTATCTCTGGTGTATTGCCTTATTTATTATTGCACCAAATCATACAACAAGATTTCCCAATTTGGTAGCTTCTCCCTCCTATTTACCAAATCCTAGTATTTGTGCTAGCTCTTGGGAAGGCCTAGAAGTTCCAGGCTTGCCAGATAATCTTCTACAATCGTAACACCAACACTCCCAAGTTCATCATGTCATTGTGTGAACCTGCTCTGGTATTGTGGTATTATGTCGCCCTTCAACATCTTGAAATTTCGAAGCTTATCCTTGAGTACCAACTTCTTGTGGTCACTATTGTTCTGGAAATTTTTTTTTAATCATTTCCACATTTCATACAAAGTCTATTTCCCATGGATATTAGAGAAACTATGGTCTCGTACTCCCTCCAATATAATCCTCACCTTGGCTACACTCCTCTTCCAATCTGCTAAATTTTGAGCATCAAATGTTTTCGGGTTTTGGATATCAATATCAATGAATTCCATCAACCCATTATCTTCCAACACTACCTCCATGTGGTCCTTCCAAGAAACATAATTCGAGCTTCCCTCAAGGTTATACTTGATTCTTAGTCCATAGAAAACCATATTTCTAGCTCTGACGAATTTATCCTACAAATTTGATCCTTATACAATGACAAGTTTGAAATATATTCTCTACTGTGAATCCTGCTCTGATAGCATGTAGAATTTTAATGTGTAGATTCAAAATTGCTCATGTAATTTCTTAAAACATAAGACTGAAATATACTCTACTCATCCACGGTATCAGATTCACGATCGAGAACACATATAAAAAACATACATAATGATTAAACACACATACACAGATATTTATCTAGGGGAAAGAAACTGCTCAAAACCCCTTTCTATTTTTATTGCATTAATTAAAGAATCTGGATGACTACAATATGATTTCTCAAGCTTGAGCACAACCTGCACCTATATCTTCTATCCTCTGCCTGACTGGCTAAATTTGTCCAACACTTGGCCAATTTTTCAAACATCCAAGTTGTTATTTTCTTACGTTGTTCCTTACAGAATTATCCCCTACTAGTTAGGAAATTCCTCAATATGGATTGTGCAATTCCTTTAGGCCAAATTATAACTACATGGACCACATGTACAACTTGAAATAGTTTACAACTAACATTACACTGTCCTTGAAATCAAATATTAATTGGGTAACTCAAATTATATGCATGCATCAATTTAGGCTAATTGATCAGTTAATTGGTTAGAAACTGAAATTACACCCCACTGCTAAACCTTCCAATACTTCCTCCAACAGTTGGAACTAGTTTAACTGACCATAGCTCAACTTAACTAAATTAAACTATTACAACTAAAATTAACTGAACCTAATTTCCTAAAATTTAGGAATCACTGTAGACAACTCAAGTTCATGCCCCCAACTCAAATTAACTAAGTTAACTCAGTGATAACAACTGTATCACGTCAGTTAACTCATTCAAGTTGTCTTTTGATGTGGAATTTCGATTTTCTCCTAATTTAATCAAGGAAAAATTAAATTAGGAATTTCTTACTTCAATTTCAACATTGGAGTTGAGAACACTCTCATTCTCCGATTCTCTCATACTCTTTCACACTTAGAGAAATATTGGAGCATTGTTTTCCAGCTAAATCCCCTCTGCGGACAAAGGTGATCCCTCTAGCCCTTGGTTGGGTCTAGAAAATACGGGAACATACTAACATCTACCTTCCTATATTGTAAATGAAATCCAGAGGAAGGAAGATGACCTACCTTATTCTGATGCTATGTTTTCATCTTCGGTCGAAGCTTCTTGATGCGTCACTTTCCTCAAGCTTGATACACGCTGCTACCAATGTTCGATTATCTGTATAGAAAATCAAGAAACCACGACAAGTGTAAAATCATGACAAACATAAAGCAATTACAACCTATATAATTGATCAAAGAATGATAGAAATATCATTATAAATGTAAACAAGAGTGGAATATAAAACATCAGTTGCATTTTATTATGATAAAGACAAGGGGAGTTTATAACTAAGCCTTGATGTTGAGGCTCTCCTTCAGCAGGTCTGTATCCAAGCACGTTTGCAGCACCCTTATACATAAAGGTCTAAGATCTCACTATGTTCCTAACACATAAAAACAATCACACTCCACACTATTCTCCCAAAGCTATGATTTCTTATTCTCTCTATGCTAACTAACTAAGGCAATAGAGGTGAAGGAGGTCTCCTTATATAACAATGGAGGAGGAGGTTATGGGACCTCAAATAATTGGAAAAGAGGTCATCCTTTGGAGTAGTTCCTATTCCTTTGGAACAAGAAGCCCAAAGGGGAATTCCTCAGCCATATCCTCAAAACAAACTTCTAGGTCACCGCCTCGCAAAGCTTCTAGTCATGGAAGCTTCATTTCTATTTTAAAAACTTTCCAAAATAGGATCGGTGTGGGTCCGACATTAAGACAAAGTGCTGATCGACCTGGGTCACAGTGCAAATCTCTACTATCGGCACGGGCCAGACACTGAGAAAAAGAGTCGATATTGAAAACCAGGTTTTTATAGGGATCTTCCAGAAAATTTGTAAATGGAGATGAATTGGAAGACAAATTTTAGTTCAGGGGTATGTATTCCATGCTTGGAAATTACACAAAGGTGACAGTATGGGTCCTTCGGGATCAAAGAACAGGGATTACAGAGACAGTGACAAATTGCTGTGTAATAGATGCCCCCTAAAGTATGAAGTTCGAACATGAGTGAGGGGTGAAACGATTTACAACTACGTGAAAGGAACCAGACACTGACGTCGGGAGACCTACAAATCAAGCATAGATACATATACATAACTGAAATCTTTAATGAAAATACATGAATCAAGGTATGGACACAACCATCCATAAAAGAGACTATGGTATGGTCACAACCGTCCATCTAAGAAGGATATCATATAGACTCATGGTATGGTCGCAACCATCCACTCAAAAGAGTCCTACATATAGTCATGATAAACCAAAATATATCGTAGCGTGGATTTTATCAGACAAAACATAGGGTCTTGTGCTCCATCTGGACTCAAACAAGTACACATTCAAGCATGCAAATATGTGAGCTGAAGTCGAACATGTAAGAAGGTCACCTGATTACTAGCCAATGATGAAAGTTGTTAACAGGCGTGAGAGAAAGCACCAGTAATGACAGTGGCTCTCAAGGTAAAAAAAGTACAATCCAAAAAATGTGAATAGTGATATGGCATCAAACATCCACAAAGTCACTCGATCGAAGGCCAATGATGAGGAACTATCTTCGAATGCGAAGAACTTGCCATTGAGGCATGAAAGCTCCAAGGTATCGAAAGAGAGTCTCTAGATCAACTTCCTGGATAATGAGCTGAAGTTGATAGGAAGCGATTCATTGAAGGAGGGTCATAATGAATCCCACATCATCGACATGAAACAGAGGATGTAATATGAGTGTTAATCAAGGCTGAAACAAAGAATCAAGAATGTACAAACTGCAGAAGGATTTTCTATTGAACATATTGGCGACATGACTTTGGAATTTGGCAACATTTGACTAAAATAGGATTAGAGGTCATGTTGACAAGATTGGTAATCGAATGACAGGCAAACGGATTTCCCAAACCGATGGAGGAAAAGTGATAGAGTGAATATATCCCATCCCGACATGAACTTCAAATAAGTGTCATGTTCAAGAGTGATATGCTGCCAACACAAATTATGAATAACTTCCATTTCCCCCCACCATTTTATGTGAGTACCTCTTTATTTTCACACACGCTTGAAGAGGATAGCATATTCTTGTCATATAAGTTTTTCCTTTGGACAAATACATCCTAGTACATTTTACGAGCCCTAGGAAGGAGGAACTCAGTTACTTCATGGTAACAATTTCCGATGTCATTTAGGTTTTAACGAGTCTGACAAAGGAAGAAATCGACATCTTTTCATGTTTAGAGAGTTTGAAAAGAAGCGGAAAAGAAAACTGTAGCAGATCCCTTTTCGTAAGTAGTCTCATAGATCTGAAATTTTAGAAAAAAATATCTGGGAGAACCTCTTATTCATGATTGGCTAAGGCATTCCTTTTTTGTAAATAGTTTATCCCAGCTCGAAAAAGGGGTAAATGTACACTGGGTAAACGACATTTCGCAACCTTTAACGAGTTCAAAATGACAAGATTCTCGGCAATGTTTTCAATTTTTAAGAGTCAGAAAAGCACTAAAAGTTGACTCCTCCTGGAGGAACGAATGGTATAAAGGATAGCAACTGGTTCCGGTTATGGTGGAACTGCTCAGAACAAGATAAAATTTAGGAGGTTGGCTAACAAGACCACTCGTTGTAGCGGTTCGTCAGGAATGGGTAAAACAACCAAGTGAAGGCGATGATCGGCCAAGCAGATGGTGACAATGGAATGAGAAAACCAAGGCTCATCTGGAAAAATAGGCTAATAAAATGGCAATCAAGAGAGGTACAATAAGAATGGTTTCATTTTTACACAAGCTTGAAATTAGGAAACTCTGCTTGAAGTTGGTTTCATTTTTGCATAATCTTGAAACAAATATAAACTATGCTTGAAAAATATTTCATGCCCACATCATGGTGAATCAATTCAAGGTACATGCCCCCCAAGCTTCAACACATTCACCAGAGTAGACTGCTAGTTACTGACAGGTGGATGGAATGAAGGTTCAAATACGACATCAGGCGAAAGTTTCGATTTGGATTTTACGAGATCTAATGAAAGACTCAAATTGAATGGGAATGTGTTTCCTTTTTTTTTGAAGAGGTTGACACATGAAAAAAAATATCCTCATAAGAGCTTGTTTCATTTTTTAAAGAGCTTGACACAAGAAAACAAACTATTCTATGACGAGCTTGTTTCATTTTTTAAGGAGCTTGCAACAAGAAAACAAACTATGCTCTGATGAGCTTATTTTATTTTTTAAGGAGCTTGACACAAGAAAATGAACTATGCTCCGATGAACTTGATCATTATGAATAAAAATTCATGGCTTCCGAAAGGTTTACAACCAAGCCTTGATGTTGAGGCTCTCCTTCAGCAGGTCTGTATCCAAGCACGTTTGTAGCACCCTCATACACAAAGGTCTAAGATCTCAATATGTTCCTAACACAAAAAAGACAATCACACTCTGCACTATTCTCTCAAAGCTATGATTGCTTCTTCTCTCCATACAAACTAACTAAGGAAACAAAGGTGAAGGAGGTCTCCTTATATAACAATGGAGGAGGAGGTTATGGGCCCTCAAATAATGGGAAAAGAGCTCATCCTTTGGAGTAGTTCCTATTCCTTTGGAACAAGAAGCCAACAGGGGAATTCCTCGACCATATCTAATTTTTTGTCCAGGTAAATCCCCTCCGTGGATAGAGGTGATCCCTCTAGCCCTAGGGTGGGTCTAGAAACTGTGGGAACATACTAACATCTACCTTCCTATATTGTAAATGAAATTAAGAGCAAGGAAGATGACCTACCTTGTTCTGATGTTATGTTGTCATCTTCCATCAAAGCTTCTTCATGTGTCACTCTCCTCAAGCTCGATACACACTGCTACCAATGTTTGATTATCTTTACATAAAATCAAAACACCACGACAAGCGTAAAATCATGACAAACATAAAACAATTACAACCTATCTAACTGATCAAGGAATGCTAGAAATCTCATTATAAATGTAAACAAGAGTGGAAGATAAACATCAGTTGAATTTTATCATGACAAAGACAAGGGGAGTTTACAACCAATACTTGATGTTGAGGTATCTCCTTTGGAAGGTATGTATCCAAGCACGTTTGCAGCACTCTCATACACAAAGGTCTAAGATCTCACTATGTTCCTAACACACAAAAACATTCACACTCTGCACTATTCTCTCGAAGCTATGATTGCTTCTTCTCTCTATGCTAAATAACTAAGGAAATAGAGGTGAAGGAGGTCTCCTTATATAAAAATGGAGGAGGAGGTTATGGGTACTCAAACAATGGGAAAAGAGCTCATCCTTTGGAGTAGTTCCTATTCCTTTGGAACAAGAAGCTCAAAGGGGAATTCCTCAACCATATCCTCAAAAAAAACTTCCAAATCACCGCCTTGCAAAGCTTCTAGTCACGGAAGCTTCCTTTTTATTTTAAAAACTTTCCAAAAGGGGATCGACGCATATACATAACTGAAATCTCTGATGAAAATACATGAATCAAGATATGGATGCAACCATCTGTAAAAGAGACTATGGTATGATCGTAGCCGTCCATCTAAGAAGGATCTCATATAGACTCATGGTATGGTCGCAACCATCCAATCAAAAGAGTCATGCATATAGTCTGCTAAACCAAAATATCTCACAGCCTAGATTTTATCAGACAAAACCCAAGGTCTTGCGCTCCATCTTGACTCGAACAAGTACAAATTCAAGCATGTGAATATGTGAGCTGAAGTCGAACATGCAAGAAGGTCACCTGATTACTAGACAATGATGAAATGGTTAACAGGCATGAGATAAACCACCAGTAATGGTAATGGCTCTCAAGGTACAACAAGTACAATCCATGGAATGTGAATAGTGATCTGGTGTCAAAAATCCACTGAGTCACTTGATAAAAGTCCAATGATGAGGACCCGTCATCAAATGCGAAGAAATTTCCATTGAGGCATGCAAGCTCCAAGGTACCGGAAGGGAGTCTCTAGATCAAATTCCTGGATAATGAACTGAAGTCAACAAGAAGCGATCCGTCAAAGGAGGATAATAATGAATCTCACATCATTGACACAAAATAGAGGATGTAATATGTGTTAATCAATACGGAAATAGAGGATCAGGAATGTAAAAATTGCAGAAGGATTTTCTCTTGAACATATCGGTGACACGACTCTGGAATTTGGAAGAATTTGACTCAAATAGGATCAAAGGTCATGTTGAAAATATTGGTAATCAAATGAGAGACAAACACATTTCCCAAACCCATGGAGGCAAAGTGACAGAGTGAAGATATCCCAACCCTACACAAACTGAGAATAAGTGTCATGTTCAAGAGTGACATACTGCCACCACAACTGACGAATAACTTCCATTTACTCCGACTATTTCTGCCGAGTACCTCTTTATTTTTACACAAGCTTGAAGAGGATAGCATATTATTGTTTTATAAGTTATGGTGGTATAAAGGATAGCGACTGGTTCCGGTTATGGTGGAACTGCTCAGAACAAGATAAAAGTCAGGAGGCTGGCTAACAAGACCACTCATTGCAGCGGTTCCTTAGGAATGGGTAAAACAACCAAGTGAAGGCGTATGGTCGACCAAGTAGATGGTGACAATGGAATGAGAAAAAAAAGGCTCATCTGGAAAAATAGGCTGATAAAATGGCAATCACGAGACGTACAATAAGAATGGTTTCATTTTTACACAAGCTTGAAATCAGGAAACTCTGCTTGAAGTTGGTCTCATTTTTACACAAGCTTGAAACAAAGATAAACTATGCTTGAATTTTTTTTCATGCCCCTAGCATGATGACTCAATTCAAGGTACATGCCCCCCAAGCTTCAGCATATTCACGGGAGTAGATTACTAGATACTGATAGGTGGATGGAATGAAGGTTCAAATACGAGATCAGGTGAAAGTTTCGACTTGGATTTTACGGGATCTAATCAAAGAATCAAATTGAATGGGAATGTGTTTCATTTTTTTTGACGAGTTTGACACATGAAAATAACTATCCTCATAAGAGCTTGTTTCATTTTTCAAGGATCTTGACACAAGAAAACGAACTATGCTCCGATGAGCTTGTTTCATTTTTTAAGGAGATTGACATAAGAAAACAAACTGTGCTCTGAAAAACTTGATCATGACGAATAAAAGTTATGGATTCCAAAAGGTTTTCATTCGATGGGAGAAAAAATCTTAGAAGTCAGGACCCAATGCGCCCAGCACAGGATGCACAATGACACTATCGCTAAATGTGGGCATGGGACATGTAGCCACAAAATTGACCTATTGTGGGGAGGATATCACTGGAAGGTAAGGACCAGGAAGGGATGACGATAGACCAGATGTCACATTAGGACCAAAGAATGAAAGCTGATCAATGGTCACGATTTGAACTTCATGTGGAAAACAAATCACACTAAAGAGGGAAGAGACAAGTGCACCCATGGCATAAGCATAGTCACACCCCAAGAGTAAATTAAAATACAAGGGGCCTTGGACAACCATCATGTCTATATAAACAGTTTTCCCTCCCAAAATAAGAGTTGGAAGGATCCCTAATGGTTGACTTTTTCCTCTGTTAAAAGCCAACAAATTTTGAGTAACAGGCACAAGCTGCGAAGAACCCAAAGCTTGCTATGTAGTTGAGGATAGAATACTAACCGAGGTGCTTTCATCTATAATCATGCCCAATAAGACCATATTGCAGGCCTATACAGTGATATCAAAGGGAACACAAAAAGGAAGACGGTATCCCGTGAATCAACTCCAATCAAAGGAAACAAACAAACTACATGGAGGGGGTGTCATAGGATTAAGAGGGCTATCCCCTTACATTATGGGAGCAGAAAGACCATCCTCATGAGCTCTAGGAATGAGAGTAGGAGGATCACTTTCTGGAATTGTGACGACAGGAATTGGAGGATCACCCTCCTGGATCATGGAAACGGGAGGATTGACTTCTTATCCTGGGGAATCAGAGGAAACAAAAAGAACCTGACTGTGATCAGACCCACTCTTGACGGAAAAGAAATGATGAACTGTTGATGGAAATAGTTCGTCCTTCTTCTCAACCAATTATTGGTCGAAAATGGACTCGGGAGGTTGAATTTCAGAGAGAGTGGAATTGACTGGAGATGAATCTCGATCAATGACTTGATCAACTATCGGAGGACTCGAAGAAAACTTCTGGTAACCGATGGGAAGACAAGACTTAGAAGCCTAAAGGGTATCCAATACTTTAAAAGCTTCATTCAAATGAGGACATAGATGAATGAGATGGTTCCCTTCACATAACCTGCAGGGAAATTTGATCTTACACTTTTTCTTACAAGTCTCATTATCTTTAGCAGAAGGCTCATCATCAGCATAATGCCCAGAGGTTGATGATGAAGGGCTAATCGAGCTAACATACCACACTTCTAGCACCTTTGGAATACCAGGGAAATCAGGAAGAAAGTGGTCACCTTCACATATCTTGAAAAGGAATTCTACTCGGCTAGACGAAGTGGGAGGTTTCTTGATAGTAGCTACATGGGTAGAAATAGTCATTGATTCCCCCCCTAGATTATTTTCCTTCTTCTTCTTCAACTTATTCTTCTTCTTCTTAGCCACCCGGTTACTAGAATCTAGACTTTCACCAGACGAAGATGAAGAATAAGGTGAAGAAATAGGCGAAGAAGGTGAGGGGTCAACTTTAGAATCAACATGATGTTGGTCAGGCGAAGGAGATGGTTGAACAGAGGTTGGGACACTTGGGACCACCGAGGTCGAAAATAACCATACGGGAAAACCAACAGTTAACCCAGGAAGGGACAATGTTTCCATATAAGGAGCAAAAACATTCCCAAAAGAAGGAAAATAACTAGGATTCCCTTCAGAGGGGATTCCTTGGTTGATAAACTCTGGAAACGTTTCCATTGGAAACAACTCTAAAAAAATCACTAAGGAATATAACTTTAACTAGGAATATTTCGTGGGCAGTTTCATTTTAAGACACTAAAAAAAAAACTCCGCCTTTTCATATTTTAAGAGTCAAGAAAAGGACAAAAGGGGACTCTGGTCGCTTTCAGTTTGAACGAGCGTGAAAGGACAAGTGCCCGATGATATTTTCAATTTTAGGGAGTCACGAAAAGACCAAAATGACTACTCAGGTAATCTAAGAAAGAGGGTGTACCAAGTTTTCGTGAACTGCAATATACACCTTGGTGATCAAATGAAAGAGAAATAATCAAGGACTTAACATATGTGCAGACAGTCTCCCCGAATGTTGTGTTCGGTGTATCATGATTATAGGGCGACTGACTCGACTTCCTAAAGATAAAGGGTTGCAACCTATGAGGGTCTCCCTTCATATACTTTATGGTACGGGGAGCACAAGTCTGTGCTAGCACTGTCTACTGCCAAATGGCGAACGACAACTACTAGGTTTAATGACGTTGGAACACGTCACTAGCCTAGACCTCTAAATATGTGTGTTAAGTTTCAATGCTTCCTTAGGTTAATTGAATAAATTTTAATGGTTGATCTTGAATTATGTCTCAATTCCAAGGCCCTATCGCTATCATCAGAGAACTTCTATATACAACTATATGAGAAAATAAACCTTTCAATTCGATGAATGTTATCTAGTTAAGGGAAGGGTCTCAAACAATGATGCAACAAACAATAATATTGCAAACAAAATTTTTTCCTAACTAGATGAATTTCACTATCCAAAAGTAATCTAAAACATTCAAAGATGTGAATTATGCAGTGTAATCTATGCAAAATTCTCTTTTTGAAAACTATGCAATTGTAATCTACGCACAATTTCCTTTTTCTTTTGAATGAGTAAGAAAGCACTCAATGCATTTTTCGATGAAATGATAATCTACTTAATGCAAGATTTTAATGAAAGAGAATGCACTCAATGTGACCTTTAGTTTCCAATCATTAAACAATGTAATCTAACTGCAATGATAAATTTCAAACATGAAGTTTCAATGCAACTTGATCTAATGCATTTTAACGAAAAGAAAACTTTGAGATGAAAACTAAATGAACGCAAATTCACATAATGCAAAAGGGATGCAACAAGCATTAAGAATACAATCCTGTTTTGAACACTTTGTAACGAAATTTCTCAAAAGGCTACGAGACATATGAGTTCAAGGTCAAATAGAACTTCCAAAGCATGGGATCAAAATAAGGCATTCATTCCCTTTTACATCAAGCAATTAAAGAAAGAAGACTTTTCAGTTGAACAATGATCAATGTAATCTATGCTCACAAGAGAACAAGCAGACCAAATGAATTGGAGAGACACTTGAGACTTGAACACTCAATCAACCAAAAATAAAAAGGCAATCAACTAGAGATGGATCACCAAGTAAGGAAACTAACTCAATCAACAGGGCGATGTCCCACGAAGCATGCAACCAGGAAATTGATGCACAGTCCTAGAAAAACCTAGGATGTAGGATGTAAATCCCAATAGAAAGGAAAACAAAAGATAACCAATAACCAAGCCAATGAGCTAGTCAAACCAACTTGAGTGAAGGGGAGAAAATTTTAATCATACAGAGAAAAATACTAGAAGGGAAAGACACACTAGTGAAAGGACTTAAGGAAAAAACCTTAACTTTTCACACATGCTGGAATTGGCATGACTTTAGGGGTTGAAAAGAGCACCAACAACCCATTGGCATGGATTGTGCGGAGTTTACAACCAAGCCTTGATGTTGAGGCTCTCCTTTGGCAAGTTTGTATCTAAGCACGTTTGCAGCACCCTTATACACAACGGACTAAGATCTCACTATGTTCCTAACACACAAAAACAATCACACTCTGCACTATTCTCTCGAATCTATGAATTATTCTTCTCTCTATGCTAAATAATTAAGGAAACAGAGGTGAAGGAGGTCTACTTATATAAAAATGGAGGAGGAGGTTATGGGCCCTCAAATAATGGGAAAATACCTCATCCTTTGGAGTAGTTCCTATTCCTTTGGAACAAGAAGCCCAAAGAGGAATTCCTCAGCCATATCCTCAAAACAAACTTCTAGCTCACCGCCTCTTGAAGATTTTAGTAACGGAATCTTCCTTTCTATTTTAAAAACTTTCCAAAAGAGGATCAGCGAAGGTCCGACATTAAGACAGAGCACCGATTGCCACGAGTCACAGTGCAAATCTTTGCTATTGGCGTGGGTCAGATAATGAGACAAAGCGTTGACCTTGAAAATTGGGTTTTTATAGGGATCTTCCAGAAAAGTTGCAAAGGGAGATGATTTGGCAGAAAAAGTGTGGTTCAGGGGTATGTATTCCATGCTTGGAAAGTACACAAAGGTCATTATATGGGTCCTCCATGATCAAGGAATAGGGAGTACAGGGACAGTGACAAATTTATGTGTAACAAGCATTCTTGGAGCACTCTCGTATTCACTTGGATTGGAGAAAGAAGGAAAAGGAAAGAAAGGAGTGCAAGGGAAAAGTTGGATCAACATCTACAGATATATTTCTTTGTAGGTAATAGGTTTCATGTTTGATTTCCTTGTTTATTTATGGATGCATGGTATATGCATGTGATTCTTTGGTTATGTGTTTCCATTGGCATGGGTATTTTCCTAGATTGAAAATGGTTTCAGCCTTGCCTTATCATTTTCTGGATAACCATGGTGGTGTGGGTTTCCTATTTGTTGTTTTTATGACTGGTGCTTAGGTTCCCTGTGGCTGTGGGTTGAAACAAACACTCTAGAATCCCTAGAAAAACTTCGGTTGAGTTACTAGTAATTCCTAGAGCCGTTTTTTGGGACAAACACTTTGGAGCCCTTGGTGGGTTGAGTTACTAATCCTTGGAGATGTGGTTGGAAAAAATGCTATAGAGCCATGTTTGGAACAAATTATTTGGAGCCCTGGAAGGATGTGGGTTGAGTTACTAGTTCTTGGAGCCCTGGACAACTTGGGTAGAGACCTATATGGTTGATATTAGTGATTTCCATACCGTAGAGGTGGAATAACCATGGTTGATGGTTGAGGTAGTTGGGCTTTTGGAAGCCCTGGTTGGTTTTGTTTTGGTTTATTCCATGATATCCCACATTCATGCTTGGAATATGGGGCAGAGGTGATTGGCTGACTCGAGAGATTTGGTTCAGACCAATCTATGGTTGGGTGGTACGTGGAAGTCACTGAATTGGTTGCAATTTTCATGTTAATAAGAACTATTTTTCCTATTGTGCCGATTCATTAGAACTTGTATTTGTTATCATGTTGACAATATGGTTTATTTTCCATGGTTTTCTATGTTGGTTAATTTATGGTTATAATATGTAATTTATCTATGGATCTTGTCATGATTTTCTAAGTTATCGAATGGTTGATGAATATATGGACTAACAAGTGTTGTTGCAGCTAGCTAGAGAGAGTTTAGATCCTTCTCAGTGATTATTAGATGAAGGCTATGAATTTATGATCATGTATATATATATATATATATATATATATATATATATATATATGTTCATGACCTATAGCTTACATGTTTTCCATATGTTTTATGAAATGTCTGTTATGGATTATGCATCTTCGGTTCAAGTTCTTGCTTGAGTTTTAACTGGATGGATTTTTCATTACCTTTTATTTCATTCTAAAAAGCTATAGGAAAGTCTAGGAAGTGGTCTGGAGGCTGGGTTGAAAGGTGGCACAGATCCTGGAACTGCATGCTCAGAACTAGAGGATTTAGGCCATAAACACATGGAAGGAGGCTTGTGCATGTAGTTGGAGACCTATAACCACACTCTTGTCTTGTTGTGCATGCAGTTGGGATGTTAGGTAACAAAAAAAGGGTTCCATCTTAGGGATTGATCATCTGAGGTGGTTGTTTAGCTCCTGAGTGATCTGTAGTCCCTATGGGATGTTAGTAAGTGTTTATTTTGTAGGACCCACTTCCTTAATTGGAACTTGGAGGTAGGGTCATGCTATAGTGACACTTATCTCACGTTTAACTAGGAAAAATTGTGAATTTGGGTAAATGTGGGAGGAGGATGTTACAGGGTGGTACCAGAGTGGGTTTCGTTCTCTTTGGGTGATATCTGATACCATCGGGTGGTATCATAGCTTCTAGGTTCATACAATTGTACTTGATTGGATAGATGTGATTATTATGCATGCATGTTAGTTGTCAATATGTTTTCTATGCATGCATTATGATGGTAATTGTTGCAGTTTGCATCATTGTGATGACGTTGGTGATGTTGATTTTGAGATGATTGATATGTTGATATCTTTATAGTGGAACAAAATATCATGCCTGAGCCATATTTAAAGAACTTTACTAATCCAAGCATGGGTATCAACTAGGATAAATCCATACTAAAATCAGTGAGCCACTCGCATTCCAGAAACATGATACAGGAAAGATGGATGAAATGAAATGATCTATTTAAATAACACATAAGAGAAAGTTACAGACTGTGAAATACCAAAGACCAGAATCCTCTTTAACAGATGGAACTCCTCCTCACTAAGACCCTATGGGCTCTGAGCCTTCATACAAGAGTTCAACAAAATGTATACAAAAATCCTTTCACTACATAATTTTCTGATAAAATCTGGAACCCTGAATCATCTGTTCTTCGGGAGCTTTATAGGAGAACAAAAAGCTCGAAAAGGGAGTAGGTGATGAAAATTTAATTTTCCTCATTAAAACAAGATGGTAGAAACGTGCATGCCCATACTGCTCGATGAATTTGCAATGCTGTTTGTACTCTGCTGCCTGCTTACTGAAATAAATGCATTGAATAGAAATCTCTTCAGGAACACAGCAAAGAAGCAAAATCACATAAACATTCTGTCCTTTCTTGAAAGAAAATGGTGCTGAAAAGAAAGCTTTAAGGTATTTTTTCTGTGAATGGTACCCTCTATCTTCTAAAACCTGAATTACGGTTTAAGATCTTCAATGCTGAACATTGAATTCCTCGATCATTCACTGATATTTCTCTGCTACTCCATTAATATCTCCATCTGCGCAATCTGTGCTTTAAATGACTCTGGAGGGTTCGACAGATTTTAACCCTGCTTATTAAATGGAAGTCTTGTCAATTTACCTTCCCAAGCCTTTCTCTATAATTACAGCCTCTGAAAAATATTCCTTTGATGTGCTCTGCTACTAAGATTAGGACTGTAAATCATAACATTTTTCCGTCGCTGAAAGCCTGCAAAACCTGCAAACTTGTTAAGAAAAATCATGCGTGGGGATGGTGAAATGGTGGAATGGTGATGGCAGAAACACAGTGGAATGACGGAGAAATACTCTGGTTGCAGGTTGGTGGAAATGCAGAAGATTACACGTAAAACCTTAGAAATAGGCTTTGGAATGGAATAAATATATGAGATGGGCGTGGGGTGAACACACGTGGAACAGGTGACGTGGAGGTACGGAGTCAACTGGCGGAGAGGTAAGTGATCAGGAGGAGATCGATGGTGGAAAGCGTACCAGAGGGCGATGAAATGGTGGGCCAGGGGCACTGTTGACTTGGATTAACACCTGTGCAGCTTCGCGGAGCGACTACCGTCGGATGGATCACCCCAGATCGGATGAATCTCGTGGATATCGTGCCGTGTCTACGGATGAATGATAACGCGTGATGGAGGGTGGTTTTTGAGCCGTACGCGGGGACACGCGGCAAACGATGTATGGAATCACTCTGAAATGAGAAATACCACCTGCCTCGGAGAGGCAGTGCGATATAAACCACTGGTTTTATACAATGCACGGGGCGGGGACCACCAGGGCAGGAGTATTGTGAACCGTTGATTTTTCAGGTTGATCGGACAGTAGACAGGCAATTAGGGCAATGGATGGAGTGGGCCACGGGTGCGATGAAGACTTGCGAATGCCGTCGGATATTTACAGATCGACGGTTATAAACGCCCCCGATATATATATATATCTGTGTGTGTGTGTGTGTGTGTGTGTGCATGATAAGCACTTCCGGGTTTAGCGCTTGGTCTGGCACCCAGGTTACATGGAGAAAAAGACTGAGGGGCTAGGGCCGAAAGGTGCCAAACCTTATATATTTTTAAATGCGGGTTTTGGCCATTTTTAATGCGATTCTGAGGCTAGGCAAAGGTAACGATAGGCAGAAAAAGGACTTTTTAGGTCAAAAATAGGGGGTTTGAAGAATTTGAGCGGGATTGCTTGACAAAATTTAATAGGAGGCTAACACGGTCAACATTGGCTCCACCTGGGGATGTCAGGTTCATCCCTGGACGTGTCGAGAACTTTGTAGACCATCTGATAATCTTCTGTGCAAACTCTGCTCTTCAGCACTTCTACATTTCTTTTTCATAATTCATCACGACACCCACATTATTTAAAACAAGAGTGAAAACAAAATAATATACAGTATGATACATCAGGCTATCTCTGTCTGAATTAGAACAGGAAGTAGGGTTTAAGAAACTGACCATTTACAGGGGCATCAAGCAAGTCACCCTGTAAATTTTCCAACTTGAAAGTATTGTTACCTCCCTGCTCCACAATCTTGAAGGGACCGAACCAGAGTGGGTCGAATTTACCATGTTTTCCTTTTTCAGCTCTCCGGATATCCCACCTGAGTACTAAATCACCAATCTGCAGATTCCTATCCTTAGCATGCTGATAAAAAAGGTAATTCATCTTCTCCTGATACTCTGTCAGCCTTTGACTTACCTGGTTGCGTGTTTCTTCCAATTCCACCAGCTGATTTATTCTCCTGGCCATATCATCAGGCTCTTCTTGACTTTCTTACATGAATCGAGCCACTGGTAGGGCTAATTTTATAGGGAATACTACTTCCCTCCCATATACTAATTCATATGGGGATTTCCTAGTTGCTCTCTTGCTGGTAATTCTATTGGCCCACAGAGAAAATTTCAACTGAGAATCCCAATTTCTCTGATTTTCATTTATAGCCTTCTTCAGTTCCCTTACCAGGGTTTTATTGGAAGACTCTGCCAAGCCATTTCCCTATGGATAATAGGCTGTAGAGTGACTTAGTGTGATGTTATACTGTTGACAGAAACTCATAAACTTTGTAGACTTGAAGGCCTGGGCGTTATCAGTCACTATTCTGGTAGGACAGCCAAATCTGGATATGATGTTTTCTTCCATGAATTTTATTGTCACAGTATCAGTGGCGTTCCTCGCAGGTATGGATTCCACCCATTTTGTGAAATAATCAGTGGCAGTTAAAATCCACTTATGATGAACACTTGATGGAGGATGTATTTCACCTACAAAATCGATTCCCCATTGTCGAAATGGTTCGTCCACGTGCACGGGAATCATAGGAAGAGGTGCCAACTTTTGTCTTTTAGTAAATTTCTGACACTTCTCACAAGCTCTCACCCAGACAAAAATATCTCCAAAAAGCTTGGGCCAATAAAAACCAGCCTTCATGATTTTGTGAGCAGTGGCCCTCCAGCTGTAATGACCCCCACAGATTCCTTCATGAAATTCAGCTATTATACTCTCTACCTCATCCTCTGTGAGGCACAGGAGTAGGATGCCTGAGGGATCTCGCCAGTATAGCCGGCCATTGGCGACTATGTACTTCTGTGATTTCAATCTCAATGTTCTGTATTTAGCTTTATCACAACTTGGAGGGCATCTGAGTGTGAGTAGATATTCTACTATCTCTTTGTACCACTGACTGGTGAGGTACTTTACATGTATTTCTGGAGTAGCTACCCCAATTCCCTGTCGCTCTTCTTTCTCCTCAGATTCCTCACCTAATATAATGGAAAAAATTTATGCCCAGAGCCTGATAGTTTGATTCAGATAATATTTTGGCAAGCCCCTGTCCTTTTATCATCTTAGTAGGGCGAATGTCTAATTCATACTCCTGTATCTTAGCAATCCACTTTCCCCTTTTTCCTTCACTATCCCCTTGGATAAGAATATCTTTTACAGCAGCTGTAGGCACAAATGTAGTGATATGGGACTGCAAGATATACATGCAGAATGCTTTGAGGGATTTTACTAGGGCATATGCTTGCTTTTCTAATATGTTATATTTTAATTCTGCATCACGGAGCACCTGACTGAAGAAGGCGACGGGTTGCTTGTACCCTTCCTCATTTTTCTGCAATAAAACTCCTGCTATTGTATGATGTCATGCAAAAGAAAATATCATGAAAGGTTTAGCATAATCTGGTCCAGCTAGCACAGGGGCTTCTACAAAAGCATTTTTTATTCTGGTAAATGCCTCTTGTGATTCCCGGGACCATTTAACTTCATTATATTTCCTCAGCATGTCCGTTATATGTCTAACTATTTCAGCATAGTTAGGAATAAACCTTCTCAGGAAATTGATGCGCCCTAGAAACACCTGTACCTCCTTCTTATTTCTGGGAAAAGCAATACCATTTATAACCTCTACCCTCTTAGGATCTATCTTCACCCCATCTTTTGTTACAATGTGTCCCAAAATTTTACCCTCTTCTAAAGCAAATAAAGACTTTTGAGGATTTAGAGAGAGACCATACCTTCTGCATTTCTCAAAGGTTCTACGCATATGCTCAATGTGCTCAATATCATTCTTTGAAAACAAAATTATGTCATCGAGGTAGACTACCAAAAATTTATCTTGCTCCCCAGCAAAAGAAATGTCCATGGCCCCCTGAAAAGTGGCCCCTACATTAATCAACCCAAAAGGCATCCTGGCATACATAAATGTACCCCATGGTGTGGTGAAAGCAGTCTTCTTTTGATCTTCTGGAAGTACAGCCACCTGGTTATAACCAGAGAATCCATCCATCATTGAAATCCTAGAGGCTCCAACCACTTTCTGCAAGATGTGATCCATCTTAGGCAGTGGATAATTATCCTTTAAGGATGCTCTATTTAAATTTCGGAAATCCACACACAGCCTTATTTCTCCATTCTTCTTTCGGATAGGAACTAGGTTTGCCACCCATTCAGAGTACCTCAATGGCACAGTTATTTTGGCCTTCAACAGCTTCTTAATCTCTTTCTCAATAGAAGGAAGCAGCAGGGGATTTATTTTTCTGAGCTTCTGCTTATGAGGCTTTTCATCTCCCTTTAGTGGAATTTTGTGCTGCATTATATTGATATCAAAAGTTTTCAAGTCCTGATAGGACCATGTGAACACATCTTTGTAAGACTGGAATAATTTCTGATATAGCTTTTTATATTCTTCTGGGACTTTCTTAGACAATTTTACAATCTTGGGATCAACATCAGTACCAAGATTCAGGTCCTCTACCTGATTTTATTCTACCATTTTTCCTGGCTGTAGTGGGACATCATTCTTGTCAAATAATCTTTCTAGAGGCACCATCCCTCTAGGTATAATGTTTCCCTTTAATTGCAACACTTTATTACCTGCCATTTTCTCCTCCCAATTTATTTGTGAAGTGTCTTCAGTCTCTTCTTCTTCAACATCAATCTCCATATTTGAGAATTCTCCTACTGTTTCCAGAAACTTCTTCATCTGTTCTTCATCCTCAAATACCTGCCAGTTCTTGATGTTATCGGGGATTGAAGGCCGATAACGCACCTCAATTTCATATCTTAAAAGAGGGTTCTGAGGTGGACGAAATGTACTGGCAGTCGCAGCAAGGGAATCAACCATCCTATTCTGTTCTCGGGGCATGAACTGGATATTGAATGCCAAGAAAAAATTCTCTACCATATCCCAAACTTCATTCCTATAAGCCTTGAGCCGAGGATGTTTGGTCTGACATTGATTCCTAACTTGTCTAACCACCAGTTTTGAATCTCCTAGAACTTTTAAAATTTGTATGCTCATGTTCCTGGCTGTCTGCAATCCCAACAAAAGTGCTTCATATTCAGCCACATTATTAGTAGCTTCATATTATAGCTTGAAGGACAATGGGACCCATTTCCTTGTAGGAGAAATCAATAATATTCCAACTCCATTACCTTCTCTTGAATTTTCTCCATCAAAATGGAGTGTCCAGATTCCTGTTTCATGGCTCTCTGAGGGCTGCTCAGTCTTGATCTGGCATAAGGATGGTTCATGAGAATAATCTTGATCTTCTTCCAGCATCAAGCATGATAAATCCCCTTCTTTACTATAGATTGGTGAATTAACAGAGTTGTCAGCCATAGTCACCATCTTGAAAAATCTAGTCTCCTTGTACAACCTCCTCTCTTGGCCACCAAAAACTGGGATGGTGGCATATGTTAAATCCAACTTAATTGAACCACCAATTTTTGTTCCCCAGGACCTTTACAGTAACATGCCAAATTACCACACTGTCCATTACCACACTTTTTGTTGGGATTTGGGCTAAATCTACCACCAAATCCTTGATCATCCCCAAGCATTTAACTCTTTTGGAATCAAATGAATAGAGGTCCTTGTATGGACGGGTGACTTGTAATCCTAGTTGTTCCATGACTGACAGAGGTATAATATTATGGGAAGCTCCATAATCTAACATACAGTTATGTAATAGCAGGTCGTGAATCACTAGAGACACATAAAAGGTCAGAGTAGAAGCATATAACTCCTCAACATGTGGGCTAAAAACAACCATGGGTCTTTCCTTTTGAAGGTTGAGACTATCTGGGGTGAGAGGTGCTTCTAGAGGGAGCATGAAAGAGGTGACTTGGGATTGATATGCAGGTTGCTTCAATAGTTGAGTCAAGGGGACTGGGATTTTGACTTTCTCAAGTTCCTTTTGTAGACTGAACGCAGGAGAGGACTTCTCTATTACAACCTCTTTTGACTCTTTATTTTCAGCTGAGGGTTTTACTTATTTTGAATCAAACTTGGTATTAGGGGGAATGACTACTTTTGAGGAGGAGGGAATTTGATCATTAGACTGCAAAGGTTTGTTTAGAGGGCCCTTACCTTTGTCTGTGATTTTCTGCACTTTTGATTCCTTCTGAGCAGGTGCTTCCTTCTGGGGAGGATCCTCTTCTTGATCTTGAGTACTAGCCCTCTTCCTAGAATATCTGAGATCATATCTTCTATTGAACTGTGCTTGCATGAAATCAACAAATTGTTTACAATAATGATCAATTTCTGCGTCTTCTGTGTCTCTGGACTTTTCTTCTTCTTGCAATGAGCACTCGGTTCCAACATTTCCTTGCAAAGGGCATTCTTCTCCATCACTATTTGAAAAAGTGAGATTTGCATCCTCCAGTCCATAGGCAGTGTCTTCAGTAGAATCATCTACTAGACCTTCCAAGTACAACGGGTGTGGCACCTGATCTTGTTGCTCCTTGGTTTCCCTTGGCAATATTTGCAGGGGTGGTTTCCTATACTGAGGATTGTAACCTCTATTTGGAGCATTGTGGAAGTTTTTGGAGGCTGAGTTCTTGGCCTCCAATTCAAGCTTGACCAGTTTACCAGAAAGGTTCTTAATCATTTTGCTCATTTCTTCAATTCTGTCATTAGTTGAGTCTCTGTCTTGGTAGGAGGTAGATACCTCTTCTTTGCCCCTTCTTCTAGTATCTTGTTAAGATTTTCTCTCTGATTTACCAGTGGAGGCAAAGTTTGCTTCCAACTCTAGGGCATCTATCTGAGCATCATCCAGAGTAGTAGGCTTTCTTTCTCTGAGAGAGAAACCAAATTCTGAATCAAAGGCTGCTACAAAAACAACCTTAGCAGCAGTTTGATGTGGTTTCATATCAGCAGGAAGACTCAAGTACAATTTATTAAATCTCTTGATAAATTTTGACACCCCTTCATTATGTCTTTTCTTGAGTTTATTGAACTCAGTAAGACAATGTCCATGGTATTTCTTCTCTCCCCATTTTCTGAGAAAAGTATCTTCCATTATTTCCCAAATGGTAATAGAACAACCTGCCAATGTCTTAAACCATTTTCGAGCTTCACCATCAAGAGATTGGACAAAAAACCTTAAGACCACATCTAAATGTTCCACATTAAAATTCTCTGCAAAAGCACAGAAGACCTCAATATGTTTTTGAGCATCAATCTCGTTTTCCCCATTGAATCGGGGTAAAATCTTCAAATAATCCTGTGGCATATCATTCAACACTTGGGGTAATGCCAGAGGGGCATATTTATTTAGCAAGAACCCTGGAACATTTTCCATTGGAGGGGGTGGAGGTAGTGCAATAGTTTGATGAGTAAGAGGAGGATGAGGAGGTGGAATTTGGGTATGGATAACAATAGGAATGTAATGGACAACAACTTGAGGTGTTGAGGGGAATAATGGTCTGTTAACAATAGATACTTCAGTGAATTCTTTGACCTCTTCGACCTCAGGAGTAGGGTGAAAATTATCTTTATTTCTGACACCTCCTCGGGGTGGAATATATGAATAATAATCGGTATCTCCCACAGTGGAGTCGGGAACTAGCACTTGAGCTATTTGAGAAGAAGAGGATGGAAAGTTTTCTATAGATAATTCAGGTATTTCAGAGTGGATTGATTTTCTTTCCCTCCAATTTCTTCTATGTATGATCTTTTCAGGGTCAGACACTGAAGGTGTCTTTGGCTGAGACGTATCTGACCTCAGGTGTGGCTTATGAGGAGCCAAGACTGCAAATAGATTTATCAAATAAACAAATGTGGAGTCGCCAAGGTGAGAGATCTACAACTCTCAACTCTCCATACTCACCTACTTGAAGAGTGAATTAGATTTTGTCGAGGCCCAGGGATTTTAATTTACTCTAATTCGTCCCTGGAAATGGCGCCAAGAAGATGTTGTAGCTCCTAGAGACAGCCTAGAGTTGTGATAGACCAGTGCCTAGGACATCTTATATTAGCAAAGAACATAAGGTATAACAGAGGAAGTTATCAATAAAAAGCTCTCATGCTAATCTCTTGTAAACAAGAAGGTTAATTTAAGTGGGACCAAAACTTACAGAAACTGACATAGAGGAAGGAATACTAAAGAGGCAACATGCAAAACTCCAATATAAAAGAAACATACAATTCAGAGACAGCTTACTGTAAAGAGGGCCAATTCAGAAATACTTCGCAGAAATAAATTATCAGAAGGTGTATGTAGTGAATGAAATATTGAGAAGATATTAGTTATCATTGAGCTGATATCCAGATACATAATACCACCATGTATGGGCTTACCAATCTAAGAATCCATACATGACAATAGCGTTTTAAAAACACCCTCCCAAAGAAACTAATATAGCAGAAATATGGTTTAGATGAATAGTGGAACAAAATATCATGCCTGAGCCATATTTAAAGCAATTGACTAATCCAAGCATGGGTATCAAATAGGATAAATCCATACTAAAATCAGTGAGCCACTCACATTCCAGAAACATGATACAAGAAAGATGGATGAAATGAAATGATCTATTTAAATAACACATAAGAGAAAGTTACAGACTGTGAAATACCAAAGACCAGAATCCTCTTTAACAGATGGAACTCCTCCTCCATGAGACCCTATGGGCTCAGGCAACTTCAAACAGATTTGACAAAATGTGTCTGAAATCCTTTCACTTCATAATTTTACGATAAAATGGAACTTTGAAATCATCATTCTTTGGACACTTTATGGGAGAACAAAAAGCTCGAAAGGGAGGTGATGAACATTTAATTTGCCTCATTAAGACGAGATGGTGGAAACGTGCACGCCCCTACTGCTGGATGCCTTTGTAATGTTGTTTGTACTCTGTGGCCTGCTAACTGAAATAAATGCACTGGGTAGAAATCTCTTCGGGAACACAGCAAAGAAGTAAAATCACATAAACGTTCCGTCCTTTCCTGAAAGAAAATGGTGCTGAAAAGAAAGCCATAAGGTAGTGTTTTCTGCGAATGGTACCATCTGCCTTCTAAACCCTGGATCACGGTTTAGGATCTTCAATGCTTAGCATTGAATTCCTTGATCATCCACTGATATTTCTCTGTTGTTCCATTAATATCTCCATCTGCGCAATCTGTGCTTTGAATGACTCTGGAGGGTTTGACAGATTTGAACCCTGCTTCTTTAATGGAAGTCTTGTCGATTTACCTTCCCAGGCCTTTCTCCATAATTACATTATAAAATGATGACATTATTTAACTCTTACTTTCTGCTAAGATTAGGACTGTAAATCATAACATTTTTCCGTCGCTGAAAGCCTGCAAAACCTGCAAACTTGTTAAGAAAAATCATGCGTGGGGATGGTGAAATGGTGGAATGGTGATGGCAGAAACACAGTGGAATGACAGAGAAATACTCTGGTTGCAGGTTGGTGGAAATGCAGAAGATTACACGTAAAACCTTAGAAATAGGCTTTGGAATGGAATAAATATATGAGATGGGCGTGGGGTGAACACACGTGGAACGGGTGACGTGGAGGTACGGAGTCAACTGGCAGAGAGGTAAGTGATCTGGACCGTCAGATCTCTGGAGGATATCGACAGTGGAAAGGGTACCACAGGGTGATGAAATGGTGGGCCAGGGGCACTGTTGACTTGGATTAACACCCGTGCAGCTTCGTGGAGCGACTACCGTCGGATGGATCGCCCCAGATTGGACGACTCTTGTGGATATCGCGCCGTGTCTACGGACGAACGATAACGCGCGATGGAGGGATGTTTTTGAGCCATACGCGGGGACACGTGACAAACGATGTATGGAATCGCTCCGAAATGAGAAATACCGCCCGCCTCGGAAAGGCGATGCAATATAAACCACCGGTTTTATACAGTGCACGGAGCAGGGACCACCAGGGCGGGAGTACTGTGAACCGTTGATTTTGTAGGTTGATCGGACGACGGACAGGAAATTAGGTCGATGGACGGAGTGGGCCACGGGCGCGATGAAGACTTGAAAAGTAAATGGAATCTTCTGAGATCGACCAGTTGTACGCGCGCTCGATATATATATATATATATATATATATATATATATATATATATATATATATATATATATATATATATATATATATATATATATATGCGTGATATTTTCAAGTTGTCGCGGTCGCTTTCCCGAGTTACATGGAGAAAAAGACTGAGGGGCTAGGGCCGAAAGGTGCCAAACCTTATATATTTTCAAATGCGGGTTTTGGCCATTTTTAATGCGATTCTGAGGCTAGGAAAAGGTAACGATAGGCAGAAAAAGGAATTTTTAGGTCAAAAAGAGGGGGGTTGAAGAATTTGAGCGGGATTTCTTGAAAAAATTTAATAGGAGGCTGACACGGTCGACAGGAAGAAAGGACTAATGAGGCATATTCACTCGGTATCGATCATGACATGAGTCGGACAGGGATGACATAGTCAAAGGTGGTAGAGGGTTGGATACATCTCACAAGAGAGGTATTGATTATGGGTTGTATTTTAGTTCTGATTCAGAGAGACATCATGGTCATCACCATTGTAAAAGCCCTTGTAAAAAATCCATTTAATAAAGTTAATAAAGGAAAAATAATAACCATGACCGTGGGAAACGTATTCCAAGATGAATGTTGGGAAAAAACATAGTGACGGGGATCACTTGTGATTAATTATTGGCTATGGAAATTTGCAAAGGTAATGGAAAATGCTTTGGAAAATGAATGAGACATTTATTGGTATTTTATTTATGAAAATAATGGAAATAGGAGAAAAGTAAGGTTAAAGATCACAGGTTGCATGCGAGGAGGAAAACAAAGGAAAATAATGGAAAATTGAAGAAATTAGAGGTACCATTATTTAAAAAGGCTTGTAAGGATTAGTTCATGGATTTGGTTAGTTTAGCTTTTGTTAGTTCCATTTTTGGAGCTCTCATTCTATTCTCTCTCTCATACGCTTCGATACTTAGAGTTTTCTTGGAGCACTCTTGGAGGAGTGTGGCATACTTAGGATTTGGAGCAAGATATCAAAAGAATATTGGGAAAGTGTAAGAGGACATCAAGATCAAGAAATACAATGGGTTTTTCTTGCAGGTACCAAGTTGCATTAGAGAAAATTTCAGCCTAAAAATTGCCTCCTAAGGAAAAATAATAAAATATTAGTTAAAATAATTAAATAAGGGTTATGAATTTTGGAGGGAAAATAACAAAACTATTTTTTTACTGGTATTTTTGGCTTATCTCCTTATCAATTTATCCAAATTTCAAGTGTATACACTCATTGGATGTGGAATTAAATTCCACATCCAATGAGTACCCATTATAAATACTTTAATGTATATTCAATTTTTATCATTGCGGGTCTTCTCAAAAGTATGCATAATGGGTGCTCGTTGGATGTGGAATTTAATTATGCATCCAATGAGTGTCTACACTTGAAATTTGGGTAAACCTATCAGGAGATAAGCAAAAAATACAAGTGAAAAAAGTAGTTTTTCTTCTTTTGCATCCAAAATATTTACATATACCTCTTTTTAAATTTAAAGGATTTTGATTGGTTTACATATTATGACATGGAAATTAAGTGAAAATTTCATCGGCACTTTTAGGCTAAAATACCCTCTAATGCATGTATGAATTAATTGTTAGTTTTTTCATGCATGGCACATGCATGTGAAATCATCCATGGCATGGATGATTTCCTGGATTTACGGTTTTTTTACCTAGCATTTCCATTTACTAGTTAGCCATGGTGTTGTGGGCTTATTTTTATTTATTTTATTGTATTTATTTATTTTCCTGGTTGGTTCTCATGTTCCTTATGGTTGTGGGTTGAGTTACTAGTTCCCAGAAGCCCTGTAGCAAATTTGGAAGTCTCGGAAGCCCTTGGTGGGTTGAGTTACTAGTCTTGGAAGCCCTGGTTCGACAAACGCTCTGGAAGCCCGACAATAGCTATGGGTTGAGTTACTAGTCCCTAAATCCCTCGTTGGAACAAAAATTCTAGAGTCGTGGACAGCTTGGGTAGAGACCAACCTGGTGATGGTTAGTGATGTCTGACCGTGAGGTGGAATCACTAGTTGAGGGTTGGGGCATTTTGGCCTCTGGAAGCCCTAGTTTGGTTTTTCTTGGTTTATTCCATGAGATCCCAAATTCATTCTAGGAATATGGCATGGGGTGATTGGCTGAAATACCGATTTGGTTCAGCCTAATCTATGGTTGGGTGGTACATGGAAGTTCCAGGCCTGGTTAAAATTTTCATATGTTAATAATAGCTCTTTCCCTCTTTTACTTGAAGGGTAAATATACTTGTTCATAAGTGGCTTTTATGGTTTTTATATCCTTTTTATTTATGTTGGTTATTAGTATGTTTTATGATAGATTTGATGATTGGATCTCATCATGTTTTGATTAGAAAATTAATGAACAATGAATATATGACCTATTAGATGATAATGCAACTATTGTGATAATGCATCAATGCTTCTTTACGATTCTTAGATAAGTATGAGACCCCTATTCTCATATATGTTATTATGACCTCTAGATTACATATTTGTAACATGTTTGATGAAATGTTTGTCATGGCTAGTAGGGAGTAGATCAAGTCCTGGTACCAATGATTGCATTAGTAACCTTGTTCCATTGTTGTTTATCATTTATGAAAGTTTCATGAAGTTATTGGCAGTGGCCTGAGACTTGGCCCTGGAAAAGTGGCTTATAATCTGGGTTCGCTGGCTCAAAACTATCTGGAAAAGTTCACTGGCTCAAAACTGCCTTACTGTGCAAGACATTGGAAGGTATTATTCACATGCATGGATTGTCATGGGAGTGGCTAAGGGCCCCATGTTCATTTCCTCCTGAAGGTTCAGTAGCATGTGAGGAAAGTCATATTGGTTTTGTTATGTTGGTTCCACTTCCTTAACTGTAGTTGGGGCGTCGAATCATATCATAGTAACTCTTCATCACTTGTTTACTTTGGTGGGCCAGTTAGCTTGGGACCTGGGTAAATTTTGGATGAGGGTGTTACCGAGTGGTATCAGAATATAGTTATGTTCTCCTTGGGTGACATTATATTTTTGTTCTCCTTGGATGAATGTTTTGTGATATGTACATGTCGATTGCATGTGTGTCTATATGCTTGTGGTGTATGTACTAGTTGTGTATGCATGGTGGTGGTCGTGGTTGTCATTGTCATGTCATAAAAAAGTGATGGTGTTGTTGTCAGAATGTGTTCATCATGAATGCATGTTAGTTTTTGTATGTATTTTGTATGCATGTGTGTCGTACCTATGTTGTTATACATGTATTTTTCCTAGTTGGTATTTTAGTTGTGGCATCATGCATGGTAATTCGATGGTGATTGAGACAATGTATATATATTGTTGTGATTATGATTATACATATATTATGCTAATATGGTTGGTATTGAAGATGAGATATCATCCTTGAACTATATTGAGGTACGTTGGTTTTTTTATGGTTTATAGGAAGAGAAAACATATGACTAGCAAAATGATACACTATTTTTCATGAGATTCTCTCTATAGATCATATGAGAAACCTGGTGATGAGTACTCCCCTCACATATCATACACTTTGAGAAGTTTGAATGCATTTGGAAAGAAGATAATGACATAATCATTCAATCACAAGAGAGACTTGTTAGGGCATAGATGAAACAAGTAGAAGTCAATGCAATTATCCTTTAGAGCTTGTTAGACTTGCAGAGATAGGGAATGCTTAGAATCAGTCATGGGAAGGAGGATAGGACTAATGGGGCATATGGAAATTGGTCTCATAGTGGGCATGTATCAGATACAGATTACACAATAAAATATGGAAGGTTCATGGATGCACTGAACATGAGAGGTGATGGACAAATGTTATATTCTAGTTCTGACTCATTCATATATCATGGTCATCATCGCTATCATCCTTACAGGAGGAATGGCAAGGGATATTTACCACACGAGTTCAAGAAAGAAAAGCGACCTAAATTTTATGGATAAATGAAGAAACCATAGGATGAAAAATCATGGTTTCTTGGGACGAATATTTTCTTTAGATTGCATGATTACTAAATGAACATGAAGGAAAACATAGCTACATTCAATATTAAAGGTAAACCAAAAATTTGGTGGGAATATGTAAAGAATTTCAGAGGTATTCATGAAGAGGAGTTGACTTGAAGTGAGTTCGAGAGACTATGTAGGAAGAAGTTTCTATCAGAGAGATATTAGGATGACATATAAAAGGAATTATATGAGCTAAAGATGGGATCTATGACCGATGAGGAGTACACTAGAAGAGTCTTGGTTAGTGTAGTTGGCTACAGGTATAAATAAAAGACTTTATCTCCGGGTAAGAGATTACGCATTTGAAATGAATGGTATGCTTACATCAACACATTTGAATATACTTACGTTGGGATAACATAATATGTTGTTTGTTATGGACTGGTTGTATCTTCATAGGAATAAGGTGGATTGTTATGACAAGGCTATTGATTATTTGGATATAAATGGGGAACAAAGAAACTTATAGGGTAATAAGAAGGCAACGTTAGTCATAATGGTCACAACTATACAGGCAAAGCACAGTCGCGGGAAAGGGTGTGTTTTATTTGTAGTGCATATTTCCATTGATAAAGGTGAGGATGTTGAGGATGTGGAGGTATTGAGGAGGTACTAGTTCTACAACAGTTTCAGGATGTGTTTCCAGTAGATATTTCAGAGTTTTCACCTCAAAGGGAAGTAAAATTTTCTATTGAGTTGGTACCAGGGGAAGTGCCAGCATCAAAGGATCCATATAGTATGAGCACACAAGAGTTAGTGGAATTGAAGCTACAGTTGAAGGAATTTCTTGAAAAGGGATACATTAGTCCAAATGTATCGTCATGGGGTGCATCGGTGTTGCTTGTGTATAAGGATGGTACTCTCAGGTTGTGCATTGATTACAGTGTGTTGAACTTGGTGAAAATCAAGAACATGTATTTGTTGATGAGGGTAGATGACTCGTTTGATTAGTTGAAGGGAGCGACGGTGTTCTTGAATATTGATTTGAGATCAAGATACCATCAGGTACACATTAAAGGTGAGGACATTTACAAGAAAATTTTTCGAACCAGGTATGGGCATTATGATTTTGTCATAGTTCCATTTGGTTTGACTAATGCTCCAACTACTTTTATGTGCTTAATAAATAGTATGTCGCGTCCTTATCTGGAAAAGTTTGTTATTGTATTTATTGACGATATATTGGTATATTATAAGAATGAGGAAAAACATGTTGAACACTTAGAAGCAATATTGAGATCTTTGAGAGAGAATTAGTTGTATGCTAATCTCAGTTAATGTAGCTTCTTTCAGACAAAGGTACATTATAAGGGCTATCATGGAATGGGCAACTCCTAGGAATGTGGATGAGGTAATATCATTCAAGGGACTAGCAGGTTATTACAGGAGGTTCATCATGAAATTATCGTAGATTTATTATCCTATTACATTGTTGCAAAAAAAAGGTAAGAAGTTTGAATGGAGAGAGGAATGTTCAACCAGTTTTGAGAAATTGAAGCAGTTTTTGAAAAATGTTCTAGTTTTAAGTATTCTAGATCCAGACAAGGATTTTTTGGTATGTATAGATGCTTAAAAGAGAGGACTTGGTGGATTCATAATGCAGGAAGGAAAGGTAGTATGTTATGAGTTATAGAAACTGAATGAGCATGAGAAAAATTATCTCACACATGATCTTGAGTTTGCAACAATCATCCATGCGTTGAAGATGTGGATCCACTATCTTCTTGTCATGAGGTTCATACTAGTGAGTAGTCACAGTGGGTTAAAGTATCTATTTGAACAACTAAATCTGAATTCCAGGAAATATAGATAGTTGGCCACGATAAGTGAATTATACTTTGAGATCATGTACATTAAGGGTAAGGAGAACAGGGTTGCAGATGCTCTTAACAGGAGAGTACATGTGAATCGCATAGTGGCTATGAAATTTTATGGGACAAATATACAAGATCAGATATTACAGGTAGGATAACAACATGACATGTATTGAGAGGTTAGGAACGAGTTACAATAGGGTACAAATGATCAATATGTCGACTATCGTCTTACAACAGATGTTTTGATTAGATTTAGGGACAAGATATATGTGTCAAATGACAATGATCTCAAGAAGAATATATTGCGAGAGTTTCATGCAAAACCATATTAAGGTCACCCAGGATACCAAAAGACATTGAAAACAGTGAAAACGTTGTATTATTTTCTCAATATGAAGAAATAAGTGGTAGAGTTTGTGGCTAGATGCTTAGATTATCAGCAGGTAAAAGCATAATGTAAGCATCCAGGTGGACTGCTACAACCAATTCTGATTCCCAAGTGGAAATGGGATGTCATTTCCATGGATTTCATTACAGGTTTTCTGAGGAAATCTAGACAACATGTTTCTATTATGTTTGTGGTGGACAGGTTCACAAATATAGCGCACTTCATCTCGGTGAAGTTTACTTATTCATCTAGTGATGTGGAAGAGGTATGCACTAGATATTTACTGAGGTTTCATCGTGTTCTGAAGAATATTTTGGTAGAAAGGGATGCTAAGTTCACTTATAGGTTTTCTGGAAGGATTTATTTGCAGGATTGGGTACAGAGTTGGCCTTCCACACAACTTATCATCCGCAGACAGATGGACAGATAGAGAGGGTCAACAAGATATTGGAGGACATGTTGAGGATGTATGTGATGCATCAATAGAGGATATCAAAGGAGTAACTTCTATTGGTTGAGTTTTATTATAATAATGGTTATCAAGAGTCACTTAGGATTAGTCCTTTTGAGGCACTATATGGGAAGAGTCGTAATACTCCATCAGTTGGAGTGATCCAGTGAATAAGGTGTTGATTGGACTGAACATGTTGGAAGAGATGGAACAGGAAATGTAGGTAATCAAGAAGAATCTAAAGGTAGCACAAGACAAACAAAAAATTTATGCAGATCATAATAATATGTTTAATGAGTTTAAGGTTGGATAACTTGTGTATTTTCACATCAAGCTCTAGAAGAGCTCCTTTAGGATTGGATCATTTGCCAAGTTAGCACCTCGATATTGTGGACCTTTCAAGATTATTGAAAGGATTGGACCAGTAGCCTATTGACTTGCACTGCCTTCGATAGTGAAATTCCATAATGTTTTCCATGTGTCATTATTTAATAAGTATGTTAAATATGTTGGTCATGTGATTGATTGTTCTGTATTGCAGGTGGAGACAGAAAGAGAATTCTAGTCGAAACCTCAACGTATTTTGTAGAGAAAGATGCTCATACTCCAAAATTGGGCAATCGAGCTAGTTCAAGTGCAATGAAAGAACTTTAGGCCTAATGAAGATATATGGGAGATGGAAGATCATATGCAGCCTATGTATCCTTCTCTATTCGTTGGTTGAGCTAATGCTTTTGGTATGTGTTTTGGTATATGTACATATGTATATGGATGTAAATACCTCCATGAGTTGTGTTATAAAGCTCCAATAAGGGGTATGGGTTTCATGTCGTTATGGTTGTTATGTTGTCATGTTAGTTTGCTTCTTAGCATGTTGATAATTTTAAATACTACAACAAGCTAAGTTATAAATCTCCATGGGCAGTATGTTTTCCTTTCAGCAGTCTTATTGGTTGTATGTGTCATTGAACACCGAGGGCGATGTCCCCCAAGGGGGAGGGTTATATAACATACCTGGTAAAAAATCCATGTAATAAAGTTAATAAAGGAAAAATAATAACCATGGTGATGGGAAACGTATTCCAAGCTTAATGTTGGGCAAAAACATAGTGACAGGGATCAATTGTGATTAATTAATGGCTATGGAAATTGGCAAAGGCAATGCCAAAGGCTTTGGAAAAGGCATGAGACATTTTTTGAAATTTTATTAATGAAAATAATGGAAATAGGAGAAAAGGAAGGTGAAAGGTGAAAGGTTGCATGTGAGGAGTAAAATGAAGGAAAATAATGGAAAATTGAAGAAAATAGAGGCCTCATTAATAAAAAGGCTTATGAGGATCAGTTCATGGTTTTTTTTAGTTTATATTTTGTCAATTCAGTTTTTGTAACTCTCATTCTACTCTCTCTCTCTCATACTCTTGTATAAGTTTTCTTGGAGAACCCTTGGAGAAGTGTGACATACTTCATATTTGGAGAAAGAAAGAAACATAAGAGTATTAAAGCACAAGAGGGCATCGGGATCAACATCTACAATGGGTTTTTATTGCATGTACCGAGCTACATGTATGAATTACTTTCTAGTCTTAGCATGCATGGCACATGCATGTGGTTCTTTGGTTATGATATGTCATTTGCACGGAGGATTTCCTAGATTTGCAACGGTTTTTGCTAACCTTTCCATTTCTTGGATGACCATTTTGTTGTGGGTTTTTTTTTTTTTTTTTGGTTGGTTCTCATGTTTCTTATGGATGTGGGTTGAGTTACTAGTTATTGGAATAATTGGTTAGACACACACTCTAGAAGCCCTATAACAGCTTGGGTTCAGTTACTAGTCATGGAAGCCTTGGTTGGAAAAATTCTTTGGAATCCATTGGTGGGTTGAGTTACTAGTCCTGAAAGCTCTAGTTCGACAAACACTCTGGAATCTCGGCAACAAATGTGGGTTGAGCTACTAGTCCTAGAAGGCATAGTTGGAAGAAGCACTTTGAATCCCTGAACAACTTGTGTAGAGATGGATTTGGTGATGGTTAGTGATATCCAACCGTGAGGTGGAATCATTGGTTTATGGTTGTGGGAATTTTTCCTTTGGAATCCTTGGTTTGGTTTTGCTTGGTTTATTCCATGAGATCCCACATCCATGCTTGGAATATGGCAAGGGAGTGATTATCTGAAAGAAATTTTTGTTTGAGCACAATCTATGGTTGGGTAGTACGTGGAAGTCCCAGACCTTGTTGAACTTTTCAAATGTTAATAATAGTTCTTTCACTCTTGTATTTAATGGGCACACATACTTGTTCATATGTGTTTTTTATGGTTTTTATATCCTTGTTATTGATGGTTATATTATGGTTATGAGTGTGTTTTATGACAAACTTGATGTATGAATCTCATCATGCTTTGGTTATAAAATGAATGAATAATGAATATATGACCTAATATATGAAAATTCATCTATTGTGATAAGGCATCAATGCTTATTTACAATTCTCAGATAAATATGAGACACCTATGCTCATATTTTTTGTTACGACCTGTAGATTACATATTTGTGACATTTTTGATGAAATGCCTATCATGGATAGTAGGGACCATATCAAGTCCTTGTATCAATTATTTAATTAGTAACCTTGTTCCATTGTTGTTTAGTATTTCTAAAAGTTTAATGAAGTTTTGGGCATTAGCTTGTGACCTATCCCTAGAATAGTGGCTCAAATCTGGGGTCATTGGTTCAAAAATTCCTGAAAAGTCCACAGTTTTTGGCATGCCTTGATGTGGGAATGACTCGAAGGCGTAGATTGCATGCATGGATTTCATGGGAGTGACTGAGGGTCTAGATCAGTAAAATGATAAGTTGTCTCAGGGGTTAAGAACTTGGAAGGGTTGGTTTCCTCCTGAAGGTTCTGTAGCATGTGTGGAAAGTCAGGTTGGTTTTGTTATATTGGTTCTACTTCCTTAACTTTACTTGGGGGTTCAAATCATATCATAGTAACTCTTATTCACATTTTTACCCTGGTGGACCAGTTAGGTTGGGTAAATGTGGGAGGAGAGTGTTAAAAATGCTATTATTCTTATAGGAGGAGTGAGAAGTATTACTTTCTAAACGAGTTCAAGAAATCCAAGCCTCATATATTTGATGGAGAGTTGAAGAAATCAGAAAATTAATAAGAATGTCTACTTGGGATGAAGAAATTATTTGAGCAACATAATTATATAAATAATATGAAATATAGGATGACTATTTTTAGGATCAAGGTAAAAGTGGATATCTCATGAGAAGATGTGAAACATGTCATAGGAATCAAGACAAAGGAGTTGAGTTGGCATAAGTTTAAGAGACAATTCAGAAATAAGTACTTGTATGCGATATATTACGATGGAAAAGTTGAGGAGTTTTATGAGCTTAGGATGGGGTATGATAGAAGAAGAGTACATGACCAAGTTTGTAGAGTTGTTGAGGTATGTGCCATATATTAAAGATGAGAAGATGAAGGTTCAAAGGTTCATTAGTGCATTTCATTTAACATTTAAATATCAGATTGAGTATGATGAGTCTTGGTCATTGGAGGAAGTCATTGGGAAGTTGAAGGATTGTTATGAGAATTCTAAGCGTAAGTTTGAGCCTAAGAAGCAAGGAAGAACTCAAGATGCATGTGACAAGGAGAATGTAACACTTTATAATAATTTTAATGCAGTTGATGTATGGCAAGGATTTCAGCCCGAGGAGGAAAACAAATGCGATGATAGGAAGTTTTTGCAATGTTGGACTTGTGGTGGAGAGCATCACAGGAGAGATTGTCCACAACATTAGGGTGGCAGACCTCATATTTATAGTGCCAATGAGGCACATACAATTGGATACGTTGGGAATATTATTCCTCGAATTTATGTAGCAGTGGATAATAGACATCTTGATAATCAAGAATCCATTATTGAAATGAAGGGTAAGCTTTGTGATAAAATTTTTTATACTTTGATTGAACCTAGATCTAATTATATTTGTATGAGTCATAACTTGGGGGATAAGTGTTTCTTGAATAAAAAAATGCATGTAGATTCTTGGTTGGTGTAGTTGGCTACAAGAACCAAGAGAAGAGTTCATCATTGGGTAACATCTTGTGCATTTGAGCTGAACAGTATGCCTACATGAGCACATCTAAATGTGCTTCCTTTGGGTTCATACAATATGATTTTGGGCATGGATTGTGTTGAAGCGAGGTCCCCTAAGTCCGAAGACAATTTTGATATATTTTGTAATAGATTTTTCAAGTTTAGTCATGTGTAGGGGATTTGGGGCGGGTCAAAGCCCATCATGAGTTGTAATGGGTAAAAAGGGTAGATCAAGGGGCGGAAAACCATGGTTTGTGGAACCTAGAGTAGTGTAGGCTAAAAATATAAATAGAAGTCTAGATAGAGTCTAAGAAGAAAGTTTTGGATAAGTCTGAATGTGACATTAGATATGGGGGTTTTGTGATATCTTTGTGCGGAATTTTCTAGAAAGAAGGCTCCTGCTGGCCGAGTGCACGGAGACCTTAGTCCTGTTGTGTGTGGACCCCACTGGCTATGTGTGCAGGTGACTGAAGGGTTGTTTTGTATGAAGGATCTGAACTGATATTAATAAATATTGTTGTTGCGGATATCTGAAGTTTGAAATGCATCTACTGTTTATGTTATGAATGTTCTGCATATTATTTCCAATTCCTGTATTGTCTACAATTAGATATCTTGCGCAACTGCTCTTGGGTTTATATGAATTATTATTGGATGGATTTGATATTGGAAGTGTCTGATGTTATGTGTTAACTGTTATTACTTGGATTATATATGTTGTGTTAACTTCCACAAGGCATTCTGCATAATTAACCTAAATCTGTCTGTAAGGGTTTCCTGGTTAGGGCTTCTATTGTGAAGGTTTGTTTATGGTTATTTTGGATCGTAAGGCACCCAAATCATTAAAACCCCTCTTAGGGTGTGGAAACCTGGTTCCCGCACCCCCTCATACTGCTTTGGGTGAGACTTTGACTTGCACAATCAGGTCACTGTCGAAAGGGCCAATAGTAAGAGGGTTTTGTTGGTTAACCTCAATTCCGAACTTGGGCCAGGACCCCTCAAGCCAAAAAATGGTTCTATTACTGGGACCGGGAAATTTTTGAGAAAGGTTGGGTGATGTCGAAAGGTCATTGGAAGCCATTTAAGCCAGAAATCGAGGACTGGTTTGGAAAATAGATTCAAGAATTTTCTCTAAAAGAAAATAGAAGTAGGAAGCTATCTGCTGAAAAGTGGAAGAATATGTATATTTTCACTGAGGTGCATGACATATTCTTCGTAACCTTTGCACATGAATTGCAAGAGTGGTTTGCAAGGTTAGAAGAATTCCAAACCTATTGGAAAGATGATCAGGTCATGTAGTCGACCCCTGAATTGATTGAACATATTATCACCCATTTTTTTTTTCAAAAACATGATTGTGTCAAGTTTGTTTTTGGTCATGGTTCAAAATTGGGTTTAGAATTAGATTTAGGATTTGATCAAGGGTAGGTTAGATTTTCATAAGTTCAAAGCCCATCCTTAAGTTCAAATAAAGTATTTTTTAAGGTCCATTCATTGTCAAGTATCCATAATTTCCATTTGTGGGTCATTTCCTAAAGTTTCATGTCAAAATTGGTCAATTAGCCAAGAAACCTCATTTTCATAGCACCACTAGTTCAAAAAAGTTTATTTGTGCTACGAAAGTACTAATAGTTTCATAGTGCAAACAAAGAAAAATACACCGTCGACGCTATGAAAGCATGGTTTGTAAACTATCTTGTCATTTGAGCTGAAATATGTTAGAATTCGTTGGGAAATGGTAGGTTAGTGGTATGATGAGTTAGTTAATGATGAGATTCAGTGTACTTACCCATGTTGCAGTCATCATGGTCATGATAGGGTATGAATGAGGTATCATTCAATTATGAGATGACATTTTAAATTCAAAATCTTGCCTAATTGGTCATTCTCGTTTCCTTTGCCTCCATTCGAGTGTCTAAGCTCTGAAGTGTCAAGACAAACGTGTGGCTATTCTATACAAAGGTTTTCTGCATCTTAATCAAGTGAGGCTGATATAAAATAATCAAGTGAGGTTGTTGTTTCACATATTCAAGCAAGGTTGATTCAATTTATCAAGCGAGGCTGACAGGTTTTCTGTGAAGCATGGCAGAGGAAAAGAGAGTCCATAGAGGGGGACACTGCTTGAGACATGAGCTTGAAGATATGAAGGCCATAATTGAAGACCCAAAAATGATGGAGGCATTCATAAGAGTAGGTTGTCTTCAGTTTTGTGAAAATTTGCAGGGTTTACACACACAAGTTTTGAAAGAATTTGCCTTGAACTTCAATGGAACAACTACCAAATTTGGGATGCTAAGTGTGTCAATTTCACCAAAGATTATTGTTGCTATTACAGAGATACCAATATGTCAAGAAACTTGGTTTAAAGGTTTCAAATTTGATATGGAGAAATGTAAAGAGTTTATGAAACCTAAGTATGCAGATATGGACCTCAATAATGCTATCCCTAGAAGTTGCATCAAAGACACTTATGCAAAGCTGCTGCTAAACATTCAGAGATATTTTACATGTGAAGGAAGATACCATAATGTTTACAGATATCATTTCAAGCTACTTTTGGATTTCACTGGTAAGATTTCACTCGATTTTCCTTTTTATCTCCATAGGAGTCTTGAAAAAATGGCTGATAAAGTACAAACCAAATATGAAGGTTGTGAAAAATATTTGTTTCATCATGGTTTGATGAAGTTATTGATTTTGAATGAGCTTTAGAAGATAGGCAAGGATTGGTCATCCTTTTTGTTTATAAATGGCTTTGAGTTGGAAACCCTAACTCCTGCTAGAAACCCTAAAAATAAAGGAACTCCATCACCACCAGTAGCAGAGTCTAGTCAATCTGTGGTTGCAAAACCAAATGAATTTTCAAAACTGAAGCCAAAGAAACAAGTCGAGAAAAGGACAGAGTAGACACAAGTGCTTGATACACCAGCTCCATCACCTGTAAAATAGAGGTAAAATATTTTCAAAGAGGCAAAACAGAACAAGATGTCAGCAAGCAGGAAATCAAAAAAGTAACAAGAAGCCATGCAGTGGAATTAAAGGGAAAAACAGTTGCACCATTGTTTAAGATGAGTTCATTGGAGAAGATGAGCATAAACAAAAAAAGGCTAAGTCTGCAAAAAAGCTTGAGTTTGAAGGGGAGGATGCAGCCTTCATCTTTCAAGCAATACAACCTATAACTAGGCATACTAAGAAACTCAAGGAAGGTAGAAAGGAAGTTCAAGAACCTATTGAGATAGCTAAATCCCCTGAAGAAGTGGTTGATCTCTCATCACCTACAGTAAATCATGCAGCCAACAGAACAAATAAGGGAAAAGAAAAAATGAGAGAGTTTCATCATCTTGAGGAGAAATTGAGGTTGGAAAACCAAGAAATTGATGTGATGAGAAAGAGGGCTAGAAAGCACAGTATTGAGAAAGCATATTTTAAAATCATGAAGGCACTTTGGGAAGGAAAAACTGGTTCTATTTATGAAATTCCAAGTAGTGCAGAATAGTGTTTCAAATGGACAGTTCTAGCCACCAAGGAAGCCAAATTTGTCAGAGTAATAAATACTCACTTGAGAGCTAATAACAAAAGACTTAAAGATCAAGTGGAGGACTTGGAGCAGCATCTAAAATTGATTCAGGATGAGTTAAAGAACAAAGGTGTTAAAATGACAATCATTGAAGAGTCAAAAGCTAAATCAAGTGAAAATGAAGAAGAGACCTCATGAAGGCTGAAATTGCTGTGTTTTTAGTTCATATGGTTTTTTTATATGATGGAATCAGTTTTATTTTGAGTTTTGGTACATTTTCAATTTCCATTTTGGAAAATTTTGGACAAAATTGCCCACTCAGTAGTTTCGTAGCGCAGACAGTGTAAAAAGGGAGAAAAGCGCTACGAAACTATTGTAGCAGCTTTTCTTGCCCTTTTCATCAAATTTTGAGGGGTAAAAACATGAATCAAGAACTGAAAATGCTAAGGATGATGTATTTAAAGATAATTAAGTTAGTTTTGGAGGAAACAGGTCAAGATTTTGAAGAAAAAAGGGTAAAAGAGTAGCACTACGAAATTGTGTTGTTTTCATAGCGCAATCTATTACAACTCATTTGAATAGTTTGAAGATGGTTTTGGATAGCTGGAGCTTAGGGAGGATTTTTGGAAGGTGTTACTTCAATTTCTAATATAAAAGGACCTCAAAATAATGAGTTCATGATGGTCAGAATGTTTCAAGAGTGCAAAGGACCCTATGCCTAGAAAACAGGGGACTATTTCCCACTTTGATGGAGGTCAGCATTATGGTCATAAAGATTTGAAGCCTATCATCCAGATTCGACCATGTGTGAATACATTTGGAAAATGATGTAATTTAGTTTAGATAAGTTTGTTATGGATAGAGATAAGGAGTTAGAATCCTATTTGTAATAGGATTGTTTAGTTGATTAGCTATCTTTTTGTAATAAATACCATGTCATATGGTTATGCAAGGTGTCAAGAGTCAGGAATTCAATGTATCTAGCACAAGATAAGATTATCTCATGTTGTAAATGGTATATAAAGGAACAAGAAGTTGAATGTACTAGGTTTGGAAATTTTTGGCAACAAACCGTGTTTATTGTAATTGACTGGTTTTTAGCTAATACAGGAGATTTCTACTTAACCAACTTGAGATTCATAAGGAGTTTTAGTGTGTTCTTATTATATTTGCATCTCTCTTTTATCCCATTACAGTGGAGTTTGTCTATGTTACTATTGGATTGAGGGGTCCTGACCTAGGTTTGGAGGTTATGGTTTGCCAACAAACCCCTATATTACTGGCCCTTTCGGCAGTGGCATGATTGCACAGACCAAAGTCTCACCCGAAGTAGTATGGGAGGGTGCTAAAACCATATTTCCGCACCCTAGGAGAGGGTGGGTGAATCAGGAAGAGCTGCATTCGACTTCACAAATATCAGATCACATATTATAGAACCCATATCTATCAGTTCCTTCGCATCCACGTGCGTAATATCATATATAATCACAATGAATAACAGATATAGGAAAATAAGGCAACTATCGCAGCTATTCTTGCATCAAGTCTAATAAACATATTCAGATCAATGGTCAACGCAACATAAGCACTTAGCACAGTTACTTGTGAAGCTCAATATAGAATCATGCATACCATAATAGATCTAGATCTTATAATAAACAAGTAACACAAGTATTTTCGCAGCTTAAATCAATGACACAGAGCATACATAAATAGATATCACAGATCCAATAGATTCAGAGATTTCAACAGCCTTCCACATTCATTAATTCTTTCGATTCTTTACAATACCCAAAACCCAACCTATGCACACAGCAGGACTGAGGATCTCCGCACACACGACCAACAGGAGTCCTTTCCCAAAAACCCAAACATATTTGCTAATTTGCAATTGACACCAATCTTAGACCAAGTTTGTCTTACAACTCAAAAAGGTTAAAATACTTATACTATTTTAGCCTATGCATCCAATGGTCTGCAAACTGTGGTTTGCAGACTCTTGGTTTACCCTTGAACCACTTACAAGGCATTAGGGACTTTGACCCACCCCAAAACCCCTGCGTTAGACTAAATATAATAAAAAATATACAAAATGGACTAGTTTCGCAGCTCTTGTAAGAAAACCTGTTCCAATAGTCCCCCAACACAATCTTGTGACTCGTCCCGAGTCACTATGGTGGTGGGGTCTCCACCTGCGCATGCAGTGCATTGACAATTGCAACCAATGGGGGCAACACTTCTTGACTCTGGGAATTGGCGCTCTGTGAAATATATACAAGATTTTGTGAGGTCGGTCCCTCTGTTGCAGCCGTGACACTCTCCAATGTCTGGTTTAGTCACTTCACAACACCATCTAAATCTTGTGAGAGCTGGAGGGCTGCAAAAGCCCAAGGCTTCAAGCATTCCCCGATAACATGCTTGTTATGGCGGAGACCCTCGATCTCATCTTGGAGGGTGTTGCTGGTCCGCAATCATGCCAAACGTTGTGCAGGGACCAAGGTAGGTAATTGAGCCTCAATCTGCTCGAAATCTTCCTCCTTTTGTTGCAAGTCCTGATTAATTTTTCGGAGGACCGGATCCCGTTGGATCTTGGTCCAAAGTTGCATGGCGTCCTCGAGTAACTGGGCACATTGAGCAATATGTCCTGTAATAGTGTTGGTAGCCTTGGTCACTAGCGTAGCGCGTTGGGCTCGTACCTCCGGGGGTGTTTCGGGCTACATTTTGGCTTGTAAGTCAGAGATTTGCTGCTCCAACTATGTCTTAATAACCTACATTTCCTTCCTGGAAGCCTTCAATGCTGCGACCAATCCTTCCACTTTAGCCTGGCCGGGGGGTGGCTGCGGCCGGTATTTCTTTCGTAACCTTTGTGCAAAGTTGGTGGATTAGAGTTTCGAGCTCTGCTTACTGCCTGACAACAAAGAGTACCTCTGCGTTTTGTTGTGCGATGGTTTGTTCGGCCATACCCAGTTGGTGGTGTACTTGCTGGTCCCGGTGGTGAATCTCCTGAAAAACTGTGGAGTGGAGACCCTATAATTCTGCATGGGGTAGCTTGGTAAGATTCAACTGCACCCATGGACCTTCTTGAAGCTGGATCTCTTGGTCTGACGTACTGACCACAAGGGCAGTGCTAGGTAAGGGATAGAGACGACTTTCTTCTGTGGCTAGCGCTATACTCATAGATGCCAAGGGAATTCAGCCCTAAACCACGCTGGTCTGAATGGTGTCTATCTTTAGCTACAAGGTCCGAAGCTCTTCCTGGATAACGTTGATCACAGCCTTCTGGTGCTCCTCTAATGCGACCCATTTTTGTTTTGTGGCCAGTGTAACAACATCTCCGATTTGTTTGAGATCTCCATCTGTCAATGTAACTATCTCATCTCATTACTTCTGTTGGGTGCACTTCTTCTTTCGGGGTCCCTTGACAGGCTCACCTATGTGTTTTGTACCTCCAACATTCACTTATTACGTGCCTAGCTGCGACTCAACCTGGGTCTCGGCTCCGATGTTCTTCATGGTGGCCTATGGTGGTTGTGTGTCCTTTTTCGCGGCTGCGCCAGAATATTTCCTTGTGCTTCCGGTCTCCTTGGTAGTAAAAGGTGGGGGTACCTGCATCGTGCTAGTACCAGCGGTGCCCCTTGCACTGGTTTTGAAGCCTATCTTCTAGGCGGGAGGTCATAGCAGAATCAAATTGTCAATTTCCTCATCTTCTACCATATAAGGAAGTGATGTCCAGGTTTTATCCTTGTGGTTGCGGATCTGAATGTTGTTTGTGGTAACCTGGAATGCTGCGATACTCTTGTACTTGTCATATACTATGGGGGACAGCTGAGGTCGAGAATTGATGGATGCATCCACACTACTCTAGAAGAGGACCCAGAAGACTTGGTTATCTTCTATGCACTGCGTGTCCCTGGAATCCCATAGATGGGAATACCAGGCCCCTTCACACATATCTAGAGGGAGCTTGGGGAGGACTGACTCCATGGGGGTTTCCCAAGCAACAAGGGCTATAAGAAATGGTAGCCAGCCATAGTAGAAGGCTTTACCCTACTCCTGTGATTCTTATATGTTGGCTAAGAACTCGTCACATAAGTATTGGGCCCCATTGAGGCAGACCCCCTTCGCACATTGATCGGCTAGTCGAATGACATCAGTAGGGATGGTTGCAAAATGGTATTTTTGAATTAGTTTGCAGGCTATTAATATGGTACCCATCTACATAGCCAGGTCGCTGATGGATTTTGAGCCCCTAATACTTGTGAAAAGAGAAATCAGAACTAAATTCATGTTTTCTAAACCTTAGGTCACTGAGTCGCAATTATGGTGAACTTTCCCAAGTTGCGACCCCGCGACCTTGTGACCCAGTAGGGTTGCTAAGTTTTTGGGTCGCACATCAGTCAGAAACCAAACATTAGCGATCTCGCAACCCTGCGACTCTGCGACCCCTTAGGTCCCAAGGTCGCAGGGTCGCAAGGTTGCACATATCACTAACACAACTCATCTGCGACCTTGAAACCCTCATTAACTAGCCACATGTGCGACCCCTTTATATATAGAAGGGTCGCATAGGTCGCATTTGACCTGCATGATAGAGAGAAAAAAAATGCCTTTGACAAGCCAGCTGGAGCACGACTTTCCCGGGTAAGTGCCTGATCCTCCTGCTGTTTCTTTTCTAGGATAGATGTTACTATTGTTTCCTAAACCTAGCCTATTTTAACCCTGTATGAACTTGACCAAATCCATTTTCCATCCTTCTGCAAGCCTTCCCTCCCTTAGTTTTTCTTCAAATCTTGTGTTAAGTTGCCTGCCCCTCCCCCCTTCCTAAGAACTTTGTTGGGTGTGGAGCCTGATTATCTTGTGTATTTTTTATCACAGCGTTGGACCCCTGTACCTTAATGGGGGCGGTTGCAACTTTATGGAGCCCCCCCTGGCGGGGGGTTTCGGGGGTAGCACCCCGGAAGCTAAAAATAGATGTAAAATTGCCTTGTAAAAGTATAGTAATTTCTAGTCAATCTGGGCCGTTCATTAGGCGGATGATTTGATGGTAGAATTTATGTTTAGTTTAGGGTTTTTTTCCCTAGAAGGAAACCCCTCGCTTGTATGAGGGTATTGTACTGTGGCTGTGTATTTGTATGTGTATTCTCGGAGCGAGAAATAGATTGGGAGACTGTGAGAGAGAACAAAGGATATTACAATGGATATTCTGTAGGTTGTGTCTCTTCATTTTGTTGGATAATAGAAAGGAAGGACTGGCTGTTCGGGGTGGACGCAACCCAAACTGGGTGAACCACGTATATCTATGTATCTCTAGTTTTATGTGTTTTGTGTGCTTGTGTTTTTTGCATATTTTATGTGTTTCGTTGCTCTGTAATATATAATTTTCTAACAACCTTGCCTAACTCACCTGTGAAGGCTCCTACAACCTTGTACGGTGATTTTGTGGACACCTTGTGTTTTTTTCCTAAGCCTTGTTTTGCCACACATCCGCAAAGCCCTAGAGCAACCCTGTAACCTTGCGCCCTCATCGCTAAGTCGAAGAAACACTAGGTCGCATTTCATGGGAATGTAGAGTGATGCGACCCAGCGACTCAGTGACCCTCCGACCCATTCACGAGTCGCTAAGTCGCTAGGTCGCACTTCCGCAAAGTTTCCAACCAACGCGACCCAGGTCGCTAGGTCGCTAGGTCGCGAAGTCGCCCTTCTGTCGAGTTTTAAGCCAATGCGATCTAGTGACCCCGCGACCCAGTCACAAGGTCGCCAGGTCACAGGTTAACCCACCTCCTTGGAAATGACTAAGAAGATGTAGGAACAACCCACATATTCAAAATTAATGGCATCTATCTTATCGTGGGATTGTTTTATGAACATGCCAGGGGATATTGAAGCCGAGCTAGAGTTTGTGTCCATTTCGTTAGCATCAAGTGACATGGGGCCACCAACAGTCCACAAGAGGAACAAAAGTCACAAGATAGAAATATTGAAGGAGGAAAGACATGTTGCTCTTCCCCCCATCTATGGAAACATAGCCTGCATCTTCGGTAAGGGGGACAGTATGAGATGGTACGAGATCTACAAAGATTTTACTCAAGCTGAATTTCTAGAGGACCTCCCTGACTGATAGATATATATTCAAGTTAAATGATCCAAATTTCACTATGCAGGGGCCCACCCGTTGGTGTTCCCATGCGGCGAGCTAATTGAATGGATCCTACGGAGAGTTTACCCCAAGATCTGGATCATTCAGGACCATGCCGGGAAGACTTTCGCCAACCTAAAGGGACAAGATGCAGAGTTATACTATGCACTTCTCGCCTAAGAGCAGACCTTCAATGATGAATGGGCCACTACTCATGCAGTTCCAATATCTGAAACGTTGAAAGGATGGTGGTAAGACCCGGAAATATTCCAGCTCAAGAAGGATCAAGAATATCCGACAGCGGGTCTTAGGAAATTTTACAAACTCGTAGTTGCGTTGCTATGCAGGATGTATGGCCACCCAGACGGTACATTTTCAACGGCGCATGGTTCTCTCTAATGTACGCCATCACTGTGTATGGTACCCATTTCAACTGGGCCAACATGCTAATAAAAACTCTCAATTCAAACATATCTGCAACTCTGGCACTCGATGAAGGGTACGCCTCAGAATTTTACATGGAACCTTATCTCCTAAATGCAGTGTGTGCCAGGTGCTAGTTTTAGGGGTGGTCACATAACTAGAACTCAGAGAGTGGTGTTTCAATTCACAAAGACCTAATGGTGTTTTTGGATTCCATATATAAGCAAGACATGGAGTCAATAGCAGATAGCTTCATCCCTGCCCTCTAGGTGAAGCTGTTTGGACAAGACCCCCCATGTATGTCCAAGCGAGCCATGGATACAATTACTCAGGTGGCCCACTAGTTTCCAGACATCGATAGCACCTTCCTCCGAATTTTTGGGTCACTCAAGGCCCCCCATGCATTGCCTTGCTTTGTTACAGACAAGCTTCTCCTCCAAGAAACTTGTTATCAGATGCCATGCGGTTTCTCTAAAGTCCTCACTAAAGGTAAAAAGAAACCATGGCCTGGCCAACCTTGTCGCTCACCATCGACACCTACACAGTAAAGGACTTTAGAGAAGTAGACGCAAAAGCTGAATAGATAAAGGGATTCCATCTACCTCCCTTGGCACACCGTACATATGATCCCAAGAGAATAATTCCCACACACTGCAAGTGGGCCAAATTCAAATGGAATTATCAGCATACTGACTACTCGGCCAAAGACAATATAAAGAACTGGTACAACAAGGATAGAGAGGCAGCTCCAGTAGAATCAAGTGATCAGGAGGAACATGACAACTAGACTTTGGAGGAAAGAGCTAATACACTAGGAGGAGCCTCATCCTCTAGATCTAAGAAACCAAATACTGGTACAGACCTTAACCCTTTCGCCCAACAAATAGAATTGGAAGCCAAAGCCAAACAAGAGGCCGAAAAGAAGGTAAGAGAAGAGGAGGCCAAATCTAAACAGGAGGCCGAGGAAAGGGCAAGGGAAAAAGAAGACAAACAAAAGAAGCAAATGAAGGAAGATCAAAGGAAGAAGCGGGTAGAGGAAAACTGCAAGAAAAAATAAGAGGAATAGAGGAAGAAGGAGGAGGAAGAAAAGGCGGAAGCCGAGCGGCAGTTCAAATTGAATCAGGATAAAGTGGAGGCCGAGCACTAGTTAAAGGAAGATCAAGCCAGAGCAGAAGTTGAGCGCTGGTTGAAAGAAGAGTAGGACAAGACAGAAGCAGAGCGCCGACTAAAGGAGGAGCAGGACAGAGCAGGAGCTAAAGGGAGTAGGACACTGTGCTCAGAAACAGAGGGAAAAATAGATTTGCCACCCATTGAGGTACCTCAGACAACCCCTGCCCATTTCACTCTCTCAGAATTGGGTACCTCAGAGGATCTAGATGAGGGAGTGCTTGATCTCACTAGACTCACCTACGATCAATTTACACATAAGATCAAGCAAGATAAGAGAAGATGTTTGGCACGGGACATCACGGCGCCCCTCACAGTCACTCTAGGGAAGGACATAGTCTTGACCCAGGACTAACCCAGTCATGATTGCCTCAGTCGGTACCGCTTTTGCAGCAACTACTGAAGAGAATGTCAACATGATGAGCAGAGAGATCTTGTCCTTACAGAACTAACTACAGGCATCTGAACTCAAGAAGGCCCAAGTATATCAAGAGAAGAAGGCACTGTGTAATGTTCCTAATTTAGCTTCAGCTAATGGGAATATTAATTTTTCTCTTAAAACTTAGATTGATGAATAAATGGGCAAGGAGGCTTATAATTTTCTCAAATATGAATAAAAATCCTTCCTAATGTGAAAGGGGATCATGTAATAACTAGTTCAAGAATCCACATGTGAGAAAAAGGCCTAAACTATGTGGGAAAGGTCAAGTTTGACCAAGTCAACATGATTTATTCTCAAAGAAGTGGATCCTACATAAAGCCAACTCAATGTGAATAGAGATCAATCCAGCTAGATAAAATGAAGGCACCTTGAGTATGAAAAGGGACAGGGCATGAAGAATCATTCAAGGTTGACCAAGTCAACAAAGCTATCAGGATACATTGCACCTTCTTGTTGGACAACGTAGTTTTTTTGGAGGAGCCTTTGCATGGAAGCAACCTCATAGGGGGTGGGACCGTTGGTGAGGAAGCTCATAAATTATATAATGAAGGAGATGGAAAGCATATGGACATATTGGAGATTATATTTTCATGAGGTCTACTTAGACTTCCGGCATACTTAGCTATTTAGCTAAGTTGCTGCATTGCTTAGTGCAAGGGCTTGCCCGGGCGGGGATTCCCTACTCTTCCTTCGAGATATTTCTTGAGAAATATAAGAGGAGGTTTCTGATATGAATTTTCCACTACTTAGTGTTGTTCAAAGCACCTAACTTCAGCAAAAATTCATTCCCTTCAAAAAACTACGTTATTTCTTAAGGTGCGTAGTGGAAGGTGTGAAAGTCCCATTTTGAGGAGCTAGTTTCCCGAGAGAAGGATCAGTATTTCTTTGGGAGAGCTAGAAAAGGAGTCTACAGCCATTTATTTCCATGTTAAGCCATTATTATACATATCTATATCCATACAATGTTATTCAGCCACAGATTTGTAGCAGCTTTCTCTTGTTCATTTTTCCTGACAAGAAACCCTTGCCAGGTCTTCTTGGATCTGTGTAAAAAAAGATTAGATCTTTGTCTTTGTACCTTATTGATTATTCTAATAACATTATTAGATATATTTCTCTATTTTCTGAGTTAACCTCTCTTTTTACTGCACAATCACTTGTGCAACTACTCTAACATTTTGTAGTCTTAGGGTTTTGCCCATTTTTAGCAGTTGTGAGCATGAGAGGCTTGTTTAACTAAGATAATTGCATTTGTTTCTGAAATTTTTTTGCATGCATGTACTATATTTCCTATTCTAAGGGAAACAACCGTTATTTTCGACTATTTTAATTCAATACTAAGAAAATAGCATTTTTGAGGCAAAAACAACTTCTTTTCCCCACTTGGTGACTTGTATAAGAGCATAGTTTGCTGCTGTAATTTTTATATGATGATTATGTGTTTTAAAACACTACATGAGTTGATTAATTTCTGGTCTCCAAATTTGGAATACCTTAGGGTATTCTCATTGTTGTAGAAATTCCAGTTTTGGAACATTACAATGGTATTAGAGCAATAATCTTGGCTCAGCCTGTGAGCTCAAGAATTATGGAGTCTTATCATGGGGAGGAGGAGATTTGCAGAAGAAATCAGATCAAACACTTTTTTTCTAGAGAAATGAGGTTCTTAAAACTTCTCTTTTCAAATCTGCAGGGAAAAAGCAAGGGCATCAAAGAAATGAGGAGGGAAACACTGGAACTTCCAAGGGTTTTGCCAAATGAAGGAGGAAAAGAGCACAAGGAGCAAGAAACAGGGTGAGGGTAGATTCTTTCTATCCACTTTTGATGGATCACCTCTATGTCCAGCTAGGGCTTGGGTGAAGGAGCTAGACACCTTTGTGCAGCAACATCAAGTTTCAGAATTTGAGGCCATCAAAGTAGCAGCGTTGCATTTTGAGGGTAAGGCCTATGCTTGGTGGTTGTTTGAATCATTTTACTTAAAGAATGAAAATACATATACTTATGAAAATTTCATTAAAATATTAGTAGAGAGGTTTGATGATATTTCATGTGAAACATCTTCTATTGCAACTATCGAACCACATCAAACAAAACTTTTGCATGAGTTGGGAGAGTCTATCTATCCAACTCCATTTCTAAAAACCAATGAAGAGGAGGTGAGCTTGTTTGATACTTTGCCAATGGAAATATATCCTTTATATTAAGGGCTTTCTTCTCAAAAGGAAGACATGAAGATTCCTTCTTCAAAAGAGGACCAAGACCTAAGGTCTCTTGTTGAAGGTAAGGCAACTTCAACTAGTGAAGAAGAGAAAGAAGAGGCAGGAGAATATAACACAGTCATGACAAGGGCACCTCAAGAACCTCATCAAGAAGAGGATGGAGCACTTTCTCCAAAGAAATAAACTCTTTCACTTTTGCAAGGATTTCCAAAAGGTCTCACACATAGAGCTCTTGGCATAACACATGAGCATCATGTACTTTCATTGCCAAATGATGAGATCTTGAAAATAGGAGAAGGAAAAGAGGAGGAATGGCATCACAAGATGAAGAGCATGTACCCTTCTCTATTTCAGAGTTTGAAAGAAAAAAGAAGGCAAGAGGACCCATGCAACATAGGTAAGGAAAATTTGTCCACCTATAGTCACATCCTACTCTATGCCTTGATGCCTCTCTTCAAGGAGGCATTTCAGCATGGAGACCTCCTTATTGGAGGGAAAATAAAGTGTTCTCTCAACTATATGCATCAGAAACCTATTTTTTTAAAGAGGGAGCCTTGGAAGGAGCCACTACAATGCTGAGAATCATTGATGGAAGGCTAGGCAAATTTCTGAAATTGACCTTGTTTTCTTCCATTCATCTATTTGCGTTGGAGGGAATAGATTCAGAAATTTGTGCTGATATAAGTATAGTAACAAAAGGCTACTCCATAGCTTTGGGGAAGCAAAGGTTACTCCAATATATAATGAATATTTATGAACATAACAAAAAAATAATTTCATTTTTGCATGCAGGAGAAAAATGGTGGAAGTTTTTGAGAAAGAGAACCTTTCAAGGGAAGGGTGACTTTCCTAAACTTCAATCTTGTCTTGAGCAAGATCAGCTGGAAGAAAGGCATCAAAATAAATTTGGGAATACTCCAACATGTGACTTTAACATCAAGCATGCCAAGGAGGAGAGCCATCATGTGAAAAATGCATCATTTCATACTTCTACATCGTTGTCAATGTTGGGAAGCCTAGACCCTTATTGGGAGTCCCAACTCTTGATGGAATATTCTAAGGACCTATTCACATGTAAGGTTCTTGATGGGAAAGAAATGGATGAAGAGTATGATGTAGTTAATGGAATCATTTATGTTCATGATCAGATCTATTTAACCAAATATTCCAAACTCAAGAATAAACTACTTGATACAACTTATGAGGTCTTGCTTTCAAATCCCACTAGTTTCATTAAAACATATCATACTATCTTAGATGGATTTATGTGGGAAAATTTCAGGGAGGAGATGCACTCTCATATGAGTAAATGCATGAATAATTTGCTGGTTAAGGAGGGACATAGCTCTTGGGGAGAGTTATCATTATCACCTCCTTATTTATTGAGTGTGAGAGGGAGCTCATCCATGAGCTACCTTGCTGACTTTAAACAAGTGTATGACAAACATTGTATTGCTGAATCTCATGATGTATTTATTATATACTTTTATTTTCTTAACACTCATGTTCAGGTCTTGGCTCCAAGAGGGGGAAATGTTTCTTATGGGCTTCATAGGCCACTTTGGGCCATGAACAATGGTGATGTTGGCCATTTCTTGGGAGGTCTTGGAGAGATGATGTACTCTTCATGGTGTGATTCATTAACACTGACCATCATGCACCCTCTCCAAGCATGCAAGAAGGATGGGGCAACAAACAAGTGTTGGGAAGAATTCTTTTTATATTATTTTTCAAGGTAGTTAGGAGTAAAACTGCGCTTGTTGAACTTGAGGGACCATTGTCCTTCTCCCTTATTATATATGGCAGCTAGCATGGTCTTACTTATAATCCCACATGCTGAATATGTTCTTATCTTTATGGGAGACATAGTTGGAGGTGAGGCACACTTGTTTGATGTGTCTTTGGGGGAAGAAAGTTCCTATTTTTTTTGCACTACATGTTCCAAGGGGATCATGAGAAACTATATGGCCACCATTGCATATCACTTGTTTCCTTATTATGTGGAACATAAGTTTGGTTGGAACACTTGGGGCATGCCTCTCATGAGCAATTGGGAGGATATTTTCCATGAATTACCAAGCTGGAAGGTGATTCATTTTATTTGGATGATAGCATGGAGGAGGGAGACCTCCATTGATGACGAAATTTCCCATGATTGTCATCACTTCTATCTTGAGAAGGCCCTGAATCAGCAAGAGGGTTTCCATAAAAACCTTCCATTCTTTCATGATAAGATCCATTGGGTTTATTCCCCAAAGGCCAACTTTCACACTTGGGAGGAGCTATTGGGAGAAGGGATTTTTGTAGAAATTTTGAAGCAAAGGAGGAGAATATGGGATGGGAAGGCCATGAGAGGAGGAGGGGAGATTTTGCAGCACCCTTGCAGTTGCTTTAGGACAAGCAACATTTGGGAGGGGGAGACTGTAATGTTCCTAATTTAGCTTCAGCTAATGGGAATATTAATTTTTCTCTTAAAACTTAGATTGATGAATAAATGGGCAAGGATGCTCATAATTTGCACAAATATGAATAAAAATCCTTCCTAATGTGAAAGGGGATCATGTAATAACTAGTTCAAGCATCCACATGTGTGAAAAAGGCCTAAAATATGTGGGCAAGGTCAATTTTGACCAAGTCAACATGATTTATTCTCAAAGAAGTGGATCCTACATAAAGCCAACTCAATGTGAATAGAGATCAATCCAGCTAGATAAAATGAAGGCACCTTGAGTGTGAAAAGGGACAGGGCATGAAGAATCATTCAAGGTTGACCAAGTCAAAAAATTTATCTAGATACATTGCACCATCTTGTTGGACAGCGCAGTTTTTGTGGAGGAGCCTTTGCATGGAAGCAACCTCATAGGGGGTGGGACCCTTGGTGAGGAAGATCATCAATTATATAATGAAGGAGATGGCTAGAATATGGACATATTGGAGACTATATTTTTATGAGACCTACTTATAATCTCAGCATACTTAGCTGTTTAGCTAAGTTGTTGCATTGCTTAGTGAAAGGGTTTGCCGAGGCAGGGATTCCCTACTCTTCCTTGGAGATCTTGCTTGAGAAATATAAGAGGAGGTTTCTGATCTGAATCTTCCACTTCTTGGTGTTGGGCCAAGCACCTACCTTCAGCAAAAATGCAGTCCCTTCAGAAAACTGCATTATTTCTCAAGGTGTGCAGTGGAAGGGGTGAAAGTCCCATTTTGAGGAGCTAGTTTCCCAAGAGAAGGATCAGCCTTTGTTTGGGAGAACTAGAAAAGGAGTCTACAGTCATTTATTTGTATGTTCAGCCATTATTATATAGAGATACAACCATACAGTGTTATTCAGCCACAAATTTGCAGCAGCTTTCTCTTGTAGATCTTTCCTGACAAGAAACCCTTGCCGGGTCTTCTTGGATCTGTGTAAAAAAAGATTAGATCTCTATTTTTGTACCTCATTGAGTATTCTAATAACATTATCAGATATATTTATCTATTTTCTGAGTTAACCTCTCTTTTGACTGTGCAGTCACTTGTGCAACTGCTCCGGCATTTTGTAGTCTTGGGGTTTTTCCCATTTTTAGCAGTTGTGAGCATGGGAGGCCTGTTTAACTAAGCTAATTGCATTTTTTTCTGAAAATATTTTTCATTCATGTCCTATATTTCCTATTATAATGGAAAAAACCATTATTTTCCACTTTTTTAACTCAATACTCAGAAAATAGCATTTTTGAGGCAAAAACAACTTCTTTTCCCCACTTGGTGACTTGTATAAGAGCATAGTTTGTTATTGTAATTGTTCTATGATGATTTTGTGTTTTAAAACACTACATGAGTTGATTACTTTCTGCTCTCCAACTTTGGAATACCTTAGGGTATTCTCATTGTTGTAGAAATTCCAGTTTTGGAACATTACACACTGCAAGAGGAGGTCAGAAAATTTCAAGACAAGGACACCCATGATAATGAAATTTCAATCACTATACAAGGAGAAATAGTCACTTCAGAGGCCTCCATGATGCAGGTCTATGAATAAATTTTTACCATAAACCAAACTGTAGCACCTTTACTAAAGGCACATGCTGAAAATAAAAGGAGGAACACGCAGTTGAAAGAAGCCTCTACTACATTGGACAAGATATTGGAGTGGTATAACAGGTATCCAGAAGCCCCAACCACACTACCTAGAAGAGATTGGATTACTACCCAAAATGAAAAAGTTCAGTTTCAGATGAAGGTACAATCCAAGGAAAAGCTCATCAAGAATCTGGAGAAGGTAATGTCCGCATATGAAAATTTAATTAATGGCATCGACTCAATGGCCAAGGTACACCACATCCCTTCTCTGGGTGCACTTGGAGAAGAGAAAACATGGGAAGAAGTCTCCATTGAAATTCAAACATTTTTACAGCCCATAAGGCAAGTAGTCGCCTCGGTAGACCTGCAAGCATCAAGAGAAAACATGGTCCAGTTCATTGTGACACCAGTCCGGATATACACTAAATTGGCCTCCTTGCTGAATCAGATCACAGTCAAGAGGAAAATTTGATCTGAAACGTCGTAGAATGTCTTCACAGGTTAAGAGAAGACACACCTCAGGTCTCCCTAGTGGCTGCTGATTATCGAGCTTGGCAGACCTACCTTAAAGAGAAGCAGCAGATGGATGTACTGAACCTCGCAATCACCCAACTACTTCCATGATCAAGTCACAGATAGCAGCAAGTAGAGCAGGTTGTAGGTCGCAGCAACTAACAGGTCACAGGTCACAACTATAGCTTAGGTCGCAAGTCGCAATTTCCCTCAAGTCGCAAAGTAAACCAACAGTTAGGAAGGAAAAATGTTAGGGATAGATAAGGGTCAATTTTGTTTATAAATACTCCCTTCTGGGAATTGTAAAGCACCTTTTTTCGAGCACTCCAAAGGAGCAACGGTTGTATAGCATTGAATGCACCCTTTATGAATGAATACAAGCACTTGTTGTGATTCCACTCTTGGATCTGATGGGAGTTAATGTGTTAATATTGTGAATATTTTTCCTTTATGCATCTGTTATCTTTTTGGTTAAATCACTCGTGTTTCCCGCTTATATCATTTCTACATTCATCTTACTAAATGCTGTTAATGATGTTAAGTTTTTCATATAGAAAATGTTAAGAACCTCTGTTATTAACATTTATCTCATCGCTAGAAAACGCTTAGTGAAGGGAGCTCTAACCATAAAGAACTGTTTCTTCTGTGGTTCGAACCACTTTTCCTTACAAACTCGACCTTGATAATGTGTTGCTAACAGCTTTTCCCTGGCCACATGTTTGTTTAATTCATCTTGATATTCACAGTTTTTTATGTTCATTAATGGTTCATCAACCATTTGTATTGTACCATCTGGATAATCGTGTGTTCACAGGTTTGCAGGGCTCGTTCGTGTTCGAGAAAAGGAGTATTCAGCGGTAGCCAGACCCACACCCCAGACGAGATCCCTATCACAAACGGTTTAGAGTCTAGTTGGGATTTTACACCGAGGAGATCCCTTACTATTGGCCGGACATTTTTTTGCATCAACAGATTTGGTGCTAGAATGAGGGCCTGAATGGCATGCTCCCAGCACACAAGTAACATCCCATTACAAACTCCCCAAGGGGATATCATGTATGAAAATACTTGTCCTCCACCCTTAGAAAATTCCCAGGAGGAGGAAGCCCCTTACTATGAGGTTAATTTAGATCAGCTAAGGTCCCTGCGCCCTATCACCCGTAACCTTGTCAGGGGTTTACAGTGATCCCTGATCACTAGTTCCTTGGAAAATCCTAAAACTCCCGCAGCTAACTATAGTAGCCAAGGAACTGTTGTCAACTCCCTACTTCAGCTTGTGGGTATTATGATCGAAGATTATGTAGACGAAGTTGATCGGAATTCTGAAGAACCCTCGGACAGCCCTAGGTAGGCAGAAGAGGGTGCCCTGGAAGTCACCGAACTGCAACCCAACACAAACCCTCAACCAGACCAAAATTTGAATGATAACACTAAACCAAACGACCCACCTGGAGGAGGAGCTGGGAGAGGCCGGGGAAATAGAGGCCAGGGGAATAGGGGTTGTGGCCAAGGCTGGAATCTAGGCCACCACCATCACCATAGAAACAAAAATAGATTTTTTCTCCTTTATAACTAGAGAAATATCAGAGATATAGGGAACCGAGGGAGGAATCAGGACATGCAGTCCCATCATGAAGGCAAAGCATCTGGGTCAGGCATAGGGAGCGAGTCCAAAAGTGAAATAGGGCGTGTTTACATACTGTGCCACCAGTAGGCTAGGCGCGTGCAGCCTTTGGCTTGGATGGAATTGTCTCATTTAGCCCTTCATGGCCCCCTTCATGGCATGCCCCGACATTCGGAGAAGCACCTCCCCAAGTTTGACCCCGAAAAGGGTACATTGGCTGAAGATCACATAAGCAAATTTTACCTGGCCTTACAAATGATGAGAGTACAATCTGATGATGTAGCATGCCGCCTTTTCCCCCATACTTTAGAGAATAAAGCCGCCACCTAGTACCGATCCCTCCCAGTTGCTTCCATCTCATCCTGGGAGCAGTTCCGCGGTATTTTTCTTCAAAACTTTTCGGAAGACAAAACTCCTTCCATGCTCCTCACTAAACTTAGTACTCTGAAATGTTAGAAAAAAGAGAAAGTCAAATATTTCAATCAATGCTTCGCTATGATCTTTAATAAATTCCTGCCGAATATGGCCTTAGACATTTCCATCACTGTCGACTACTACACTCGGGCTCTCCCTCGGGATATTGCCATGTTCATGAAGCATGAAGCTAGAGCTACCCTGGCGAAAAATTACACCACCGCCCTAGCTGTTGAAAGAGATATGATATCCATAGGAGCCATCGACCATGAAGGACGGGATGATCAAAAGCCAACCACGAAGAGAGCCCAATCCTCAAACCATAAATCTGGAGACAAAGATAAGGACCCCTTTGATTTTTAAAGTATCACAAAATCCCTCGAGTTACTGACCAACGAAGTCTCTGAATTGAAGAGGAAGAACAATTATGCTATCCCAGATGCTAAAACACAGAAACCTTTCTTCAGAAAGAATAATCCCGTTGTGAACCAGCCCCCATCAAACTCGAGTGCGGGTCTCAACGTTGAAGAAATCAGCAAGGAAAACTTTTTTTCTTTCCATCAAGCCTCTCACTCAGAGAAAAATTTCCCCCAATGGATTAATAGCATGACCACCATGATGAATCAACTTCTGGAAGACCAAACCCCCAGAGATCTGGAAGAGGAGGCTATTTCATACAAAGAAGAGGACTCCCCCCCAGATGAGGACATGGGTTCCACTGTCCTCGTTGTTGAGGTCATCCGTAAAGAGTCTCTCCCTTCCACAACTGGTATTAACTTGGCTGACGGCCATAAATCTAAACCCCCTCAAAATTATGGTTTGAGGAGTAAAGGGTTGGTCCCTGAATAGTCATTCAAAGACTCCTTGCCACCAAATGAAGAAAACCAAAGCAAGGCTCCCGAAAATTTTACTCCAGCTAACCCTAGAGAAGGCCCCAAGGCTAAATCTTCATCAGTTTCCCCTAAAACCACCACCGAACTTACCTCACACATAGATTTTGGTTATAACTTTATTGAAGATAGGAAGAAGACTCGGGCCAATATTTCTCTCTACGAGCTTGCTCACATTGCTAACCAACGAGACCTTAACCTCAGGGCCTTTTCCAGTCTGTCGGCAACCAAACCTGTGAGCATCACATCTGCCCAAACTACTGCTAATCCCCAATCCATCATCAATGCCATAGACACCAACTCCAGAGGATCCACACCACCTTTCCTCCTCTCCTTCGAGATCTTTAGCTTCAATGTCCATAATTGCCTCGTCGATTCTTGTGCATCCACGAATGTTATGTCCTTATCCATATGCAAGAAGTTAAACATCTGCCCTGAGAAAACTGACGCCAGGATCATACAACTCAACAAATCTCAGGTCCCAGCAGTAGGAAAGCTAAATAACGTCATTATCCAACTATCCTCTGATTCTAGAATGCATTGGTGCATTGACATAGTAATCATGGATATCCCCAAGGCCTATGGCCTTCTGTTGAGCAGAGATTGGTCTAGCAAGCTACAGGGATACTTTTCCATTGATTGGTCCCACCTTTAGCTCCTGTACAAGGGTAAGAATAACCAAATCTGGGTTGAAAGTGAGCCATACATGAAATATACTGTGACCAACCCGGATGCAACTAACGAACTAGTCAGTTTCTCACAAGAAGAGCTCGGTATGTGTTTCTTCGAATCCATATTTGGGTGCTATCAAACTCCCCAATCTTCGATCACTCAAGACGTCCATTCTGAGCTGCTTTTGGTCACCCAAAAATCCTCCGCCTCCACAAAGGACCCATTGGAAACTGCTGCCCCAAGTACGTACCCAATTTTCTTGGACAACCTGGTCAAATCAGAGGATGAAATATGGACCTTGTACTATGACGGTTCTAAAACCCAAGACAGGGTTGGCGCAGGCTGTATCTTGCTCGACCCTCAGAAGAATTTTTTTCTAATTTCCTGCCGGTTAGAGTTCTAGTGCACGAATAATACAACCGAGTATGAGGCATTTCTACTCCGACTGAAAAAGGCCTTAGACCTAAAAGTTGATTGTTTAAAGGTAATTGGAGATTCTGGTATCATCACTCATCAGGTACGTAACACCATCCCTTGCCTGTCTCCACATCTGAAAGGTTACCAGCATGAGGTATGGCATTTAATTTCTGCTTTTGATGCGTTTGGTATTAAATTTGTACTTAGAATGCATAATACAAAAGTCGATACACTCACCAACGCTGCCACTAGGTTCACCCCACTTAGAGATGGATTTTATATTGAAGTTATTTACAGGCCATCCATACCAAATAATGTTACTAATTGGTGCATTTTCAATGATGAGCAACAGGTACTGGATTTCATGCTCAATACTGACGTATTCAAAGATGCAGTTATAGAAGAAGAGGATCATGATCGAGCTTTGCAGAAAGAACTACGAGATCAGAAAGAAAATCCCATACCCAAAGGGATCATGTCACTTGAAATGTTGTTCGACCTACAGAACCATTTCTGAGGGCCCCCAAACATGAAGGTGAAAAGTTCCACATTAGCACACCAAAAAATTAACCTCGGGACAGACAAGGATCCCAAGCTTGTCAATTTGGGTAATGAGTGCACCCCTCGGGAGAAGCAAGCATTCACCAGATTATTTAAGAAATACCGAGATGTGTTTTCCTGGACATATGATGAGCTTCTAACTTATGATACATGGATCATCCAGCACGTCATACCCATGAAGGAAGGAGTGAAGCCTAACAAAAAAAAACTGAGAAAGGTACACCCCGCCTTAGAACCGATGATTCAAAAGGATCTAAAGAAGCTCTTGGATGCACGGATAATTTTTAAAGTTAGACATTTGACCTGGGTGTCAAAATTGGTCCCTATTCGCATGAAATCCGACGAAATCCGTTTGTGCGTAGACTTCAGGAATTTAAACAGAGCCTCTGACAAGGACAACTATTCGGTACCTCCTATGGAGAAAATCCTTCAAGCTGTATCAGGGTCGGAAATGTTCTCTCTATTGGATGGGTTTTCAGGGTATAATCAAGTACTAGTGGCTGAGCCCGATCGACTCAAAACCAGGTTAAGAACTAAATGGGGAACATTCGCATTTAGACGCATGCCCTTTGGCCCAATTAATGTTGGCGCCACCTTCCAAAGAGCTATGGACATTTCCTTCAAAGGAATCATTGGGAAAAGCGTGGTAGTATACCTTGATGAGATCACCGTGTTTTCAAAGCACAGATCTGACCATCTACACCACCTCAAGCAGATTTTTGAAAGGTGTCAGAAATACGGGATCTCACTGAACCCGAAGAAAAAAAAAATTTCCATCGCCGAAGGAAACTTGTTGGGGCACATAATAAATTGAGACAGAATAATGGTGGATCCAGAAAGTACGAAAGTCATCACTCAAATACCACCCCCAAGTGGTAAGAAAGCTATGTAGTGTTTCCTCGGCAAAATCAAATTCGTCTGAAAATTTATATCAGATTTCGCCCAAATCATGAAACCATTGCAAGGCATGATTAAGAAAAATGCTAATTTTAAATGGAATCCTCCTGAGAAAGAAGCGTTCAATAACATCAAACAAGCCATCACGGAAGCACCCACTCTTCATAGTCTAGATTTCAACAAAGGATTTATCTTGTATACTTTTGCCTCAGATTCATCTCTGGCCGCCGTCCTGACACAGAAAGATGACAACAACGATGAGTGGCCTATATCATTTATGAGTACTGGGTTACAAGGCACCGAGCTAAATAATCCAGATATTGAGAAACAAGCTTACGCGGTATACAAGGAAGTTAAACACTTCAGGCCATATATTTTGAAGAATCATGTCACAGTATTCGTGTCTCACCTAGTTGTTCGCTCACTATTCGTACAGTAGGAGATGGGTGACAGACGAGGCAACTGGATGACATGCCTCTAGGAATATGACCTGGAATTCAAGCTAGCACAGCTATAAAGGCCCAAGGATTATGTCAGATGGTCGCAGAGGTAGCAGACTCACAGAGTATTGAAGAAGAAAATTGGGAACACAAGATCAACATGTATGAAGCTGATAGCACATCCCGCAAGGATACCTCCTCATGGCACATATCTCTCCAACAATATTTGAAACATGGTACCATGGGTCCCACTTTAACCACTCAGCAGAAACATGCATTAAGATTGAAAGCTATATCCTACCAACTAGTGCAGGGTAAGTTGTTTCGCAAGCACCACAGCAGTGTCCTACTACACTATTTGGAGTATGATGAGGCACAAAAAGTGTTGGCAGAACTCCATGATGGTCTAGCAGGTGGAAACTATGCGGGGGATACCATTTCTCACAAGATCATGCATGTCGGTTTCTATTGGCCTAATCTATTCAAAGATGCACACGCCTATGTTCAAAAATGCCAACAGTGCCAAAAGTTCTCAAATAGAGGTATACGGCCTTCTGCCCCATTACAGTTTGTCACAGTGGAAGAACCATTTCAGAAGTGGGGGCTGGATGTGATTGGGGAAATATTTTTGCAGTCTTCCAAGCAACATAGGTACATCCTCACTGCCACAAACTACTTCATAAGGTGGGTTGAAGTGATACCGTTGTGCAAGTCAATGATCAAGAGGTAATAGCCTTCATCACCCAATGCATCATGATCAGGTTTGGCGTGACAACCTCCCTTTTTTTTAATAATGAAACATACTTTTCATCATTGAAATTATATGATTTTTCTCTAGAAAACGGTATAGGGCTGAAACATTCTACCAATTATTACCCCCAAGGTAATGGGTTAGCTGAGTCAACTAACAAGAACCTCATCTGCATCATCAAAAAGACTTTGATGTCCCAACAACGGAATTGGCATAACTCTCTCCATAATTCCCTATGGGCTGATCGAGTCACGCCCAAGCCATACTTGGGGACCTCCTCGTTTTTTCTTGTGTACAGAAAAGAAGCTATTCTTCCTCCCAACTTGTCTCTCCCAAACCTTTAGTTATCCCAAGAGACATATGGCACCCCTTGCCCTGCCTTGCAAGCGCGAATAAACATGTTATTGAAGCTAGAGGAGGAAAGGCAGAAAACCCGGGAAAAATTCACCATCCACCAAAGTCGAATAAAACGATGGTTTGACAAGAAGTCTACCAGAAACAAATCTTTCGAAGTAGGTGACCTAGTCCTCAAGTGGGACAAAGCTCACAAGGATAAAGGAAAGCACTCCAAATTCCAGGCCGTGTGGACATTTCCCTTCTAGATTAAAGAAAAAATTGGCTCCCACACCTACAGGCTAGAGACCCTTGAGGGGAGAATTGAGGTCCTCCCGGTAAACGGGCACGACCTTAAGCACTACTTCACCTGATAGCCCTGAAGGGCCGTCATCATACCCTATACCATATGTTTATTGTTATTTTGTTTCATGTTAATTTTTTCCTTTGTTCTCAGTTTCTTCTTTGTTTTCAATAAACCGCTTGTTCCCAGCAGGCTCCCATTTACCCTATCCCCTGTAGCATCCCAAATGTGAAGGAGGAATGTAGAGGTTACTCAATTGGAAATGCTATGCCGGAATCTGCGCTAGTGAAGAAATTCCCCTGAAACTCAAAAGGGACATGAGCTTGCCTGTGATATGCATTCAGTGGGGAAAACATAGCTAAGTCCCAGGAACCAAGCACAGGTAGCCTGCCTAGCATGCTGGCCCGGGGAATTGCGATACAAAAGAAAGTCTTGGTGTGTTTGGTCACTATATGGAAAAGGGACAGAGCTAACCGAAGGAGACAAAAGGACATCCGGGAAAAACTAAAAGGTCCTCATATAGACCAAGAGCAACCTCTCTTGCAAGAAAAATAAGTTGGGATCCCTCATCTGCCCTAGGAAAAATTGCCACTACTAAATAAGTGCCTTGAGCACAGTCAAATAAGTTCCCTGAGGACATTTTAAATAAGTGGAAACTAGCACATGAATAAGGGTAAAGGATTGAGAAAGGCTTCCTGCGTAGAGAGTCAATGCGACGACTCCGCTGAGGTAGTGACCAGGCTCGCTGGTAGCAGAGCAACGTCCGTGATTCCTAGGCAGTGACTCCGCTGGGACCATTAGGTTCGCTGGTAGCAGAGCAACATAATGCAGACAAAATAATTGTACTGGATCTTGGAAATATTTGAGGAGGCTCTAACCTTTCCCGTCTAGTCTCCTGGAATGAATTGTTATATGCCCGCTCCTTGGGACATGCAGATAGGTGGAGCATACACGCAAGGTCCAAGGAAAAAAGTAGTGGGACCCACAAAATCGAAGGATCAGTAGGCTGTCCCACCCTTCACCCGATGAAGCGCCAGGAAAGATCTTGGGTTCTACCAGAGAATCGCCATTTGTTGTAGCAGATACAACACCCTCCAAAATTTTTCTCTCCTTCAATTTTTGAGCCCCTAATACTTGTGAAAAGAGAAATCAAACCTAAATTCACCTTTTCTAAACCTCAAGTCACTAAGTTGCAATTATGGTTAACTTTCCTAAGTTGTGACCCCGCAGGGTTGCTAAGTTGCTGGGTTGCACATCAATCAGAAACCAAACATTAGCGATCTCGCGACCCTACGAATCTGCGAACCCTTAGGTCGTAAGGTCGCACATATCACTAACGCAGCTCATTCGCGACCTTACGACCCTCATTAATTTCCCACACGTGAAACCCCTTTATATATAGAAGGGTCGCATAGGTCGCATTTGACCTGCAAGACAGAGAGAAAAAAAAACATTTCTGACAAGCCAGCTGGACCGCGACTTTCCCGGGTAAGTGCCTGATCCTCTTGTTGTTTCTTTTCTAGGATAGCTATTACTATTGTTTCCTAAACCTAGCCTATTTTAACCCTGTATGACCTTGACCAAACCCTTTTGCAATCCTTCTGCAAGCCTCCCCTCCCTCGGTTTTTCTTCGAATATTATATTAAGCTTTCCTGCCCCTCCCCCCTTCCTAAGACCTTGCCTAACTCACTTGTGAAGGCTCCTACAAACTTGTACGACGATTTTGTGGACACCTTGTGTTTTTTATCCTAAGTCTTTTTCCACCGCGCATTCGCAACACCCCAGAGCGGCCCCGCGACCTTGCGACCCTGTGACCTTGCGCCCTCATCGCTAAGTCGAAGAAACACTAGGTCGGATTTCATGGAAATGTAGAGTGACGTGACCCAATGACTCAGAAACCTTGTGACCCAATCACGAGTTGCTAAGTCACTAGATCGTTCTTCCGCAAAGTTTCCAACCAACGCGACCAAGCGACCCTGCGACCTTGTGACCTAGTCACAGGTCGCCAGGTTTTGAAGTCGCCCTTCTATCGAGTTTTAAGCCAATGCGACCTAGCGACCCCGTGACCCAGTCACAAGGTTGCCAGGTCACAGGTTAACCCCCCTCCTTGGAAATGACTAAGCAGATGTAGAAACATCCCACATATTCAAAATTAATATCATCTATCTTGTCGTGGGATTTTTTTATTAACATGCTAGGGGATAGTGAAGCCGAGCTAGAGTTTGTGTCCATTTCATCAACATCAAGTGACATGGGGCCACCAGTAGTGCGCAAGAGGAACAAAAGTCCCAAGATATAAATCTTGGAGGAGGAAAGACCTGCTGTTCTTCCCCCCATCTATGGAGACACAACCTGCATCTTTGGTAAGGGGGACAGTATGAGCTGGTACCAGATCTACAAAGAGTTTACTCAAGCTGAATTTCTAGAGGACCTCCCTGACTGGCAGATATATATTTAAGTTAAACAATCCAAATTGCACTACAAAAGGGCCAACCCGCCGGTGTTCCCATGCGCCGAGCTAATTGAATGGATCCTACGGAGAGTTGACCCCAAGATCTGGGTCATTCGAGACCGTACCAGGAAGACTTTCTCCAACCTAAAGGGACAAGATGAAGAGTTCTACTATGCGCTTCCCGCTCGAGAGCAGACCTTCAATGATGAATGGGCCACTACTCATGCAGTTCCCATATCTGAAACGTTGAAGGATGGTGGGAAGACAGGGAAAAATTCTGGCTTAAGAAGGATCAAGAATATCTGACAATGGATCTTAGGAAATTTTACAAACTCGTAGCCACGATGCTATGCAGGATGTATGGCCACATATATGCCACCTTTTTAAACGGTGCATGGGTCTCTCTAATGTACGCCATCACCGTGTACGGTACCCGTTTCAACTAGGCCAACATGAAAATAGCAGCTCTCAAGTCAAACATATCTGCAGCTCTGGCACCCGATGAATGGTATGCCTCAAAATTTTACATGGCATCTTATCTCCTAGATGCAGTGTGTGCCAGGTGCCAATTTGAGGGGTGGTCACATAACTAGAACTCAAAGAGTGGCAGTCCAATTCACAAAGACCTAGTGGTGTTTTGGGATTCCAGATATAAGAAAGACATGGAGTCAATAGCAGGTAGCTTCATCCCCACCCTCTACATGAAGTTGTTCGGACAAGACCCCCCATGTATGTCCAAGTGAGCCATGGATACAATAACTTAGGTGGCCTACTAGTTTCCATACACCGATAGCACCTTCCTCTGAGTTTTTGGGCCACTCAAGGCCCCCCATGCATTGCCTTGCTTCGTTACAGACAAGTTTCTCCTCCAAGAAAATTGTTATCATATGTTAGGCGGTTTCTCCAAAGTCCTTACTAAAGGTAAAAAGAAACCATGGCCGACCTTGCCACTTACCATCAACGCCTACATAGTAAAGGACTTCAGAGAAGTAGAAGCAAAATTCGAACAGATAAATGGATTCCATATACCTCCCTTGGCACACCATACATATGATCCCGAGAGAATCATTCCTGCACACTGCAAGTGGGAAAAATTAAAATGGAGTTATCAGCATACTGACTGCCTGACCGAAGACAAAATAAAGAACTGGTACAACAAGGATAGAGAGGCAGCTCTAGCAGAATCAAGTGATCAGGAGGAACAGGACAACCAAACTTTGGAGGAAAGAGCTAATACACTGGGAGGATCATCATCCTCTATATCGAATAAACCAAAGACTGGTACAAGCCTCAACCCTTCCACCCAACAAATAGAATTGGAAGCCAAAGCCAAACAAGTGGCCGAAAAGAAGGCAAGAGAAGAGGAGGCCAAATATAAATAGGAGGCTAAGGAAAGGGCAAGGGAAGAAGAAGACAAACTAAAGAAGCAGATGAAGGAAGATCAAAGGAAGAAGCAGGCAGAGGAAAACCGCAAGAAAAAAGAAGAGGAACAGAGGAAGAAGGAGGAGGAAGAGAAAGCGAAAGCCAAGCGCCAGTTCAAATTGAAGCAGGATAAAGCGGAGGTGGAGCACTAGTTAAAGGAATATCAAGCCAAAGCAGAAGTTGAGCGCCGGTTGAAGGAAGAGCAGGATAAGGCAGAAGTAGAGCATCGGCTGAAGGAGGAGCAGGATAGAACAGGAGTCGAAGGGAGTAGGAAACTACGCTCAGAAATAGATGGAAAAACACAGTTGCCTCCCATTGAGGTACCTTAGACAACCCCTTCCCATTTCACTCTCTCAGAATTGGATACCTCCTAAGATCTAGATGAGGGAGTGCTTGATATCACTAGGCTCACCTATGATCAATTTACACATAAGATCAGGCAGGAGAAGAGATGTTTGGCACGGGACACGACGCTCCTCGTATTCACTCTAGGGAAGGACATAGTCTTGGACACCAGGACTAACTTGGTCATGATTGCCTCAGTCGATACCACTTTTGCAGCAGCAAAGAGATCTTGTCCTTATAGAATAGACTACAAGCATCTGAACTCAAGATGGCCCAAGTAGAGAAAGAGAAGAAGGCACTTCAAGAGGAGGTTAGACAATTTCAAGCCAAGGATACCCATGCTAATGAAATTTCAATCATTATACAGGGAGAACTAGTCACTTTGGAGGCCTCCACGATGCAGGTCTATGAAGAAATGTTTACCATAAACCAAACTGTAGCACCTCTACTAAAGGCACAGGCCAAAACTAAAAGGAGGAAAACGCAGTTGAAAGAAGCATCTACTACATTAGACAAGATATTGGAGTGGTATAACAGGTATCCAGAAGCCCCAACCACGCTGCCTAGAAGAGATTAGATTACTACCCAAAATGACAAAGTTTAGTTTCAGATGAAGGTAAAATCCAAGGAAAAGCTTATCAAGGATCTGGAGAAGGTAATGTCAGCATATGAACATTTGATTAGTGGCATCGACTCAATGGATGAGGTACACCACATCCCTTCTCTGGGTGCACTTGGAGAAGAGACAACATGGGAAGAAGTCTCCACTGAAATTCAAACACTTTTACAATGCATAAGGCAAGCAGCTGCCTTGCAAGACCTGCCAGCATCAAGAGAAAACATGGTCCAGCTCATTGTGACACCAGTCTGGATATACACTAAACTGGCCTCCTTGTCGAATAATATCACAATCAAGAGGTAAAATTTGATCCCAAATGCCCTAGAATGTCCTCATAGGTTAAGAGAAGACACACCTTAGGTCTCCCTAGTGGCTACAGATTATCGAGCTTGGAAAACCTACCTTAAAGAGCAGTAGCAGATGGATGTCTCGAACCTCACAATCACCCAACTACTTCCATGATAAAGTCACAGATAGTAGCAAGTAGAGCAGGTCGCAGCAACTAACAGGTCGCAGGTCACAGCCACAGCTCAGGTCGCAAGTCGTAATTTCCCTCAAGTTGCAAAGTAAACCAAGAGTCGGGAAGGTGAAAATTCTGGGATACCTAAGGGTTAATTTTGTTTATAAATACTCCCTTCTAGGAATTGTAAAGCACCTTTTTCTAAGCACTCCAAAGTAGCAACAATTGTATAGCATTGAATGCACCCTTTATGAATTAATACAAGCACTTGTTGTGATTCCACTCTTAGATCTGATGGGAGTTAATGTGTTAATATTGTGAATATTTTTCCTTTATGCATTTTTTATCTTTCTGGTTAAATCTCTCGTGTTTCCCACTTATATAATTTCTACATTCAGCTTACTAAATTTTGTTAATTATGTTAATTTGTTCATATAGAAAATGTTAAGCAACTCTGTTATTAACATTTATCTCATCGCTGGAAAACACTTAGTGAAGGGCGCTCTAACCATAAAGAACTATTTCTTCTATGGTTCGAACGACTTTTCCTTACAAAAAAAACCTTGATAATGTGCTGCTAATAGCTTTTCCCTAGCCGCATATTTGTTTAATTCATCTTGCTATTCACAATGTTTTATGTTCATTAAGGGCTCATCAACCATTTGTATTGTACCATACGGATAATTGTGCATTCATAGGTTTGCAGGGCTCTTTCGTGTCTGAGAAATGGATTATTTAGCGATAGATGGACCCACACCCCGGATAGGATCCCTATCACAAATGGTTTAGAGTCTAGTTGGGACTTTACACCAGGGATATCTCTTACTGTTGGTTGGACATATTTTCACATCAACACGCATATACTCAATGGTATCCCCTTCATATTTCTTTCCCACACACTCCAGAGGGTGTAGCCCGTTCATGGGAAGGCCGGTGATTCTATGAACCAAGGCAGCATCTATGGGGACCCTATCCCGAATCCAAAGGCAGCCATTGTGTACTAGGATGAGCAGCTATCAGGCCAGTCAATCCGTGAAATTGTAATGGCCAAAGTGAGGCATACACAGTATGTTCAAGAGCCCAGATCCAGCCAATCCACTTACCCAGTGCTGAGGAACGACTGTAACCCCATATTCTGCGTAAATTGTGTCAAAGTACAGTGCGGGGGTTAGCACAGGGAAGGCTTCATATTTTTCCAAGTCATGATCGTCGAATTTAACTTCATGGAGCTTCTTGTAGGGGTCACTCAGGACTAGAAATTGTCCTGGGGTTAGCAGCATCTGTAGGTAGGTAACCAAGCCATCAAGTTTCTTCGATGTGCGCATCGAGGGCCTGCACGGGCAGATTAAATAAGGTAATCAGTTGATCGGATTGGTAGGCAGGGCTTCCTCCTATGCAGCCTGAGCCTAAGGTTTTGCTTGCGGGGACTTGGAATGCCTTGGGGAGGTCCTAGGCTTCCCTGAAGCCCATTTCACAGCTTTGGGGGGCTTCCCTAAGCTCTGTGCCTGCTCTTTTCCCTTCCCTGTGACTAGAGTTGAGGGTACTTCTTCATCCTCAGACCCGATATCCATCACTTCCTCAACTTCTAGGGAAATAGGTGCTGAGTGATCAGTTGGGTTAGTGGTTTTCATCCTAGTGCAGAAAATGAATCTCAAATCTGGGTGGCTACTATCAGCAGGGGGAGGTTGATCCGACATGAGAGGGATAGTACAGACCTAAGAAATCTTATATCTTAGGCTCGCTCGAGAGAAAGATGATAGGTGCAAGTTATGCAAGTGAGATGGAACCCTTGTTTGAGCTATCTGACCCTTTATATAGCAAATGCAGGCATCCAACGGTAGGGTAAACTTGACTTGGAACTTACCATCAGATAAACGGTACAAAAATACTCAAGATCTGCCCCATTAAATGCCAGCGGCCCTCTCCTTTTAATGGTAACTTTAGCTTTCTACCATATTTTACTGTGCCAACGGCCAGTTTTCGCACCTCCTATGTACTTGACATTCCTGCTACGTTTGGTTCAAACACCTGCGCTTCCTACACATCTTCCCCAAACACAGGCTTAAGCCCCAAGTACTTCAAATCCAAATATATGTTTGCTCAGCTTGTGTCATCGTAATAGAACCGGGCCACCTTCGTGAGTAAAGCTTTCAGAGGTGCGATGGTCATTACATATTTCCTGTAATAACCCACATGGTCGAGAAGTGAGTGTAGTTGCCCCTTTGTTTCGGGAGCTGGAGGATATATAATATTCGCATCCCCAATTTTTGCCAGCATGGGGTGCATCTCACTGCTATCAGTTTGCAACTTGAGTGGTCCGGTATCCATGCACACCCTGTTCAATTCTGAGTCAGGACCCTCTCGTGGATCCTTCTTACCTTCTTTTGGAGCTAGGCTGTAGTATTTGATCCTTCTTGGTGTTTTCAGCTCCTAGTTGGGTATTTCAGGTGCGATACACAGGTGCAATTCACCCCATGCTACAGTGTCAATGTCCCGCAGAGCTGTGTCAAGCGCCTTTGTCCCGCCTATGAACCCAAATGTTCCCAGAAATTCATCCCTCAAAGCCTCCCAGGGGTGGGTGCGCTGGTGGATTTCCGCATCTAAGTACCATGCAGTGGGAAGTGGTCCCAGGGCATGAATAAGCAGATGAACCCACTCCTGGGAAGTTCTATCGCACCATTGTTTTATCCAAGTGACCAGAAATTCACGTGGATATTCAGGTCCAAGGAACATTTTGATTTACACGTCGGCTGGGGCCTCAAATCATAGGATCAACATATTCTGACACTCCTCCCAATCCTGGAATGCCTCCTCATGTGTTACCCACCATTGCGCAGGTGATCCTTGCATGGCCAACTTACAGGCCCCTAGCCGTCATTCTTGGGGAACCTCAGCTTCAAATTCTTGCAAAAAGTCCCTAATATTACGGGAGCCATCAAAATAAGGTAGATCTCTTACCTCTGAGGAGATGCAGTGGAAATTCTTCGTAATTCGAAGACATATTAGCGCAGAGACATCATGTAATCAGTTTTTCCAGTTCTCCATCTGCCCATCAGAGTCGAAGAAACATTCGCTGTCCTTTTCCCAACAGAGTACCCCCTCCACCGTGGGGTTGATCCAATATTCATCTCACGTAATCAACTTATAGATGTGATCTACATCCTCTTCGTCATGCACTTGTTTTGTGTATTGTTCACCCTCTGCCAGATCTAATGGTACTATTACCCTTGTACCGTTGTTTTCGAATACCTTGCTTCTCTTCTTTAGGTTAATGATTCCTCCCATATCAATGGCCCAATACAAGCCTAGGAGCGCAGGGTAGGGGTCCACATCTTCGACAATCTGAATTACTTCAAAGCTAGCCCAGACCTTAACCCCTACGATGTCCACCATAATCTTCGATAGTTTTTCCAACAGAATTTTCTTCTATTGATTGGCCATACGCAGCTAGATAGTGGACCATTCCAACTTAGGTTCCCCCATTCGTTGTCAAGTTTGTTTAGGTAATACATTCGCATCCGACCCTAGGTCCAAAGTAACCTTATCCGTCTCGTAATCACCAATCTGCACAGTCAACCACATCTCCCTGCCGGTGTGTTTCTTATACTTATAGAGTTTATGTATGTCCTTGAATTCTGGAGGGAGGATAGGTCATGTTGTGCAGATATCTATCAATGGCTGAATATATTCCACAACCCTCGGGTTGCGCAACAGCTTCATACATGCTTGTAAAAAGGGTTTTACCTCCTCATCTACCTTGAGGTCCTCAAGCGGCTGTGAAGTAGATGTCTCTACCTTGGTAAAGTCCTTGCGAGCTGCAATAAATGTTCCTTTCTCATTTTTTAGATCCAACCCTTCCTATTTGCTCACTACTGGCCGGATCAGAGGCTCAGTTGTAGCTTTCTCCCTAGGTCCCGTGGTGGCCATCCCACTGCGTGTTATGACATTCACGCTTGGATCATTGTCTCGTAGTTCGGCCTTAACCCTCTGCACATTCTGCATAGGTGTCGACTGCTTTTCCTGCATATTCGCTATCAAGAATGGACAGTCTTCAATCGCATGGTCCAACTGCCTGAAATACCGGCAGGTCTGTCTTGTAGGGTTTGGAAAATCCTTGGAAAAATGCCCTACTTCTCCACAGATATAGCAGATGAGTTTCCCTCATCCCCAACCTACGTTTCCACCCCTTCCACCTCCCATACCCATTGTTGGGGAACCCCCTACGCTCGAGAGGGATCTGGGTGAGGATGGATCCGACTGCACCCTATAGAGATTCCCTCGATTGATCATCAAATGATACGTCCAACAGTTTTTTTCATCATTTCCTACTGACTTACAGAACCTGCACCATTGCTGTTTTACTTCTGGGACATACGCAGCAAGGCGGGGATAGTGGTTTGTGTTGTGCAGCCCTGCAATGTGGCAATCATCGCACCATAGTGTCAGCCCACTTGGTCCTGCCACTTCACTAGGGCACAGTGGACTAGGTCCCCCGGCCTGTATGTAGTCTGTTAACAGTGGGTAGTTATCCTCGGTGTGACCATTCATCCTGCAATGTATGCACCATCTTTCTGGGCTAGGATCTGCGCCTTGCTCCTTTCGCAGGTTCTGGATCTCTATGTGCATCGCCTCCAGTTTTCCTTGGATCTGCTGGATGCCTAGCTGGGTATCATCTTTGGGCACAAATTCTAACTTCATAGCGACCACCAAGGATTTTTCCCGTGATTTGAAAGTTTGGTGACCCATAGGTACACGCAGGTGAGGCAACAACATAGCAATGAACCACTTCATGTGATGTTTGTCATCGTACTGAAATCCTCCTTCCCTGATCACCTTCTTTAGCTGTTGATCGGCCTCCCATACCGATTCAGAATGCCCTTGCTTGAAATCCTTTAGATCGACGACTATTTGAGAATAGGAATTAGGCTTCTTGAACTGTTGTTTTAAGGCATTCTTGATCTCTTCGATGGTTGAGTTTGCATGATGTCCGATGTATCCCATGTACCAATCCAAAGCTCTTCCTTCGAAGGCAAGGGATAACTGTGCCCTCTTCACTGCGTCACTAGCTACATTCTGCGCAGTCCATACCGATTTTGTGACAAACCAGAACTGCTCCATGTCCTCATCTCCCACACCCTTAAAGGTAGAAAATTTAATGTGCACAACCATGTCATCTTCTGGTGGTGGAGATGTAGGTGAATTCTTACCCCTACATTGTTTTGACAGTGGTGTGGTTGGAGGACTCTGCGTAGCTACTTCTCTTACCGAGCTGTAGAAATATCTACCTCCTTCTAGGTTGGTCCGATAGTATTTTCCACTTCGCGTCATACTCCCGTCCAGATCAGTGGTCATTCATTCGGTGTGGCTACACAGAATAATTTTTCCACACAGTAATATCTTAATCAACAATGGTAAATTCTTTAGAAAATTACCCCTAAATCCTTTGAAGAATCTTCGATCTGCTTCGAAGTAGGAGAGGAATTGATCGATGGCAAATTACGTCACGAATCCTCCTAGCACGCTATCCACCCGGAGGTCTACAGTGTGAGTGATGGTGTTATTAGTCTTTTCTAATCCCTGGATCAATTCTGGGGTCCATTGTGTGACCCGCTCATCCTTCTAACACTTCTGAAATTCAACCGACCTTATGAGCCACTCCTAGAGCTCGATCGCAATGGTTACAAAAAATATGTCGTAGATATCTGTGAAAATATGCCTATTTTTCCACTCTTCGGTGGTCAACCTCTTACTGCGGTTTTATTTCACTAAAAATTCCTAAAATTTACATTTGAACCATTCATCAATTTCTTTTCTTTCAGATTTCCAGTACAGCGGTGGAATTACCCAATCCCTCTCTCAAAATTCTCACAGTCTCGGCAACGGAACCATTTTTTGGCTCGAGGGGTCCTGACCCAAGTTCAGAGGTTAAGGTTTGCCAACAAACCTCTATACTACTGGCCCTTTTGGCAGTGGCCTACTTGCGCAGGTCAAAATCTCACCCGAAGTAGTATGGGAGGGTGCTAGAACCAGGTTTCTGCATCCTGGGAGAGGGTAGGTAAGTCAGGCAGAGCTGTGTTCTACTTCACAAATATCAGATCACATATTATAGAACCCATATCTATCAGTTCCTCCGCATCCACGTGCACAACATCATGTGTAATCGCAATAAATAACAGAAATAGGAAAATAAGGAAACTATCGCAGTTATTCTTGCATCAAGTCTAATAAACAGATTCAGATCAATGGTCAACACAACATAATAACTTAGCACAGTTACTTGCAGAGCTCAATATAGAATCATGCATACCATAATAAATCTAGATCTTAGTATAAACAAGTAACACAAGTATTTTCGCAGCTTAAATCAATGACACAGAGCATATATAAACATATATCACAAATCCAATAGATTCAAAGATTTCAACATCCGTTCGCATTCATTAATTCTTCCGATCCTTTTACAATACCCAAAACCCAACCTGTGCACATAGCAGCAGGGTCCGAACATAGCAGGACTAAGGATCTCCGCGCACACAGCTAGCAAGAGTCCTTTCCCAAAAACGCAAACAGATCTGCTAATTTGAAATTAGCACCAATCTTAGTCCAAGTTTGTCTTACAACTCAAAAAGGTTCAAATACTTATAAAATTTTATCCTACACCCAATGGTCTGAAAATCATGGTTTGTGGACTCTTGGTCTACCCTTGACCCACTTACAATGCATTAGGGGCTTTGACCCACCCCAAGATCCCCGCGTTAGACTAAATATAATAAAAAATATACAAAATGGACCAGTTTCGCAGCTCTTGTAGGAGACCCTATTCCAAAAGTTACTCAGAATTCATCTTTGATGCTTTGAATTCCTATATAGATGAAATGACTGTGTTTTTTACAGTTTCACATGTGTATCTCTTGACTAAAACTCTGATATGCTTCAACTTCCATGTTAAGTAAATTTATTGGTTTACTGAAACTATTTTGACTCCATAAGCCCAATGTGTACTTGTTGATGTGATTTTCAACCTACATTTATCATTTATCTGATTATTACCCCACATAGAGTTAGCCATCTATATTTTATAAAAAATCATTAATCCTTGAGAGAGCCCTCTCAGGCTGAGGAGGCTAAGCCTCAATCAAAAGATTGGATTGAAACAATTACATGAGATTGATTTGATTAGTAGCCTATGAGGTCCAATTTTGTGATAACAGAACAGTTGGAGAAGGCTGGTAATTCCATTACCCGAACTATAGATCACCGAGTTGACAACATCTTGGGTGGGTTTGTGACAGAGTTTGTAGTCGATCAGTTTGTGTCATACTATTAAGCTAAAAGGATATTTTTTAAGGGAGTGAGAGGTAAACTTCTACAACCTTTTCCCCTACTGATTAAGATGCTATTGTGTTAAAAGGGTATTTTGTTCAGCCACACCGAGTGAATGACCCCTTATTAGAGTGAAAGAACTACGCGTAGTGGTAAATATTATCAGGTCAATCAGAGAGGGGACAGATTCTTATACAGTCCTATGAGAAAATCCCCTGATATAAATGGAAGCAAGGCTACGCACTTTGAAAATAACGCTGCTACTATGCCACCATCAAATTTTTGCAAGGGTAAGAATCCTCCTACCCCACCGCTGCCCCCACCTGTGGAAGAGATGGCTGCACATATGAAGCTACCCACATTTAAGGGTGCGGGGGATGAGGATATGTATCGATTTTGGATTGTGGTGAATGTGGTGTGGGCTACGTAGAACGTTAATAATGATGCTGTTAAGAGAGAACAACTGGATATGGATTTTGAAGGTCGCGCTTTAGATTGGTTCATGGGATACATTGCTAAAAATGTAGATCCCACTATTCAATAGATTAAGGATTCCTTGAACCAGAAGTTCTGAAAGCCAAAATCCTATTCACAATGCATAATAGAACTGAAAGATATTAAGAAAGTGTCGATGGAGTCAGTTTTGGAACCTGACCAATGACTAAAGCAAGCCATCAACGACAGAGGATTTTCTTATGATGACAAGCAACATAGGGAATGATTCATTTCCATGCTACTGCCACATTTGCATGGGCCTGTGCGTTAGCAGAAGATTGATTCTTAGGAAGAAGCCCTAGAAATTACTATGAAACTAGAAGTTGCACCTAGAGATGACGCTCAATTTGGAGCGCTACAAATTCAGAGTCAATTAGAAGCTATGCACTTAGAAATTCAAAATTTTTGAAGAGACCGGGGTAAAGAAGTTGGCGCAGATGTATGGCACATACGCTGCAATGGAGATGGTCACACCAAAGATAGGTGCCCTCTGGTATCGGATTATATGCAAGCTGGTGGGTGGAATCCACTGTGCCCCAGGGATGTTGCTGGGCCTAGTACCCCCACACTATGGTATGTTGATTATAGGGTGGATGGGTGACATGATACATACCATTTCCCCCGGCTCAGTGCCTATGTTCCATAATTGAAGCAACAATGGAGTAGAGTCTACTCTTTAGTTGGTCACGAAGAGAACCATTGCAGAACGTTTGACCTGATGATAGACAATGTGAACCTGTACAAGGTACAGGCTGACACTTCATCGCCAGCATCTCGATCTAGATGAGGAGGATTTTCAGAAAGAGGACAGGGAGCAGGGGAGAGCTGGGGGCATAGGTCGAGGAAGAGGGAAAATAATTTGCTACAACTGTGGAGATGTTAGACATTATGCATGTGATTACCTGAACCCTGCGTGAAAATCCTACAGGTACTGTAGGAAATTTGATCATGTAATTGAATATTTTCCTATGTTAATAGCTAAAATTCAGGAAAAGCAGCATAAGCCTACGAAAAAAATCCAAATGGTTAAGGCTTAACCGTGTGACGATGGTCCAAGTGTAAATGTAATTACACATAGTGATGTTGCCACCAGAGGAAATGGGGAAAATTTTTCTGCATAGCCATTGATCAGAAAGGCGTCTAACAAGAAGGAAGGCCTTAACTTGCAGAAAGAAAAAGAGATTTTCAATGAGGCCAGGAAGGATTTTTCTAATACACGAGCATCTACATCAAGGACTCCCATGGAGCCAAGAGCTGATGATGAAGTTAAACCATTCCTACAAGCCTGCATTATGCTACTGTGTAATCAGAATGAAGTAGATAATCTCCAAGCCCTTATAGACAGTTGCACTAAGAAGGAGGTGCCTCAAACAAAAACTAAGGCTGTGAACAAGGTTTATAAGCAGAAGAAGATAACTCGTAGGGATATGTGCATGACTGTGTAGATTGGAGAGTATGAGATGGATCAAGTCTTATATGATCTGGGGTCTGACGCAAATGTCTTACCTAAGCAGACCTGGTAGAAGATGGGAGAACCAAAGCTGGAATGGTCCACCATTCAACTGCACATAGATAATCAACAAAATATCATTCCACTTGGAAGGCTTCCATAGGTTGTGGTAGATATTTCCAGAATGAAGGTATATGTGGATTTCAAAGTAATACAAATTGTGGATGATGCAGAACCCTACCCTTGTTAGGATTGGTTTGAGCCATTGATATGCGAGGCATGATTAACTTGAAGTGTAGAAGCACGATCTTTGAAAATGATGGTACGTGGGTGGTAGTCTCGCTGGATCTAGAAGAAGGAGAATGATACATAGATCCAGTGCCTGAGGGGGATGATGTTGACCAAATATACAAGCTAATTGTGCGGGACGAAGACTGGATCAACCCTATGTTGGAAATACTGGGGGGGGGGGGTGAATCCGTATTCCTTTCAATTAGAGCATTAGTTAATTTTCAATTATTATCAGTGTTTGTACAATGATATCAACAAACAAGAGGAAAAAAATGCACACAGGTTTTAAGGTGGAAACCCACTCTGGGACAAAAACCACCTAATGCTTTTCTAATAATTCTTTAATATTCAACTCCAATTGAAAATAAAGCTCCAACTTCCTAGAATCTAGAAAATCATTCTTCTCCAGCTCCCACTGGATGGACGCTCAACAACTTGAGATTCTTGGGTAGTCAATTGAATGGATACCCCAACACCAATGACTACAACTCACCCTAGCACCACCCTACCACCCTATAGAAGAATAAAGAAGAGTGGACTCTGTACTAGGGGAAAATGTCCATTTTACAATGCTTTATAGAATGATACGGAGAAAGAAGAAGATATGCTAGACCATAACACCTTTTGTTTGTACATAATGATGAAATTATAGACCTTGTTCTCTTCAACCCTTGGTAGATAGACACTAGTACAATTTTTACAATAATGTATTTACAATGACTTAGTACAATGATACCTTTACAATGATTGTATGCAGTGCTGCCCACTTGAAGACTTCATAGGATGAACTTCTTGCTACTGTTATTCACCTTGGTTGATGCTATTTTCATGCTACCCTCTACTGCACCTTGCTTTGCTTTTCTACCCTAGAAAGTCTGGTCCTTTGCAACCCTTTAAAACACATGATCTAGCTTTTTCTTTGCCTTCTAGGAGCTCGATATTGAATCTAGTGTATCTCTGTTATTTCAGATCCTCAATATCTAATTTTTGGTCCTGTAGTATTCCTTTGAGTCATATTTCCAATGCCATAGGTCTGACCCAATTTTGATTCTTCAAGGGAGAGTTATACCCAATCTCTCACAATGCCCTAATTATGAACTGTTTCAGCAGAGCGCACTTGTACGGTGTGCCATGTGTCATTGTTACTTCATTTGGCTCTGAAATTGATAGAGAAAACATTACAAACTATGCACTATCTTCCACTTTTCACGGAATTCCAATCCGATACTCAGAGAGAGAGTTATGATGAATTTACCAAGGTCACTTCCTTGAGATGAATTTCAGGAGCCTGCAAAAACCCTGACTGCCACAGATCATATCTCCAAAAATATTGCGCACCTTGATCTGAAATTTTTACAGAAGCTTCCTAAAATTTTTGGCTTCACCTCATAAAATTTCAGCTTCTGAAACTTCGTAGAAAAAAAGTTAGAGCGCAAATGCCACGATGACCTGTTTCACATGGTGAAATCCCTTGCCTAAGGAGGAAATGAAGGTCACAATTTAATAAATTCTTAAGTTGAGAGGGGCTTCAACAAGTGAACATGGGAGGGATTTTAGGAGCTTAAAAAAATATTAATTACTACTTTTCAATGACCCATGCCCCAACCCCATGGGGTTTCATCCCACTAACTGGGGGTACAAACTTCAAACATGATATCTCTCAAACCGTGAAGAATTACATGGCGTTCCATATATCAACGGAAACATCTTGACAAGTAGAAACCATAAAAATCATTATTTTCCCAGAATATATTAATTTGGTAGGTCAAAATTCTTATGCAATATTGGGTTAGCCCCTGGTGCTGCTTGGGTTGACATCAATAACAACCGCTGATCAACAATCTCCCCCTTTGGCATTGATGGCAACACAAGTACTCCCCCTGCAATCATGACACCTCTTCCTACAACATTCTCTTCCCCTTTGACATCAATGGCAAAGGGTAACTCCCCCTAAAACACAACCATCCTGCAGACCTATACACACTTCCAATCCCCCTAACACACAACCATCCTGCAGACCTGTAATCTACTTCCACTCCCCCTTTATATTCTGAAAAAGGAAAATCTAATGAGAACTTGGGAGAATCCCAAGCTTTTGGTGAAGATATTCCAATGTTGGTGAATATTTAATATGTGATTCTTTTGGTGCTGCTTGGAATCTTGCTACTTGTCCAACTGCTTGCAAAACATCTGGTCGGGAGGCTATTACATATAGAAGACTACTAATCATATATCTGCACAACCTTTGATCCACATCCTTAGATGAGTTGTCTATGCTCAATTTGCAACATGTTACCATTGGAGTAAGGATGGGTTTGCAATCTTCCATTTTAAATTTCTTGAGAATTTCCTTAATGTATTTGGCTTGACATATAAATATTCCTTTCTCTTGCTGAGATATTTGAAGCCCTAAGAAGTATGTCAGCTCACCAAGTAAAGACATCTCGAAATCACTTTGCACCTTTGTAGAAATTTTTTTACTTAGTCGATCATCATTGCTACCAATTATTGTGTCATCCTCTTTAGCTATTAGACATGCTTTAGTTGTGTCATCCAACCTCATTACAACTGAAACAAATCAATGGAAGTTTACCTTTGAATTGTCCCTTACATGTTTTTAGTTTTCTCGTAAAGTAAGCATATTCTTCATCTGAAAGGCCTTCTCCATCATCTCCCTTTTCTTCACACTTGCAGGTGCATGTCATTTCAATTGAAGGTTGTTTGTCCTTATTGGTTTTCTTAGATGCAACGAATGCAATTTCTAGATTTGAAGTAACCTTTTCTTCATCAAGTCTCATTTCATATGCTATGAGAACTCCATGTAATTCTTCCTTGCTGATTTTGACCATATTTGCATTGTATTCTAAGACCGATACCTTTGGGTTGAATCTCCCTGATAACGTTCTAAGAATATTCCATATAATAGTCTTCTCGTCAACTCGCTCTCCCAGTCCTTCTAGAGTATTGGTTATTTCATCAATGTATTGGAAGTATGTAGCAATGTTGCAATCTTCTTTCATTCCGAGTTGCTCAAATTTTTCTCTATAGATTTGAAATTGTGCTTCTTTGACATTTGAGTCACCTGCATATATATTCTCAAGCTTTTCGCATACATTTTTGGCAGTTTTAGAACCCAACACCTTATGATAAGTAGATTCAATAAGTCCATTGATAATAATATTCTTTTCTTTTGCATCATTTACCAAATTCTTCTTACCTTGTTCATCCGCAGTTGATGTAAATCCATTTTGAACAGTGTCCCATACTTCGTAACCTTGCGCCAAGAGATATACCTCCATTCTTCCTTTCCAGAGTGCATAATTATTTTCATTGAATAGAGGTACACCATTCTTGGTATGCTCCATGACCTCCTTCCAGCTGTTAAACTACTATTGAAGGAACCAAGCTCCGATATCAATTGTTGGAAATACTTGGGGGGGGTGAATCAATATTCCTTTCAATTAGAGCATTAGTTAATCTTCAATTATTATCAGTGTTTGTACAATGATATCAGCAAACAAGAGGAACACAAATGCATACATTTTTTAAGGTGGAAACCGACTCTGGGACAAAAACCACCTAATGCTTTTCTAATAATTCTTTAATATTCAACTCCAATTGAAAATAAAGTTCCAACTTCCTAGAATCTAGAAAAGCATTCTTCTCCAACTCCCACTAGATGGACGCTCCAACGCCCGATATTCTTCAGTAGTCAACTAAATGGATGCCCCAACACCCAATGAGCTACAAATCACCCTAGCACCACCCTACCACCCTATAGAATAATAAAAGAATAATGGACTCTCATACCAGGGAAAATGGTCCACTTTACAATGATATAGAATGATGCAGAAGAAGAAGATATACTAGACCATAACCCAAAATTTGACACAAACACCTAATGATGATCCTAGACCTTCCAACACTGCCTCTTCAACCCTTGGCAGATAGACACTAGTACAATTTTTACAATAATGTATTTACAATGACTTAGTACAATGATACCTTTATAATGATTGTATGCAGTGCTGCCTACTTGAAGACTTCATAGGATGAAATTATTGTTGTTGTTATACACCTTGGTTGATTCTCTTTTCATGCTACCCTCTGCTACACCTTTCTTTGCTTTGTTGCCCTAGGAATTCTGGTCCTTTGCAACCCTTGATAACACATGATCTAAATTTTTCTTTGCCTTCTAGGAGCTCGATATTGAATCTAGTGTATCTCTATTATTTGATATCCTCAGTATCTGATTTTTGGTCCTATAGTATTCCTCTGAGTCACCTTTCCAATGCCACAGGTATGACCCAATTTGGATTAGTCAAGAGAGAGTTATACCCAATCTCTCACAATGCTCTAATTATGGACTGTTTCAGCAGAGTGCACTTGTACGGCATGACACGTGTCATTGTTTCTTCATTTGTCTCTAAAATTAATAGAGTGAAAGGTACAGATTCTGAAATATCTGCCACTTTTTATGGAATTCCAATCTGATACTCAGAGAGAGAGTTATGATGAATTTACCAAGGTCACTTCCTTGAGATGAATTTTAGGAGCCTGTAAAAACCTTGACTTCCATAGATCATATCGCCAAAAATATTGTGCACCTTAATCTAAAATTTTTAAAGTAGCTTCTTCAGGATTTTAGCTTCTCCTCATAAAAAATTCAGCTTTTGAACCTTTGTAGAAAAAAAGTTAGAGGGAAAATTCCACGATGACATGTTTCAGATGGCGAAATCCCTTGCCTAAGGAGGAAATGAAGATCAAAATTTATATAAATGCTTAAGTTGAGAGGGGCTTCAACAAGTGAACGTGGGAGGGATTTTAGGAGCTTAAAAAAATATTAATTATGACTTTCCAATGACCCATGCCCCAACCCCATGGGGTTTTAGCCCACTAACTGGGGGTACAAACTTCAAACATGAATATCTCTCAAACCGTGAAGAATTACATGGCGTGCCATATATCAACAGAAACATCTCGACAAGTAGAAACCATAAAAAGTGTTATTGACCCAGAATATATTAATTTGGTAGGTCAAAATTCCCATGCATTATTGGGTTAGCCCCTGGTGCTGCTTGGGTTGACATCAATGACAACCGCTGATCAACACCCTACAGCTGATGGCATGTTGAACAGGGAGAAGGATAGCTCATGTTTTTCTGATTTAGATGGTGAGATGGAGAACTGGAAAAACCGATTGCATTATGTATCTGCATTGCGTTGCCTCAAGATCACAAAGAACTTCTGGTGCATATCCTTAGAGGTAAGAGAACTACCCTATTTTTACGGTTCTTATAGTTTCAAAGAACTTTTGAAAGCATTGGAAATAGTTGTCACAGAGGAACGAAGGTTCTATGCACTTGATTTAGCTATGCGCACAAATCCAGTGCGTTGGTGGGAGACGCACAAGGGAGATTTCCAAGACTGGGAGGAATGTAGAAAAATGATGATGTTGCACTTTGAACCTCCAACCACCCCGAATTGAATTATTTTATGGTCGGGGAGACCCGCGCAAGCACCTTTCCATGTGGATGGAGGTATGGGATGAAAGGACATGGAATGATTAGGTCCATAGGTTTGTCCACTCACTGGGGCCGGTACCCACCACCTGGTACCAGAGGTTGAGCTACACCGAGGCACCCAAAATTGGTTCATAAAGGCTGAGGATTTCTCAGTTGGAGGAAACCCTGCAAGACATAAATGCCCTGATCTTTGATTAATCCTGGCCCCGAAAGGAATGTGTTGCGCTAGGTTGGGATGCGTAGATGCAAGACATTGTCAACTGTAGAAACTTGTCAATCAAGGATAATGAAGATGACCCACGAAACGTTAACATCCCTGAGTTTGAAGGAGAACGCGCAGTTGCAGGGACCGCATTAGGGATGGTGGATGTCACTAAACCTCTAAAATTGAAGTAAGTCAACATTGGGATGGAAGAGCAGCTCAAGTTGGCCAAAATTGGGGATTACTAGGATGATTATAGGGTAGGAAATGTTGTAGAGTTGTTGACAGAATATCATGATATGTTTCCTACAAAGTTCTATGAGCTCAAGGGAATTGTGGGGGACTTGGGTGTTATGAAGATCACATTGAAGCCATATGTGCACCCTGTCAAGCAGTGCCCATATTGATTAAACCCCAAATATAAGCAGAAGGTTAAAGAAGACTTAGAAAAGATGGTGGCTACAGGTATCATTGAACAAGTTGAAAAATATGATTGGGTAAGCCCAATGGTGGTTCAGGAGAAAAAAACTAAAGGAGAAATAAGGACTTGTGTAGATCTGCACAAGTTGAATGATGCATGTGTGCATGACCCCTTCCCTACTTCGTTTTCTGATGAAATCTTGGATAATGTCGGAGGTTCTTTCCAATATACTGTCATGCCATACGGATTGAAAAATTCACCTGCAATCTTCTCGCACGTGGTAGTGGTTGTGTTCAGATAATTCGTGCATAAATTCCTGGAGGTATATTTTGGTGATTGGACAGTATTTTATTTGGTAAAGAAACATGTGTCGAACTTGCGCATGATGCTTGACACCTGTAGGAAGAAATAGATTTCTCTCAACCTGAAAAAGTGTATATTCTATGTGCCCTTTGGAATTTTTTTAGGGCATATAGTATGTCAGCAAGGATATATGGTAGACCTAGCCAAGATCGTGGTTATCATCAACTTAGAATTTCATACTAATGAGAAACAGTTGCGCTCCATCCTAGGACACACTAGTTACTACAGGAAGTTTATCAAAGGGTATGCTCTGATCATTGTGCCAATGGAGAATTTGTTAAATAAGGATGTAGAATTTTTTTGTGATGATGAATTTCAGAAGAGCTTTGATTTGCTAAAGGAGAAAATGGTCACTGCACCTATTTTGATATTCCGAGACCGGTCTAAGGTTTTTCATGTGCATGAGAATACTTATGGTATAACACTTGGGGCTGTTTTAGCACAGCCAGGGGAAGGAGAAATTGATCACCCAGTCGCTTTTTCCAGTAGGAAACTCTCTAGTGTAGAGCACAACTACTCAAGTACAGAAAGGGAAGGATTGGCCATGTTATATGTGCTGCAAAAATACAAACACTATCTTCTAGGAGTGAATTTCAAAATGTTCACTAATCATTCTATTTTGAAATACTTGGTCAATAAGCCTGATTTGTGGGGGAAGATCTGTAGATAATTGCTACTCTTTCAGGAGTATGACTTTGAGATTATTGTAAAACCTAGAAGAATGAATGGTTGACTTGATCATATGTCGCAGATTGAAAGTGGGGAAGAACCAACCAGTTTGGAGAAAGGGTTACCTGATGCGCAACTCTTAGCTATCAAGGTGATGGATGAACACTTTGCTGATATTATTCATATTATAACCACGGGAACAAAGCCTGCAGAATATTCGGTTCAACAAAATAAGGAGTTGGTTGCGCACGTAGCTGATTTTACTCTGATTGCAGGTGAGTTGTATAAACTAGGAGTAGATGAAGTATTAAGGAGATATGTATTAAAACATGAGAGACAAGATATACTAGCTGAGGCTCATGGAGGAGTGGCAGGAGGCCACTACGCTGGGAAAGCCACTGCGCAGAAGGTGTTGTGTGCTAGGTTATGGTGGCCCAAGCTGCACATTGATGCACATGCATACTATCGAGCTTGTGATGCATGTCAGAGGACTTGAAAGCCCTCACGCAAAGATGAAATGTCCTTGCAACAACAAATGGCCTTGCAGCCATTTGATAAATGGGTTGTCGATTTCGTGGGACCAATCAACCCTCCTGGAAAGAATACTGGAGCACGTTATATCATTACTACAACTGATTATGTCACCAGATGGGTAGAGGCAAAGGTAGTTAAGGACTGTACTGCAGATACTATTGCACACTTCATCTTTGAGAAAATTTTTACCAGTTTTGGATGCCCAAATATTTTGATGAGTGATAGAGGTACAAACTTTGTTAAAAAAACAATAAAATATTTGACAAAGGAATTTCAGATCTATCACAAGAAGAGTATGCATTTTCACCCACATGAAAATGGCGCAAAAGAAGATTTCAACAAGATCTTGGAGAACGTGCTCACAAAGATCTGTAATGCCAACCGAGATGATTGGGATGTAAGCATCCCTTCTGTGTTATGGGATTATAGGACAAAATGCAAATGGTTGACGAGAAAAACACCTTTCAAGATTGTCTATGGGCATGAATCCATCACACCAATGGAGTATATTTTCCAAAGCCCACACATCACAACTTTCACTAATAGGGTTGAGCTTGAAATTATGGAGGAACGATTGCGCAACTCGTTGCCTTAGAAGAAGGTTGGTTCATTGCTGACTTCCACCAGAAAGTGCAGAAGGCATGTGAAAAATCTTGGCCTGACAAGCACATGAGGTAGAAGGTTTTAAAGGAGGAAGACTTGGTCTTACTCTATGATAGTTAGTATGCACACCACCCAGGAAAGTTTAGAAAGAATTGGTTAGGGCCGTATATTGTGAAGGAAATCACTGATGGTGCACTACAAGAAGCGGAGAAATCCTTCTCGAGTACTTAAATGGAAGTTGTCTGAAGCCATATCGAGAAAATATGGTGCCAACAAATGACTATATATTGGAGCATCGGAAATACGAAGTGCATGCGACGCAGAGGAGGGCACGAGGCGGGTGCGACGAAGCACGAGGGTGACGCGTGGAGAAAGGAAACTAGCCATTGGAATAGTGAAATTAGGTGAAAAAAACACTGTTACCGATCAAATAGGTAACTTGACCTCAAAACGGGAACTCTAGCCCAAAAAGTCTCAAAAAACATGAAAAAACACCCCAAAAACAAAAAGTGTGTCTTCTAGAATGCACTTGGTTTTTTTTGAAGGTCAAATTTCAACATTTTATAAAATTATGCTAAAAACAAAATTGTTTGTTGAAAAAAGGATTGAAAAAACACCCTCAAAACAAAACCAGTTGATGTTGGAATAACAAAAAAAAAATTGTGTCATAATTTTGACACTTGTAACAATGGAATTAAAGACAACATATTAGGAAATTTTTTAAAATCGTAAATTTCTAACATTTTTGATAGATGATGTTAAAGATAAACAAATACATGTATGAAGGGCTTATCATTTCGAACAATTTTCATCCATGTTGTTAAACATAAAATATCTTGACTCTAAACAACCCCAAAATTGTAATTATTGTCAACCATAACATTAAAGATAAAATTTGGTAGCACATAAAAACCTTAATGACAAGTTGTAAATCTAAAGTTTTTCAATCTTAAGTTTTCAACATACTTGAACAATGAAATTATGGAGAAATTATAAGACTTAAACAATTTAAAAAAATGAACAAGTAAATGAAAAAATTATCATTGAACAGAAACAAGTAAGAGTAATTTTAATTTTAAAGGATAAAAAATTATCTTTTTTCAAATCTTAGCATAAGACAAATTTAAATCTAATTTCAACCAAAACCTAAAAATCAAGCATCAAAACAAAGTGTCCCCTTTCAATGACGCATATAATTATTAAAAATTTTAAAAGTATCTTATACCAAATGGTAACAATACATAATATCATGGTAATATCACTGCATAATCTAAAAAATCAACATTAGTTTCTATTTTCTATTTTACTTATAATCAAAATATCAACATTGGTACATTGAATATAACATAAATTATTTTTGTAATTCATTGTTGCATTGTCGATATTCTAAAGAGATGAATTCTTCATAATTAAAACATATAATCCAACAAACATAGAAATGTCTCGTAACTTCATGAAAAATGAGATGGAAGTCAAAATTTTTATTTCAAGTTACCATGCAAACATCAATTACATAAAAGTGTCTTAGATAGTTATTCAAAATCAACCATAGGTTCTGGCACACCATCATAACCTACATCTTCAGATGAATGGCTTGATGTAGATGAAGATGATCCATATTATTCTCTTTCATCAACTAATGCTCCATTTGAGTCAACATGCATGCCCACCATTTCAGAGTTCAAAAGTCTTGTAGATCTACGTCTACATTCTGCAGAGTCCCATCTCAACAGTAATTGTTCTGGTAGCAATTTCTTCAAAATATTTATGGTCTACAACCGAAGAGTTCCTCTCTTTGTCAAATTGAAGTCATACACAAGTATGTCAACATCCTCCAATTTTAAGACATCTATGCGGTGACGATTTATATTTGTGCCCTTTCTTTTTCTCTTTCTGCCAATTCTTTTTTCCACTACCATCTCTGGCTTGTACACACCATTGAAAGGGTGGGTACTTGTAGCATACCAATGTACATCAACAGCTGTAATCTCTTCATTTTCATTAATGACCTTTATAACCTTGGCAATCCAGAATGGATAGCCAAGTGGATCTTCATCTGCTAACACTGCTATCATGCAACCCTCCTTAAGATCCTGCACAGAACCCCTGTAAAGGTCTTCCATGGCTTCACATTGTGCACGTGATCTTATAGAACCAATATAGATTTCTCTTTCCTCTACCTGTGGGGAATTAATAATAGCTTGAGGCTGTTGTTGTTCAACATTGTGTGTTTCCTGATGTTCATGTTCATTTGGCATATTTTGTGGCCAAAAAAAGGAGTCTTCAAAAGCGTATCCACATTTATTGATATTGAAATCATATCACTTTGATTACTGAAAAAAGACTCCCACCAAACTGAATCAGCAACATCGAAGTACTCATATGTATCTCTAATACATCTTTTAATTTCCTCTAGACATTCAGAATAATTTATGTCTCTCTTCTGCCTTCGTGCATTATGTAGTTCGGCAACTGACTGTAATAACAATATCTTTGATGAAAATATTGGATGCTTTGGAATGAACTTCAAAAATGCTAAACTTGATGATGGTCCCCATTCTTCAACAGTTGAATGCTTCGTGCCCCATATAAGTGTTATCCCATCAATTTTTTTGATATGAAATTGATGGTGGAAGCTAATGTTGTTAAGTTGTTCAATGCATTTCTCCTCACCATGCGATCCAAAAATAAACCTTCGCATGTCAATAGTTTCTTCCAACACATGAAAAACAGGCTCTGGAATGTACGATTTCTTAATACATTCAATTAATGATGGCAGGCTCCCAACACCTTTCCTCCTCAATGTTACTGAAAAACGATTGAACATTTGATCAATATGATCATGAGTATGCCCAACAAGAAGGAAACCAACCTTTATCTTTTTAAAAATCCCCAATTCAACGAGCATGTTTAGATACCAAAAAAGAACTTGATTTTTGTTCTCCCGACTTGTGTTGTCTAATTGTAAATACAAAACTTCAGGAAGAATCCCAGAACAATGAGTAACCACATCATGGATTATAGTTATGGTCAGATTTTCATCATTGTGAATATTTGGAGTTATGAAGAAAACTCTTGGAAACATCTTCTCATTAAATACCATACAACCAACCAAGTGAAACTGAATGAAATTTTCCTCCTGTAATTTTTTTGGCGTGCGGACAAAATGTGGAAGAAATGTTTTCTTTTGGTCCATACCATCAATTATCAATCCCAAATATTTATTTGGATGATCATAACACTTCTTTTGATGTTTATACAACTTTTTCCTTTCACTTGTTTGCTGATTGCGATGGTCTTGAAGTTCTTTGACAACAGAATCTATACATAAAATAAAAGAAACATATGAATAAATATATTTTCATAGTTGATAAGTATTAAATTTTAAAAAACAATGTTTTGAACACATACCTCTTTCTGCCCCTTGACATTTATCTCTTTTTGCTTTAAGAGAAGCACATGTGCTGCAAATCCCCATCCTTGTCTTCTTAGGAATACGAACATTGTTGAATTCGGTTTTCCATATCCTTGTAAAATAAGAATATGCAATAAGATTACCAATTCCTTCAACAGCTTCTGCATAATCTTTGTATAACATGAATATTTCTCGTCTCGAGAAATTATCTGGAATATGTATTGTGCCTTTATTTGGCATACACTCTCCATGATTTGAAAAGAAGTCTTTCATCCATGTCTTAGCAGTATTTGCAAACAACCCCACCTCCCGTTTATAACGTGCTTCGGAATAATATGTGGGATCCCTTTCCAATCTATCCTGGATTCTTGACAAACGACAATTACCAATTGAATACAACATTTTGAACGCCTTTCTGCAAAGCAATACATTCCCAATATGATAATCATAACCTGCTAGTGTAGATTGCATGCAACCCACTAAATATGAATTTTGCATGCTTTTATTCATTGACATATATGTTTTCATTTTCTCCAAAACAAAGTTGAAATCCATATTTTTCAAGCAATCCCTTCGACAACATTCACTTGAAATCAAATGAACGACATAACTTCTTTTTGTGAGATATTTTGTCCTCACCCTTGTATAACTGGAATGCTTTGGATTGATATGAAAAGGTCTACTCCTACTCCTAGTTGCAATATTTGCTTGCAACGGCTTCATCATTCCATCATCCTTTGTAAAAGTAGTTTCATCACCATTAGGAAGAATATTATCCCCACTATCATCATCCTCAACATAGTTAAGAAATTCATCAACATCATTGCTTGGAAAATTTTCTTTACCATCATCAGTTGAAGAAAACATTTCACAAGAATCATCGGCACTTTTGTAACCCCAACTCAAAAGAAATTCTTCACCATCTTGACCCATGCTTTCAAATTCTTCCCTGGGAGGATTCAATTCTTCATCACCATGAGTGTCTTTGAAATGGTCACTTGGAGAAAATGCAATATTCAGATATGTGCCTCTAAAATTATCATTTGCAAGAAACTCTTCATGCTCCCCTTCCTTAGTGGTGCTCTCATAATCCTTGGGATTAGGCATAAGTGGAAGCTTTGAATTTGTATTCACTAGAATTTCTTCATCTTGCCCCTCCCCTTCCTCACTGAAGCTCTCATAATCCTTAGGATTAGGAATAAGTGAATGCCTTGAATCTATATTTATTGGAAATTATTCATCCCCCCCTTCATCAGTGGTTAAATTATAATCGTTATGATTAGGATGAAGTGAAAATTTTAGCTTTGGAAATTCATCCCCATCTTCATCAGTGGTGCTGGCATAATCCTTAGGATTAGGATGAAGTGGATATTTTGATGCTGCAAATTCTTCATTCCCCTCTTCCTCAGTGGTGCTGACATAATCCTTAGGATTAGGATGAAGTGCATATTTTGACTTTGCAAATTCTTCATTCCCCTCTTCATCTGTGGTGCTGACATAATCCTTAGGATTAAGACGAAGTGGAAATTCTGACTCTGGAATTTTTTCGTCCCCCTCTTCATCGGTGGTGCTTGCATAATCCTTAGGATTAGGACGGAGTGGAAATTTTGACGCTGTAAATTTTTCATTTCCCTCTTCATCAGTGGTGTTGGCATAATCCTTAGGATTGGGATGAAGTGGATGTTTTGACTCTGAAACATTATCATTCCCCTCTTCATCAGTGGTGCTCGCATAATCCTTACGATTAGGATGAATTTGATATTTTGACTCTGGAAATTTTACATCCCCTTTTTCATTAGTGGTGCTGGCATACTCCTCAGGATTAGGATAGAGTGGATATTTTTACTCTACAGATTCTTCATTCCCCTCTTCATTTGTTGTTCTCGCATAATCCTTAGGATTAAGCTGAAGTGGATATTCTTCATCTCCCTCTTCATCAATGGTGTCCTCATAATCCTTGGGATTAGGACGAAGTGAAACTTTTGACTCTGGAATTTCTTCATCATGCCCTTCATCACTATTGCTTTCATAATCCTTAGGATTAAGAGTAAGTGGTATAACTGGCGCTCGATTTACAGAAATTTCATTTTGCTGCACCTCATCAATTTTGTTTTCATCATCTTTAGGATAACGACCAAGTTGATTTTTTGACTCTCTATTCATGGTGAACGAACTCCCGTTATATTCATCACTCTGAATAGAGTTGTTGCGTGACGAAGATGTTGATGTTGTACAAAGAAAAACTTCGCTATCAAAAGAAACCATGGCTTTCAACAAGAATAGGTTGAATGATACAAATTCCTCTCCCACTTACAATATATAGCTTAAAGACTGAAAATTTCCCTCCAAATTTTCCCTCCAAAAAAATTCGCGAAAAAATTTCCCTCCAAAATTTCCCCCAAAAAATTTCGCGAAAAACTTTCCCTCCAAAATTTTCATTTCAAATATTTGGTACAAATATTAGTCAAAAAATGTATTTAACATTTTTTTTAATAAACTGTTTGTGTTGAAATATTTTACCGATATTTATATTCAAAATATCCACAAAATATTTCTATCATGGATGCCTTCTAAACTAAAATAATGTTTTTATTTCAATGATTTAACATTGACTAGATGTAAGTATTAACTATAATATTACTATAATACCTACATGCAAATATTAACTATTTTAACTATAATGACTATATGTAAATATTTTAAATTTTAAATTTTAAACTTATGTTATATTCATCTAAAATATATTTCAAAATTTATTAATAAACTGTTGGTCTTCAAATATTTCACCATACTTTCTACTCAAAATATCCACAAAATATTCCTTTCATGCATGCCTTCGAAACTAAAATAATTTTCTTATTTGAATGGTTTAAGATTGACTACATGTAAATATTTACAAAAATAACAACATGTAAATATTAACTATTTAAACTATAATATTAACTATAATTAATTACATGTAAATATTTTAGATTTTAAAATTTAATCCCATGATTTTAAACATTGAGTACATGTAAATATTAACTAAAATATTAACTATGATAACTAAATGCAAATATTAACTATTTTATCTATAATATTAACTATAATTAACTACATGTAAGTATTTCATATTTTAATTTTTAATATGAGATTATATTTGAATTATTCAACATTCAGTACATGTAAATATTAAATAAAATATTAACTATGATAACTACATGCAAATATTAAGTATTTTAACTATAGTATGAACTATAATAAACTAAATGTAAATATTTTAAATTTGAAATTTTAATCCCACATTCGTTAAACAGTAAACCAATCAGACAATATTTGCTATATAATAAGAATGATTGTTTCTATTCATCACATCACATCAAGTTTTCTAATATTTGTTAGAGCAAATTTCTGGAGGTGTTGCGTTGGCATTGGTAACTTCGTGGAGGCATTGCATTGGCATTGGAGGCGTTGTGTTGCTATTGGTAATTTTGTGGAGGTGTTGCATTGGCATTGGTAGTGTTGCTATTCGTAATTTTGTGGAGACGTTGTGTTGGCATTGGTGAGAGAAGTTTTTTGCATTTCAAAGGTTAGTTTTCCTTCTATTTTGTCAATTTAAAGACGATTTTGGGGAAAATATGTTTTTCTATAGTTTTTTGTCTAAAAACTACTTTTTAAAAGGTTTTTAGGTTCAAAAACCATAATTTTTTAATATTTTTTTAGTGAAGAAAATGCAAAAAGAACTAAATTTTTTAGGGTTTTAAGGACAAAAATTTAGAATGTTTTTTTCTTTTTTAAGACTTATATGTTCATCTAGACAGAAAAATCCATAAAACGACCATGCACATAAAAAAAATAGTAATATTATAACATTTTTTATTTGTTTTTTTAAGCATAAACATATCAGTGGTTTCATTATTTAAAATTTTTTTTTTTGAGAATTTTTTGATTTTATATTCTATATATATATATATATATATATTTTTTTTTTTTTTTAATTTTAAATCTTAGTTTTATTCTTTTTAATTTTAAATCTTCAATTTTTTTTTTCTTTATTGTTTTGTTATATATCATATTTTTATTTTTATTTTTTTAATTGTATTGTTATATAGCTTGCTTCTTCTTCTTTTTTTTTTAAATTTATCGTATTGTTATATTAAAACAACTGTTTATTTATTATATTGTATTGTTTTTTTATTTTAATTATACAATGTTTAAAAACAAAACATAATTGTTTTTTTTTTAATATATTTCTTATATTTTGATATTTTTAACATTTTTTTTTATTATTAAATAATGTTTTAATAATTATTTATTAATTATATTATATATATAAAAAAAAGAGTGATGGGCGGTCGTAGACAGAGCGCGCCCGCAGGGCGTCGGAAGCCGGCGGGCGGCGCCATGGGGGCTGTCCAGCCGGCCACAGGGCCCCCGCTGGGCGGGGAGGCCAATTCCATCAAATTTTTTAAATTAAAAAAAAAAAAAAAATTATTGTTATTATTATTATTATTTTTTATTTTGTTTTTTATTTTTAAAATTTTGTTTTTTCATTTGTTTTAATAAAACAATTTTTAATTTTTGTTTTTTTAAATTTGTTATTTAAAAATAAAAAATAAAAAATTAATAAAAACATTGTTATATATAAAAATAATAAAAAATTGTTATATAATATAATAAAAGCATTGTTATATAATAATTGTTAAAAATATCAAAATATAACAAATATTGAAAAAAATAAAAAAATAAAAAATATTAAATAACAATTATGTTGTGTTTTTAAACATTATATAAACAATACAATATAATAAATAAATAAATAAACATTTGTTTTAATATAACAATACAATAAATTAAAAAAAAATTATATAACAATACAATTAAAAAAATAAAGAAATATAATATTATAACATTTGTTTTTAACGTTTAAATATTTAAATTTCTTTTTTAATTTTTTTAAATTTAAGTATTAAAACAACATTATAAAAAATTTAATTTTTTCTTTTATTTTGTTTAATTGCTTTTATTTTATTTTGCTTATTTTTATTTAATTACTATGTAATGTGAAATAGAAATTTGTAATTTTCAAATATATTAAAAGATTATATAAATTTATAAACTTTTATATTAATTTTTTATAATTTTAAGTTTATAATTTTTTATTTAATTGCTATGTAAAGTAAAATAATTTTTTCTTTTCTTTTATTTTGTTTATTTTTATTCAATTGCTATATAATGTAAAATTAAATTTTAAAATTTTAAAATATATTAAAAGATTATAAGTTTTTTTAATAAAATCATTGCCTTAAAAAAATAAAATTTAATTTTAACATTTGTTATAAATAGTTAGTAATTTTTTTGTTTTTTGTTTTAAATATTAAACAAAAACTGAAGTTTGAAAATAATAGTTTATTTTTTAAAAATTGTTTTATACAATTTAAACACATTTTTAATTTTTTTATAAAATGTATTCAAAACATATTATATAGATATATATACATATGATTTATAATATTTTTTTTTTAAATGAAAATTTTTATAGTTAATTTTACTGCTTTAATTTCAAGCTATTTAGTTTTAGAAATAAATTTTGTTTATTAAATTTATTTTATCCGCATTATTTTTCCATTAACTAATATATATATATATATATATATATATATATATATATATATCAGGAAATTGACATCAAAAAAGATTTCTGTGAATGTTTCTGCACCTAGGGCAGCAACTCCCAAATCTACAGCTGCAGCTCGACGCACTATGGATACAACTCCCAAATCTAAAGTTGCAGCTGGACGCACTATGGACACTATTGGACGCAATAAGGACATTGTTGCACACACTAATAAAAGTCAAGCAAGTGGGGCACCAGGTTCATTAAAGCTTATTTCTGATTGGAAGAACGCCGAGGAAATAGATAAAACCGATTTCTCATGGTATCTTGAAGATAGTGAAATGGAGGCTGATATACACATCTATCTGATTTGTGGTATGATTGACTTAAATGAGCCATATGATGTGATGGGCAGAGTACGAGACATATGTATGGTCCCAAATACAAACACTATTTATGTTCTTGCAAGGAAGGCTCAGAAATGTGAGAAGGTTAGATATCGTCTATCAATCGTCAAGTATGACACAGATGAAATATCTTCAAAATTTTCTGAAGAAATATCAAGCAACATTGAAAATAACATTGTAAGTATGCTTATTTTTATTTCCTCTATGCATTATTGTAAGGATGATTCAATTTTTTATAAATTATTGATCATTGACATGTTTTATTTTGTTTCATAGGATTTTTTTCCGAGTCTTTCAAACATGTTTGAAGGTATTTATATGTTGGTGCCAAATGTTATGGATGTGATCAACACTTTCCACAAAGACAAAGCAGAGGAAAGGAGATTGAAGCAAAGATCAATAGCTCGTGACACTGCAATAGTACAAAGAGGGGATCAACCAAGAGTCACTAAGGTGGGTCAATCTAGTAAACTTAAACATGTTTCTTTTGAAGGTGTTGAACATGAAACATAAAATTATGATAGAATTAGTGAGGAGGAGATTAGAACTGTTGTGCAAAAGGAGAAAACAGATCAGACACCAAAAAGAAAAATCACCAAAGATGTCTCTCTTTTACCTCATGAAGGAGAGCTTGTTTATAAAAAAACTGATATGTTATCCAATAAGACTAGGAAATCAAATATTGGTGAACCTGTAAAGGTCGTGAGCAGCAGTGAAGAACAAATTGAAAGCTCTCACGGAAGCAGAGAAATCATAACACTAGGTGCTGAGTTAGAGGATGGAATTATTAAAACAAAACAAAATGCTATTCGACAAGAGCTGAGGAAGAATAAATTAATTCTTGGTGGCCAAACATTTGAGCTTAATGTTAACCAATTTTATGGCCCAGATGAAGGACAATCTCAATATCAAATTAGAAAGGCCCATCACCTACATGTACATAATTTGAAAACATTGTTCAGGTTCAATCCATATGTGCATGTGGTGGATTATGTGGTTCTTGTCGATCCATGTCAGGTTCCCAACAAACAAGCATTTGACAAGACAAAATGTTTTGATTATAAATATTATGTAATTGGAGGGAACCATTCAATAGAGGCTAAGAGACAATTGATTGCAGAATATCCCAATAACTATCTTTTTCAAACAATGAAATGCATCATTTACGTTGGCTTTACAGAAATAGAATCAAAGTTATTGGCATGGGATCATAATGTAGATAATGAGTACAGAATGAAAATGACTTTCATCCAAAGGGTCAAATTTATTCATAATGAATTCATAGAAAAATATGGTGGGGATAAGACACAAGTTAGTGTAGCATTTCGAAAGGAATGTTTAATGGAAACATGTTATCAAATTGATGAAAAAAAAACAAAAGATGGAAAATTGAATACAAATTTCTTCAGAGGCACAGATAACATTTTTCAGTTGGCATTTAGAACTGGGGAGGTATGGAATTTGATTGATGAGATTTTTGATCGGTGGGAGAATATTTCCATAAAAAATCAGAAGGTTAGAAAGAGTAAACCCATAATATGTACCAACAGTAAGGCGGGTCCTGAAATGAAGCAGCTTCCAGAGGATATGACTATCACACCTTGGAGAAAAATGCAAGGTGTGAAGGATGATAAATTAGTCAAATCAGTATTAGCCCGTGTGAAGTTGGGTGAATTATCAATGGAAGAAATGTGTGCAGAATTTCAAAAGTAAGTTTCTTGAATTATTTCTTATTTTTCTTTCATTATAATTTTCTTTTAAATAAAACATAATGATGTTGGTAGAATTTTTTATACATGTCACTATATTAACGGTTTTAACTTGATTTATTCAGTCAGAAATTTTTTATGAAAATACAAGAACACATGGTTAAAATGTTGAATGAAGACAGTTGGGATGATGTTGTACGCAACTACCCAGAAGAAAGTTCTACATCAACACTAAAAGAGTTTTATATTGCATTCAATAAGGTATGTTGATTTATAAATTCATTTTATTCATATTTAAACTATTTTTATTTTATTACTTATACATACATATAGATATATATATGTGTGTGTGTGTGTGTGTGTGTCATTAAATATGTCAAAGAAGGATGGAAATGGAGTACCAGATACTTTCAAAAGCTTTATTGAAAAAATTAAGATGGATAACATGAGAAGGAAGCGTCTTATGAATGTTGAACTTGATCCTACTCTTAATCATTACATTTGGAATGGGCTCGACAGTGTCCAATATCAAATAATACAAGGTGACTGTGAAGACATTGCATCACTAATACCTAAAAGGGAATATGGCCTAGTTATTGCGGATATTCCTCATGGTTTCAATTTCCCAGACATTGAATATGATAGAGAACCATATACTTATCAAGCTTTTAGTAAAGTGGTTACGGGTTTTCAAGAAGTGACAACATCACCACTTTGGCGATTTGTGACATTTCATTTAGACACACAATTTCCAATGTTATTAACAAGCTTCAAGGGTAAAGCAAACTCAAGGATGCAACTTACATGGTAAGACTTTGAAATTGTATGTTTGATTACTCCTAAATTTTTTTATTCATGTAAAATTTAATTGAACTTTTACTATGTTATGTTATAGGCAAAAGTCAAATATTGTTTCTTCCGAAGATCAGCCTATTATAAATGATTGTGAGTTCATCCATGTTGAATGTTGGACAAAAGACGATAGCTATAAACATATTATTATGAATCGAGTAGATGGGAAGAGTCATAGTCAAGTATTGGTTTATGATGCAGTTGTAAGAAAACTAACATATGAGGATAAAGATGCAAAAGGAGATATAGTTAACATTTATAAAAAACCACAAGCATTGACTAACTATCTTATAGATCTATGTTCAAATGAAGGAGAACGGGTTTTGGATTTATTCTCAGGTTCAGGTAAGTTTTATTATACAAATTTAAATTTAAATATTGTCTTTTTTACTTTTTATGTCTCCATACTAATTTTCTTACTTATTTCTTTTGTGCTTGATGATTAGGTACAACACTAGCATGTTGCCTACTAAAAGGAAGAAATTGCATTGTCATTGAGAAAGACCTAGTGCGATGAAAATTTATTCAACAAAGAATTAACACTCTAGAATTCCTTCCAGATGCGAAGCAAGAAGTTGGTTTGAGGAAAGGAGATTTTAATGAATCACGTGTGGCAAAAAAAGAAAAGGAACCTCAACCACCATTATATGGAATGATTAGAAATGGACACTTTGGAAGATTTGCTGACATGAAAGATCCATTAGAAGACGAAAATGATCAAAATGAAGAAGAAAATGCTGCGGAAGAAGCCATCAATGCTGTTCTAGATGATGTTGAAGATGTATTAGTTGATATTGTTGATGATGTTTAAGTTATGCTTGCAAACAAAGCTTATTTTTTAGAACTATTAATCAGTTTTACTTGTAATGTTTAGACTTTGATATTTTATGAGAACAACCCTTATTTTTTGCAAAAAACATGTGATTGCTATTATTTTTTGACATAAAATTCAATAAAAATGTTATTTTCTTAAGTTTTTTTGTTAAGATTCTCCCAAAAAATTAGTTTATTTAACATGTTTTTTCCAACAAAAAGTCTATAAAAGTGTATTTTTTTCATTGTATTTATATTGAAAATTTGTAGTTTTTGGTCATATGGTTAAAATATTGGTTTTTTAGCAACAATTATTTGATGTGCATTGAAAAATTATTTAACAATACATAAACATGTAGAAAATATAAACTTTAGAATATTGACCCTTTTTCCATCTTTTATCTATGTGAAAATGTGAAGATATCATTACAAGTTTTTATTTTTTAAAAAAAATATTTTTTTATTTTTAAAACACAAGTACATAAATGCACTTAAAAATAAACATCTCACGGAAGAAGAAGACATTAGAAAATATATAGTGTCAAAATCAATCCTATAAAATAACGTTGGTGATGATACACCACCACTATTCAAAATCGACATAAAAAACATCACATAAAAAAAAAAAAAAAAACAAAATGAAAAAAAATTAAAGTGCCAAAAACATGCTCAATTTTTTTTTTCTTGATTCTCCATCACCACTTTTTCAAAATCAGGTGTTTTTCTTGATACTTCAAAAAGTAGGTAACAATGAGGTTAACTATTTCATCAGTAACAATGTTAAGCAAGGCAATGGATACTTATCACGAATGTATGATTCTTTAGAAGGAAACGGCATTGACAAGGCTATGGAGGACCAAATAGCATAATTAAAAACAGAAGAGGACTCTTCAGAAAATGGGTTACTGAAGGAATTTGGAATCCAGATGAGCTATATTGTCTCTCTGATTCAAGCAAGGCTATGGAGAACCAAATAGCAAAATTAAAAACAAAAGAAGACTCTTCAAAAAATGGGTTACTCAAGGATTTTGGAATCTAGATGCACTACATTATCTCACTAATTCAAGCAAGCGCTCAAAAAGAGACAGACAATAGTGATATAGAGATCATTTATTCATAAACAAGAGAGCTAGAATTATAACACGAGATAGATTTATGGGAAGAGAAACATTCCAATTGTAAGGAGGAGTCAAAGTTACATGAGTAGTATTTCACAGATAATTTGTTCCATATCAATTACTCAATATGGATATTTTTATTTGAGGTCTAGTAAACATAATTCTCCACCCGTTGTTCTAGATGATCAGTTGGAGCCAAGAAAGTTCCTACTACCTCTTCTTTCTTATATGCTATTCTTTCCTATACCACAACCTTACGACGTTTCCTTTGCAACATGTGGTGCAATTGCTAGTATAAAAAATTAAAAAATATATATTTTTTTCATCTTTGGGATACAATAGCACAATAGAGGAAGCAATTCTTGATGTTAGAGTTCTGGATGTAGAGTACGTGGAGAAGAAGAATCTAGATTTCTTCTCAAAGATAAAGAAGTCTTCAATTCATCTACTCTGGTTTTCACCCCCTCATTGTTATGGCCACTAATATTATGGTCAAACGAAAGCCTTTATATTCGTCCACAATATTTTGAGCACACTCCTCTATATTCTGAGCACATGGATAACAGTTTTCCTGACTCTTCTTCTGTTGTCACAGCTGGAATCGGATCTGTGTTGACAATGTGACCAGCACTAGCAAACATTGAAAACTCTCTTTGAAGACCTTGAGAGAGGTAATTAAAACATAACTTCCTTTCCTTAACTTGTTTAGGGGGTCTTGTTGGCTTCTCCATGAGACAGTCGAGATGCAGTTGTCATTGTGATGGACTGAAGCGCTGGAGTAATGCTCTTTGCTTCTATAAGGGAACCATGCAGCAATTGCAACCAAATATTGAGGGGCCAAAAAAGCAAGTGTGATTGAAGTTTGAGAGGGAGGGAGAGGAATGGAGTGTAGCTAAATTGAAAATTTTCTTCTATTATAGTTATAGTTGTTGAAAACATTTGCACCACTCTACAATGAAATCTAACAGGAATTGCAAAAAAAGACATTTTCCAATTATGTTATTCCAAAACATAAGAAATAGGAAAGATATAAAAAAAATAACTCTTTGAACAAACCAATCAACATTCATCAAAAGTTGAATGGAGAGGCAACAAAAGAACTGAGAAAATTGAACCCTTCAACAATTTCTATAAGTACACATGAAATTATACTTTTACTTCTCCATATATAATTGTTTTTTCATTTTTTTCCATTTTCACATATACTTATCCTCCTTTATAAATACATAGAAGGAACATTGACAGTTGCAAGCATTCTCTACTTTATTTGAACCACTTTATGGTGAACGCAATTCGTCAATACGACCTTTTACAATGATAGAGGTACAATGGTTAATTGTCTAAAGTGCAATAAAAAATTTGTGTTTTTCTATTCACAATGTCTTGATTGCATCATGAGGGCTAACAACAACACTAGCTTACAGTGTTGTATCAAAAATAAATTACTCTTGAAAGAGTTAGCTCCCAACTTAGCAGAAATGTCTTTTGAAGATTATCTTCAGAAAAAACAAGCAACCATGTATATGCTAAGAAATCTCAAAATACAGGGCAGATTTACAATCAAAGAGGGACAACTAGATCCAATGGCAGCTGAACCAAAGCTAGGTATTATTCTAAATAATCTTCATGTTTGAGCTATAAAGTACATATATGCAATTTAAATTATGTTATTCAACATAGTCAATTTGTACTAAAATTTCTTTTTGTTTACAAGTCCAGTTCTTTTGCACAAATTAGCTACAACAAGAACACATTGTAATCAAGATATCAGTCCAATGCTCTTCTAAATTTTTGTGCCAAGTTGTACCAATTAGATCCTCCTCTATTGACCACTAACACATATGTACAATTTTGTTAAAAAAGAAAGTATACAAATGCACACATGAAAGCAATGACTTTTTTTATAAAAACAGTGACTGTGAACAAGATATGGTTAAACTGTGTGTATTCTATTCACCTAATACAACAATCCTTTATTTTCATTGCTAGTTGTATATGAAATATAGATTTAAGTACCAAGGGCTTAAATGCTCCAGTTTTTTTTGCTCTGCATCTTTGGCTGTGAATTCTTTTTTGTTATTGGTCCAAGATATTAAAACCAAAACTCAAGGTGGATTTGAACCAATTAATTAGCTTAGTTGTATATTTCAAGCAAACCAAATTTCCAATTGTCTACAATCTGTGCTGAGTGTGCTGAGTGGGTTGTTAATTAGAAATTAGATATGTATTTAGTTAATTTCCTTGGCTGTAGTAGATTATTTTTCATGGTCAAAGAAACACCATCCATTCAAGTACATGGTGGAGGACATTGCCAATTATAAGAGCCTTCATATAGCGCTAGCATTTTTATGTGTTTATACTTGGTATATTTTTCGTTCAATTATTGGCAACATGGAGATACTAGTTATATTTTTCCTCCAATTGTTCGCAATACAGATATATTGGTTGTTGCTCTTACGCTAGAAACGCTACAAGAAGTCGACTTCAATGCTCTGTTTTCAAAGCTGATAGGCCTCATTCATTTCTCCACCCCAAAGACACTAAACCCTGAGTAACATAGGGGTTTTCAAAGTTCAGAGTAATCCGATTTGTATTATCCCTTTTACCAGCTTGAAACACTGGAATTTTCACAACTTCAGTCGTGTAGGACCTCTGAACCTGCCAATTCTCTTGGTACCATTCTCTTGGTACGGAACCCGTTTCTTGGAACCTGAGAAATAGACAAGCCCTAACATGATGATTTATCCTCTTTCAACTCACACTCCTCAATTCCAACCTTCTCTTGGTACAAAACCTCAGAAACAGACAAGCCCTGACAGATGATTTATCCTCTTTCTGCCCACACTCCTTAATTCCAACCTTCTCTGTCGTGTTTTCCCCTTCGCCATTCAAAAATCCGAGGTCACGAAATCCCAATTCATGTGAAAAAAAACTGTGGAGAGCTTTAGTTTTAGCATTGGATATCTGCTCCTATTTCTTTTCAGTCTCTGTGTTATGCTGGGCAGGGTTCAGTCAATCACAGTCACCGGTCAAGATAATTTTGGATATGATTTTCTTCCCACAAGCATATCTTCCCTTATATATTTGCATAATTGTAACTGTATGACAGAGGTAATTTCTAACTTATTTCAATTTGTATGAACTATCAATTGACGCCATTCATTTAGCGAGCTACAGTCAAGACACTAACTAGATCTTAGCTCGTTTCTACAAGTTCGTTTTCATGTACTATGAGTCGAACTTTATTTGCATGTGGTGAGAAATCATGACAAATTTTATTCATTTCCAACTCCAGCTATAATTTGCAGCGTGCAGAAATTAAAAAAAATTATTATCAAACTTGAATTTTAATGATTCAAGACTGCATGTTTCAATCACCAGGGTTTAATATTACTTGTGAAGCCAAGGAACAAACTGGTTCCTAACGATATCGTATATAGCAAGTATCTCAATCAATCAAGTAACACAAATTATCTTATTATTGAAAAAGAAAAAAAAAAAAGGAATAATCAAAACTCAAGTGAATGACATTAATTATAAGATTTGTTTCAATCTAGTTTTTGAAATAATCTATTTAGTTAAGAAATGATAGAGAAAATAGAAGCTTTTATTGTAAAACTCCAACCAAAAAAAACTTATACAAAAACCAGATAAAAAAATAGCTGGTCCCCTACACTATTTTTAATTCCTTAAAAATACTATTTTTCTTTTTTTTTCTTTTTCTTAATTTGTTTTCAATATAACCTCTTAAAAATAAACTTTCAAGTTAGGAGATATAAACTTTTATGTGAAGATATGACTTTTACTATTGCTTGCTCTGGAAGACTGAAAAGTTAAGGTTAATTTTAGGTAGCTTTACATCTTACATTTGGTAACCTATCCTTTAAACTATCCAATTAACTTCTCATCTCGGAATTAATTTTATAGCTTAATACTTTAGAATGTTAATATTTCAACTAACCACCAATTAACTTCTCATCTCGGAATTAATTTTATAGCTTAATTTTCTTAAATACTATCATCGAAACGATCAAACTCTATTTTTAAATTATTATTGAGAAAATCGGAAGAATAATAAATTATCATGTGGGAAATTTGTTTTATAATTTAATCTTCTTAACTAGATTATCGAAATGATCAAATTTTTTCCTCTTTAAATTATTATTGAGAAAATTGGAAGAATAATAATGATTAAATTTTTTCCTCTTTAAATTATTATTGAGAAAATTGGAAATAAAAAATCATGATAGAATTTGTTTAAAAAATTATATAATTCTAAAATTTGGTGGGAATGCAGGACAATTATAAGAATGTTTGGGTGGGTAGAGTGGCCCAATTCACTAAGGGCTTTGTATATGTTAGTAAGCTATTGAATATGGCTTTCTATGGCTTTTCTTTTAAGGGTTTACTAGTATTTGGGAATTTGCTGAGGGCTCTGAGCATGCCCATAGGAAGTGGAATAGGGTTGTTTGTGGGTTTTATACTTGGATTGTTTCAGTATTATGGAGTTGTACATTTGGGTTTCTCTGTTGCGCCTTAATGCCAACAGATCTGGTTTCCTTTGGGGAGGTTGAGGTCTAAGTATAACTTTTGTATCGATGTTGCCCCGTTTTTAAATTAATAGAAAATGAAAAGGATCTACTAAGCTTACAAAAAAAAATATATATATATATATATATATATATATATATATATATATATATATATATATTTCATTTGGTTTGGTTTCTTAATGTAAATAATAATGATAAAAAATAATATTTACTCATTTCAAGATTCATATAATTAGTAATGTTGAATTTTAAGTTTATCAGTTTTTGGATTTTATGTAATTATTCATGTAAGTAGTAATTTTTAAATTATTATATTTCACTTTGTAGTTAATGTATGTAATTGATATCTAATTAATGTGCTAATTCACTATCTAAATTTAGTACATAGGATTAGTTAAAGGTAGATCAAATTCTCATCATAAGAATTTTGACATTGTCATTTAAAGTTATTCAATATGTTAAAAGATCCAGTAATAAGAAGGAAAAGACAAGAATGGCTAGATTGGTTATTCTACACGGCACACTTGTGGCCCTTAAAATAAATAAATATACATGATAGACATTTACTAGAGCATGATAGACATCCTGCTTCATAGGAATGAATCCAAGGATGAAATTAATTTAGTATTGAATAACATGTTTTTTTTTAAGGAAATAAATAAGATATAATATATGAAAGAAAGACTCAGGTTTTACATTGGGCAACCACAACCGACACTTTGTTAAATGTCATATAGATCTTTTATTGTTCTTCATTTTAATTTACTTATATTTAAACTAAACAACTAGGAATAATTACTATGTTGCACTTGTTAATATTGGATTGAATAAGTATTATGATTATATGTTTTGATATTAAAAAAGAAAAAAAATATAAATTATAAATTAAATATTATTATTATTTTTTAATATTTTTTAATTATTGATATAATATATAGAGCTTTTATTATAATTAATTTCATTTAATTTAAATATAAGAATTCAAAATAATTTTCATTTAATTAAGATATAGGAATTTAATCATACATTGAAATCAAATAATAACATGATTGACTTTGGCAAGAGACTAGATATTGAATTTAATTCTTTCAAGAGACTAGATCTTGAAGAAATGTGTGAACCATGTTTTAATTGAGTAAGTAAGATAGTAATGCCTAGATTTTCAAATGAGTAGGTATGGGAATACTTCAGTGTGTAGTTTGGCTTGCAATTGATTTGATCAATATTGTCAAGGATTCCAAGGTTGTCATTGAATGGGTTCACGGGATGAACTTCCTAGAGGTCCCTCTCCTTCACCATTGGATGGGAAATATTATCACTCTCCTTCCTTCTTTCATTAACATCAACTTCTTTCATGCGTATCTTGAGTAAAATATGGATGTGGATGCCCTATCCATGCGAGGAATCCCTCTCCATCTTGGGCTGATGTTTTTTTTATTTTATGCTTGAAGGTTTTGTTCGTGATTTGGGCTCCTTCAAAATCTAGCTCGGCATGGTTTTTGATTTGGTCTCTTCTTGCCTTATGCCTGAGATGTGCTATTTGCCTTCTCATTTTTCCCCGTGGATGGGCTCGGTTTTGTTTTACTTTCAAGATATATTGTAGATGTTTTCCTTGTTTTCTCTTTTGGTTTTAACTGTATCTCTGTGGCATATTTTGTTTTCCCTAAGATGTATGTGGACACTGTCCTATCTCTCTATCAGATGTATGTAAACTCCTCTTTAATCTTTAATGAAGGTGTAATGTTTCTTTCCGTTGAAAAAAAGAAAGAAAATGATGTTAATTTGTAATTATGTAGGAAAAATAAATGGTAATTGACATGTTTAAAAGGGATTTAAAAGGAATAAGTGAACATTGTGAAGCAATATACAATCGAATTTTGTTGTAAATATGAATTAAAACATATGTTTAGTGAATAAGTACCTTAAGCACAAAAAAATAGACATTAATCAAACTAAAAGGTAAGAAATTAAAGTCAAGATGTCACATTTATTGCAACAAATTTACAAATGACATTTCACAAGATGGGAAAGAAAAAACAATAATAAATGCATTTGAATGATAAAGATAAACAATTTTTCATATATATATATATATATATAACATTTTTGAAACAAAAAAATCGAAATGGTCATAAATAAAGTGAAATAGTAATATTTATCTATTTTTAATTTTCTTATTTTTATGTAATTATTTTGGATTTATAATCTATATATTATAAATATTTGAGAATATTATGGTAATATACATACACTAAATAACACAACAATTTTGTATAATGATTAAATCATAAAAAATTTATTTAATAATTATTCTAATTAAAATAATAATTACTTTATTAATTGATATAAAATGAAAATACTCAATAAATAATGTATAGAACTATTACTAAAATGAGCCTTTATTATCTAGGCAAGGAATAAGTGCACATCATAAAGATAAACACATCGATGTTATGATGCTTATCCAACACTATCAATTTTCTCTTGACTATAGAACCAATATAGTCAATGTTTTTAAGTGTGTTATACAATAGTGCTATGACATAAACTTAGAGCACTTGTGCTAAAAAAATGTAGTAGTGTGCTAGTGCTATATGATGACAGCAAAGCAATGATCCATTAATATATAGTTAGTAACACAAGGGTTGTGGCTTTTTATCCAAGTCACATGGAATGGTGTGTTTGCTTAAAAAATGCATTGATGCAAGGTGGTAAGATGGTATCATCTACAGCTAACACTCAAAAGTGGCAACATGTTTCCACAATGTGTCCATATAGAATCCACCTATTTTGATGAAGTACATCAATGCTTTACTATAAATTAAATACATATTGTACATTAATGAACAAAATTGTTTTAAGTGCACCAAGACATTTTTTAAAAGCTTTCATCTATTGAAAACAAAGAGAGTCTAGATTTGAGATATATTATGCATCATCATCCATTTATCCTACATATTGCAATAGTGGGCTAGAGAGAAACCTCTTGTATGTTAGGGCATCATAAAGGTATCTTAAGATTTTGCACAGTCAAAAGTAGAGTGGATGGAGCTTGGATCAATGCCATCAACCTTACAAATTTAAATCTTATGAATAAGGTATCCTTCTATGTGGTTGAGATTTAAGCCTATTATACATGGGATTAAATTTAGTGAAAATTGTGTGTATTCAAATTATATATAAAAAAATTAATTTGCAACCAACCTATTTGTATATCTACTATTTGTGAGGGGGGGCGGGGGGGTGGGGTGGCGGCGACATTGGAAGGCATAAGAACTAAAGAATGGTATTAATGTGAGCACAACAAAAACCTTAACTAAATCGTCTTTTAAAACCTCCACTATGCATAAGAGAGGTTTTAAACAACGTTTTTTGAATATATGATTTATATGTTAACATTGAACATATCTTCAAAAAACTTTGCTAAATGTGTTTTTCATAATAATTTTGAGATAATAAAGTTGAAGAAGAATAGGTCATGATAGAAAAATAATATTTTCCCCTTATGATTGGAAGAGATTTGTGAGTATGGTAAATCTAAATGCAAAATTATATATAATATTATATTATAAGAAATTTCAAAAGTTTCAAAATGAGCAATAAAGAAGTCATTAAGTTGCATGGGAACCATATTGTGGTTTAGGCAGAAATTAGTGGTCACTACGTTTTTATGAATTTTTGTTAGTTTAAAGAAATATTGGGGAGATAGCAAAGGTTCATCAATGATTTGCATCTGTTAGTTTAAAGAAATTTTAGGGAGATAGTAAAGGTTCATTAACGATTTTTTTTGTTTTTTAGGAATGTTAATGGGATTTAAAGAGTCATGAATTTTATACGTGCATTGTTGTATTATTTTTTAGAGTGTTTAAAGTGAATCATAAAATAGGTCGTTGAAAATGTTTTAGATTATTTAAATTGAATCATAAAATAGGTCGTTGAAAATGCATATAGTACCACATTAAAGAAATGGCATGGTTAGGTTTTTTCGTGAGTTACAATTGTTTCATTTTCAACTAGATTTCTTGTAATTTTAATATATCTATGTGTTGTCTGTTGGTGTAAAGAGAAATTTATAACAATTTGATTTGAAATTGATTTTTAGAAGGGAAGATTTCATTGAGTTATTAAGAGACACAAAAGGTGAGAGTGAGAAATTCATCTTATATTTACCACCTTTTTTACAAGAAAATTACATGTTTATGGTAATTTTTTGATTTAAAATATATTGTAATACTTATATTATAATTTCATTATGTATATTTTACTTGTGGATTTCAAATTGGAGAACACAATTAGATGTTTCACCAAAAAAATTCGAAAAAATTATAATTTTATTGGCATTTGTAAAACAAAGCCTTAATTTAGATGACATGAGATCATAATAAATTGTATTCAATAACATTTTTCAACATGTTCTTCTTTGCATCTCTTTATTAATGCTATGTAACAACATAAATGGTGTGCAAACTTCTTAATGTCTAGGTTCAATTTAGGGTGAAAATTGACAAAAAAATATGATCTAATATGTATTGTTTCACATTTATGAGTACATGTAATTTATTGCATCACTATGATTCATTAGATGCTAATAGTATTCCCAAATCAATTGGGACATGTGGCTATTAGGTAAAGTTATGCTTAATTTATACTTTGTAGTTGCTTTAGTGAGTTACATGAGGTAATGTATATTTACGAGTGTCATAGCTCTTATATTAGCATAGATATTTCTTAACTTAAGGTTACTCAAGTGTCAAGTGTTGAGTATGATTAAATCCCTTGAGATGAAAACCATTCCTTGAGGTACATTGTTTGTACCTAAAAGGATTTGATTCATCTTGATCCTTTATATAGCTAATATTAAGATGGATAAAACCATATCAAGATCACATAGAGAGAATTTCAATCCCTTAATCAATCAATTGAATTTTCTTGATCCTAGCTAACCTTCACATTTGACCTTAACGTGAATGAAATCAATAATCGTTGTAACAGACCCAAGTTAAAAGTTCATGTAATAAAAGTTAATAAAGGAAAAAATAATACCACGTGCAAGGGACACTTATTCGAAGCTGAATGTTGGAAAAAACATCCTAGTAGGTGTTCATTTAGGATATTTATGGCTAAGGGGAAATTGAAAAAGGAAATGGAAAAGGAAAAGAAAAGAAACAAAATGGCACAATTGTTCATAAAAATAATGGAAACTAGGAGAAAAGGAAGGTGAAAGGTCATAGGTTTCATGTGAGGAGGAAAATGAAGAAAATAGAGGCAGCATTGATAAAAAGGCTTATGAGGATCAGTTGGCAAGATTTTTAGTAAGCCTTTTGTTAGCTCATTTTCAAAATTACACTTAGAGAGGAGAAGAGCACCAAGAGGAGAAAGAGATCAAACAAGAAAAGGAAGGAAAATCAAGCAAAGGAAAAAAAAGGAAAGGAAAACAAAGTAAAGATCAAGCAAGGAAGAGCAGGATAAAGCAGCTTCAGCAAGAATACTTGCAAGTAACCGATTGCATGTATGATTTCCTAGTTGGTTTTGACATGCATGGTATGGGCATGTTGGTATTTGGTTTTTTTTTTGTCGGTGGGATGGTGTTGTCAGGTTTTAATTGTGGTTTTCAGCCTTGAATTTTTCCGAATAGGCATGGTGTGATGGGATTGTTCTCGGTTTTGAGCTTAAGAATTTTCGGATGATTTCTAAATATGAGGCGCAGGTGGTCTCGATAACATTCCCAAAGGCCTAGGAATCCCTTGACTGATTTTGGGGGATACACGGTAAATCCTGAGGGTGGTGTCTCAATAAAGGCCTAGTGATCCGGTGTGGATTACAGTAAAGCCTAGAGACAAGGAGATGGAAAATTCCTTAAGGATATTGATGAGATCTAGAGGCATTCCAAGCTCATTTTGGTTTTGTGATCTCAGTATAGGTTTAGGTGAGATCACAATATGGTGAGGGTGGAGGTGGTTTAACCTATAAATTCCCTTGCTTGTTTTTGGATTGGTTTATCCATGAGATCCCACATTCATGCTTGTAATATGGTACAGGGGTGACTGGCTGAAAAAAAATATTTGCTTCAGCCATGTCTTTGGTTGGGTGGTACGTGGAAGTCCAGAACCTCGTTGGCTCTTGCCTATGTTTAATGTAAGCTAATCTCTCTTGATCTTGTGCTTGCTATTATGTGGCTTTAATGGTTTTTATATTATGGTTATTTCTGTGGTTATATGTTAGTTGTAAGCATGGTTATGTGGTTGTTTTTAGTCATGGTTTACTTCATGTTTTTACTTGTAACTGAAAATAATGATGCAAGTCCTAATTAATGTTAACACAGCTAATGAGAGAGGGTGGTGATCCTTCTTGATAAGTTTCATATGAAATTCCAGTCCTTCATGTTCAATATTGTATTCATGACCTATAGATTGCATTGTTGCCACGTGTTTGACAGAATGTCAGTCCTGGTTGGGGATGGTCAGGCCTAGTCCTAGTGTCAATTTTGGTTTACAATCATTATCCTTGTGTAATTAATGACTTCTCAAAGTTACAGGGATTTCTAGGTAGAGGTCTAGCCCCAACCCTGGAATCTAGCCTCAAAATTCACAATTGTTGGCACAAAACTGAGTAAAATAGTCTACAGGTGCACTGATGCAGTCTTATGCATGCGACTGGGAGGTTACAGTCATACTGATGCCTTGTTAAGGGAGCGACTAGGGGTAAAACTCAAGGAAAATTCAGGTTGGCTTAGGGCATGGACAACTGGATGGGTTGGGTTACTCTTGGAGGGTCCTATGGCACCTAAGGGAATTCAGTAATATTTATTTGTTGGCTCCATTTCCTTAAGGTAACCTAGGAGATTGAGTCTGGTCATGACAACCCCTCATCTCATGTTTACCCCGAATAATCCAGTGAAAGTGGGTAGATGTGAGGGGAGGTGTGTGTTAGAGGTGGTATTAGTGTATAATTAAAATACTTGGACTGAATGGGATCACTGGTACAAAATGGTTAATTAATTACTAAAAAAACGACTAAATTTTGCATATAAATGACCATTTTTCAGTTAGTGACCAGTAGTAGCTAATTTACAGTATCTGATAATGAAACTAACTTTTAGTCATTTTTAACTTAGTCAATCAAGGGCATCTCTATCAAAGCAATATTATATCACATGCGTTCATATTGGGGTAAATTTTTTTAGAAAAACCCAAAACATTATATTGGATATATAACTAAGGGTTAGAAGGTTTTTCTTTATTACATATAGAATATAAATATTTTAAGGTATTTTTTATTTATTTTTTAGGCCAAATGGGCTTGTTTTGCGAGTTTGGAAAAATAAAAAGAGCACCGACCGAGTGTGAGGCATCTTTCGCATTCGAGAACCATTGGAGCAAGAGTTTTGGCCAACTGAACATTTCTTGTGTGCTTGAACCTACCTGGTACTGAGAAGCCAACACCATTGGAGCAAGAGGTTTGGTCCACTGAACATTTCTCATGCACAGATCTGAGCATGTGAACCTGCCTGGTACTGAGTGGCCAACACCATTGGAGCAAGAGGTTTTTCCGACTAAACATTTCTTGTGCGCGGATCTGAGCATGTGAACCTGCCTAGTACTGAGTGGCCAACACCATTAGAGCAAGAGGTTTGGTCGACTGAACATTTCTTTTGTTCAGATCTAAGCATGTGAACCTACTTGGTACTTAGCGTCCATATGCGGGAGGAGGGATCACTGAGAGAAAGGAGAGACAGACCCCTCCATTGGTAGACTAGGGGCAAGTGAACGACTTTTCTTTATGGATGGCATTTCTCAGGCGGGATTCGGATGAAACAGAATTAGTTAGTTGGATTAGTTAATCGAATAGAGAAATTATTTTGTGAGGAAGGGGTGAGGACAACCAGAAGCCTTGACCCTATAACCTTGAACCTATCAACGTTAGCCTTAAGCGAAGCCTTCCTGTGACAGATCTGAGCATTCGACATAGCATTCGAGAAAAGAGGGCAAGAGGATTTGACTGAGAAAGAGCATGCATTCGACAAACATTGTGAGAGAGGGAAAGAGTATTCATGTTTTCATATGAGCTTTGTTTTCATTTCGTATCACGAGGGCAACAAGGGGACCTCCAACACTAGAGGTTAGTCATGGTGAACCTACGGAGAATAATGTGATAAAACCTTACTATTTTTGTGCCTGGATGCTAGGGTTTATTTTAGCAAACAATGTTGTGTTTGAAACTAGGTTATCTTGTAAGGTGTAGTAACTATTGCTACGGGCATGATTCTTCTTGGTTTTTTTTAAGTTCTTGTTCAATCGTTTTTCATAAATATGAGTATTATTGAAGGATAAATGCAACAATTATTTTGGAGAGAAATAGTTGTGCAATATTTGTTTGAGTACTATTTATCTCCTTTTTTCATTTTCGTGCTATGTCAAAAATTACATTCAATTAGAACTTTCACCTTCAATTATATTTGGAGCTCCTATGAGAATGTTGGTTAAATCTTAGTAGAGTTATTGCTTCTCACTAGGTAAATAATTTTCTATACATTGCTGGAATTTTTGTCTACAACATCCTTATAGAATTTCTGGTTTACCTGTAAGTCGTATAATTTTCAATTACAATGGCTATAACGAGACAGGAAAATATATGTAATTGTATTTTCAGAGTAATCTCTCTAAGTTTATTCATTAACGATTATGCGTGTAGCAAGCCCTCATTCTTTGAACATTACAGTATAGCCTTTGGGGCATCCATCCATTTTTATGGACTCTTTAAATATTTCTTATAGTGCCGATGAATCTTAGTTCTCTTCAATCCTAGGCATAATGAGTATAACTGGGGGACCTTAATTCTGCATTCTCTTCTTAACCTTGAGGTATATGAGGTATCATATTTTACATTTGGAGAGTTAAAGACGATGTTTGAGTCAATCATTCTATAGATGGGCAAGGCAGCCATACCTCAAAGAAACTTCTTAAATCACTTCAAGATTCCTCTCTAAAAGGAAGAATTTAAATTTTAAAATTTGAAGTTGATTTATCTGTGAAAATTGAACATATTGGCAGTCAAAGCAATCTTTGGAAGGGTTAAAGCATTGCAATTTTCTAATTTAGGATATATGAGATTAACCTTGGATGCTTTGGGGCTTTAATATTTTTTGGTCATTAATTATTCTTGACTATGATATATTACTTTCTCTCTGCATTTATGTTAGAATTTCCATCTTAGCTGGAACTAGTTTTTTTGTGCTTGTCATTTTACCTAGAACTGACCTTATGTCCCAACATTGTTATTATACTTATATTTGTTTCTATGTTTGAAAAACTACAGAGATTTACTAGGGACTATTGTTTGGTAACATCGATACATGGATGACTAGTGTTTCCTTGTATAAGTTCTAGTATTAATATCGTTTTCCCTAGACATTATGCTATCATTGTCCCTATAAATTATGCTATGCCCTCTTTAAGGACAGTGCAACTAATAGTTTGCACCATTACTTTGTTCTATCTACATATGCCTTTCTAAGGACATTGCAGTGGTTAGTTTTCTCATACACATGTATACATCATAATAGAGAAGACCATACCAAATTAATGGTTGTAGCTATACTTGATTGTCTTACATAGACATCAAGAGAAACTAAAGACTATGCAATTTGTGTAGCCTCAAATTGCATTGTCATAACATATTTCCATTCAAATATGTGTTTTCCCACCATAATATTATAGGTTAATTGCTACATGTTATTTCATCATGAAGTTTTGCTGCAAACTAATGGTATGTAAACTCAATCTGTTGTCATTATGTATTCATGATGGGGCATGATATCAAGTGTGATAGTTTATCTCAACCATTGACAAGACATATTTCTTTAACTGGTTGTGCATGATGTTATATGTGATTGTAACACCGAGCATAGTATGATTGTGGCTTATTATAAATATGTTTCTAGTGTTTCCTTGTATAATTTCTTGTATTGTTACTATTGTCCCTAGATATTATTCTATCGATGTCCCTAGAAATTATGTTATGCCCTCTTTAAGGATGGTGCAACTGATAGTTTTCTCTATTAATTTGTTCTATCTACGTATGCCTTTCTAAGGAAATTGCAGTGGTTAGTTTTCTCATGCACATGTATACAACAAAATAGAGAATACCATACCAAATTAATGGTTGTAGCTACACTTGAATGTCTTACACAGACATCAAGAGAAACTAAAGACTATGCAATTTGTGTATCCTCAAATTGCATTGTCATAACATATTTCCATTCAAATATGTGTTGTCCCACCATAATATTTTGGTTAATTGGTACGTGTTATTTCATCATGAAATTTTGCTACAAACTAATGGTATGTAAACTCAATATGTTGTCATTATGTATTCATGATGGGGCATGATATCAAGTGTGATAGTTTATCTCAACCATTGACAAGACACATTTCTTTAACTGGTTGTGCATGATGTTATACGTGATTGTAACACTGAGCATAGTATGACTGTGGCTTATTATAAATATGTTTCTAGTGTTTCCTTGTATAAGTTCTAGTATTTCTACCGTTGCCCCTAGATATTATGCTATCGATGTCCCTAGAAATTATGCTATGCCCTCTTTAAAGATGGTGCAACTGATTGTTTTCTCCGTTACTTTGTTCTATCTACGTATGCCTTTCTAAGGACATTTCAGTGGTTATTTTTCTCATGCACATGTATACAGCAGAATAGAGAATACCATACCAAATTAATGGTTGTAGCTATACTTCATTGTCTTACATAGACATTAAGAGAAACTAAAGACTATGCAATTTGTGTAGCCTCAAATTACATTATCATAACATATTTCCATTCAAATATGTGTTGTCCCACCATAATATTTTGGTTAATTTGTATGTGTTATTTCATCATGAATTTTTGCTACAAACTAATGGTATGTAAACTCAATATGTTGTCATTATGTATTCATGATGGGGCATGATATCAAGTGTGACAGTTTATCTCAACCATTGAAAAGACATATTTCTTTAACTGGTTGTGCATGATGTTATATGTGATTGTAACACTGAGCATAGTATGATTGTGGCTTATTCTAAATATGTTTCTAGTGTTTCTTTGTATAAGTTTCGGTATTACTACCGTTGTCCCTAGATATTATGCTATCGATCTCCCTAGAAGTTATGTTATGCCCTCTTTAAGGACGGTGCAACTGATAGTTTACTCCATTACTTTGTTCTATCTATGTATGCCTTTCTAAGGACATTGCAATGGTTAGTTTTCTCATGCACATGTATACAACAAAATAGATAAGACCATACTAAATTAATGGTTGTAGCTATACTTAAATGTCTTACATAGACATCAAGAGAAACTAAAGACTATGCAATTTGTGTAGCCTCAAATTGCATTGTCATAACATATTTTCATTCAAATATGTGTTGTCCCACCATAACATTTTGGTTAATTGCTACGTGTTATTTCATCATTAAGTTTTGCTAAAAACTAATGCTATGTAAACTCAATCTGTTCTCATTATGTATTCTTGTTGGGGCATGATATCAAGTGTGATAGTTTATCTCAACCATTGACAAGACATATTTCTTTAACTGGTTGCGCATGATGTTATATGTGATTTTAACACTGAGCATAGTATATTGTTACAAAATTTGCTATCTTTAATTATTCATGTTGGGGCAAGGTGTCATGTGTAATTATCTGTTCCAACATAGTGAATGATGTAACACTGAGAATAGTATATTGTTACAAAATGTGCCATCATTAATTATTCATGTTGGGGTGAGGTGTTGTGTGTAATTTTTCATTCCAACATAGGGTATGGTGTAACATGTGCATCCTTTGATTCATTACGGAGCAGAATGCATTGTTAGAATACCATGTTGTTATGTGTTCTGTTACTTACGTTGGTTTGCCCACCATGCATTTAGTAGCTATTATATGTGTTTTAGTAATGTGCATTAAGGTTCTATGAGTACCAAAATTGGTTAAAAAACGATTGTTGTATCTGTTGCACCTCTTTTCCTAGAATTTTTGTTAATTTCTCTTGACCTATTCTCGTTAAGTTCATTTGCACGACTATTGATTATTATTATTATTATTATTATTATTATTATTATTATTATTATTATTATTATTATTATTATATACTAGTGAATAAAACTTAAATATATGGCGGTTGACAAAGTATATAGGTTTCGTGTTTAATGGCATGCTCCCATGTATAGTGATTAATGATGTGTTTGTTGGGTATGTGTTATATTATTTCCATGATTAAGCCCCCCCCTTTGCGCTGGGCACAACGGGGGGGTCACAAGGGGGGCGGTAGCCCCCCCTATCGAGGTCCGGGGCAGCGCCACGGCAAAAAATTTTGGTCCTTAATTTATGGTGGGTAGTCTGTGTCCATGGTTTTGTGCATGGTTTTGCACATGGTATTGGGGCACGATGGTTTTCGGCCCCTAGTATTTTCGTAGATCCTGTCAAGGGAACTATGGTTATGTTCTAATCCAAGGTTTATGGATTGGGGTTTATGTATGCTTCGGCATGTATATATATGTGTTGTAACACTAAAAGGAATATAATGAAAAATCAAGATGGTCGTCCCGATTTGGGATCCAGGGGAAAATCTCTGTGTTTATCTATTTTATGTTTATGCTCTCGCTATTGTTTATTTTCTGTTATAAGATTCATGTGTAGATAATTTCTGTTCAGGGTTAAAACCTACAGTGTTATGCAGCTTAACTCACCACATGGCATGCAATTGCTTTAACTATAGTTTCCTTTCAAGTTGTCCTATCTATAATTTTAACTCATTCTGTAGCAACTGGAGAACACCATTCTCTAACCATAAAATCAGCAAGGTTAAATATCTCAAGTTCAAATCTAGTTGCAATGACATTATGTATATATTTCGTAAGAAATGTGATCTATATGTGAAATTATGCATATATTTCATAAGAAATGTGATCCTTTGAATGGGAAAGAAGGATGGTCAATGATGTTTTCATTGCTAGTGTTTAACATTTCCATAAGAAATGTGATCTCGTGAATAGAAAAGATAGCTGGTTAAGGATGCTTGCATTGCTGGTGTATAACATTTTCATCAGAAGTCAAATTTTTAATGTATTAGATGTAAAGTCTGTGGCATATTATCTTCCAATGAGGGGATTTGGTTGATATTTTAGTCATATCCAATATATGGATGCTAGAAACAAATTTTTTACAAATAAACGAACTCCAACATTGTCACAACTGAGCATACCAAAATCAGATTGCCACAAGAAAATAGAGTCATCACTCACAACAGATTGAGTAGTTAGAGCCTAAGGATAATAAGGTCAAGAAGGACAATTCTACGATTAAGATGTATAAGAGGGACCACCATACTAATATAATCATTGATATGTACACTTTATGACTAGAGGGAAATTCATAACCCAAGTTTTAGATTACATGAAATCTGCACTCATCGAGGTTTTAACCTGGACTATTTTTTCTGGTTGTAGCATAGAGTTGAGTCAAGATGTGGTTGTAGCACTTTTTTCATCATCCCATGAATGCTGCAAGGCCATTGGTAAAATTGAATGGCATCAATGGCCATGCAAGTATTCCTTGTCACATCTTCAAGGATGTCTTCCACATAACCTGTGTCTTGATACATATTTGATGATAACTAGACTTGAGGTTGATCTTACTGAAATATTTGTCTCCCTAAAGTTGAGTTAGTAGGTTTTCAATGTGTGATAATGGACATTAGTTCTTTATTATGATTATGCTAAAGATTATATGGTCCACACACATTCGCCATGTGCCATTGTTCTTTGAAACTAGAACTATGGTGGATCCACAAGGTAGTTCCAAAAACATAGAGATCAAGCATTGTCCTTACCCATTGGTAGCTCCAAAAATATTAAAAAAAAAATTATTTATCTCTCACAAGCCCTAGATATTAGCACACAATAAATTGAATAAAATCCATTTCATACTAGCAAACAGTAAAAGCTATGATGGTTTGGTTTTGACCACTTTAGGACACAAAATAAATTATGTAAATAAGGCCAAATTTGAGGCAGATTTAGGGCCTAATATTGCTTATAATTTTGTCAATGTTTGACTCAATAAATCAACTCTCAAATCTGTTTTAGCACTCTTTTTTATTTCTGGTTTTAGTACCATTTGAGGAATCCATCGATAGTACATTTTGAATCAAGGTGTTTCATCGCAATGGTAAGAGTTATTCATGTTTTTTGGAACTTTGAATTGAAAGTGCATACGTTGCTTCCTTTCTCTTTTTTTCATAATAAACCAATATGTTTGTGGAATTTTACTTACTTTTTCATTCATTTATGTGCAAAAACATATGGACTTGTCTTATAAAATTGCTACCGATGAAGAGAAATTTGTCATAGGCATTGTTAGGTGTCGAGAAGGTTGTACATTTGCTAAAATCTGTGATGAAATTATGGATGATGGAATCGTTGAATATCGTTTGATTTTATCCAAGATGGATTACCTCAAATCCAAAGAAAAATAAGAAATGGAAAGTTTATACAACACGTTTAGGCTTCAAGAGGAAACTAGGCACATTTGATGTGGAAACAAAGGGTTCAAATACAGTGGAAACAATACCAATATTTGAAAACATTGAAGAGAATGTGGAGGAACCTATGCATAAAAAACAAAGATTTGAAAATTTTCCTTTGTCCATGGAAGAAGCCGCCATTGTTGATACTTGTGTATTGGCATCTTGGGAAAAAAAGTGAAAATTTTAGTGGAAGAGTTTGTCAATGATAAACTTACTCTAAAAGTATATTCAGAAAAGGGAGAATCTAAAATAAAGATCCATTGTGAAATTTGTGGCATTGATAATGGAACAGGTGATGTATCCTTGGCTGCGCAAATAATGCGCAACTTCAAAAACCATCATATGAAAATAACATCCCATCAACAATTCCTTTCAATGCCAAGTGGTACTGAAATTCTTTCATGTAAAAAAGTACAACAAACAATGATGGTTGGAGATCAATTTCATATTGATCAATAAATTAAAATTCTAGATGATTTCAACAAGACACAAGAGCCTAATTTGTTCAAGGTGGTGGAAGCAACACTTGTAGACTATAAGGACATGAAAAAAATGAGAGTTGAATGTAAACGATGCAGTAAATGGTTTTTTTTAGTGCCGAAAAGTGGTAATATTGTCAGTTCTATAAATGAACACATAAAATCAAAGAAGCACACTGCTACTACTACAAATGAGGCTTCACATCAGGACACTGGGTTAAGGCGTGGCACAGTTGGGAGACCTAAGAAGCCTACTAATGATAAGTCCCAAAAAATTTTGACTAGGTTCTTAGTGCCATCATCACTATCAGTATTACATAGGGGTTCTACAAGTGCAAATCCTTCTACTTCAGGTGCGTTGATTAGTGGTTAATTAATAGTTTATACTAAACTTGAATATGAATTTGTATATTATTTTATTTATCTTACTTCTAATTTATTTATTTTTTATTGTGTTGTAATCTTATTATAGCTCAATTGTCTCCCTTGTTACTACAATGTTGGGGGTATTGGTATCCTTATATTGATATAAATGGTGAGAGATTGGAAACAAAGGTCCTAATGGATGATCAAAGGGGTGGAAAATTATGGGCCATAGAGAAGCACACCAAGATCATGCTATGTTATGAGGGTATTGAATGTCATATTAATGGTGCATATAAGCATATTCATTGCCAGAGGGGTTTTGAAATAGGGATCCCTTTTGATTCATTAACATGTAGATTTTGTAAGTTGGTTCTAGAATGTAATGACTTCAGGATGCAATTATATCGTGAATCAAGGTGCACCAATAAAAGAAGTGAACGAGATACGGGAAAAGGTAGAAGATTGGACTATTTGACTCAAAATGAATTGAAGAATTCTGCAAGTTACAAATTCTAACCATAGATAAAAATATGAGCTCTTTGGTGGGAGAGGACAAAGGTTGCTACACTCTCTATTAGAATGATATCTCTAAAGGAAAATTTGTTTGAATCGAAATAAAGGAAGGATGCCTTTAGGTTTTGTAAGGATGTTTGTGAGGCACATAAGCAAGGAAAATTACAAGGTAAAGATGTAGTTTGGGAATTTGTCAAGGATATATTTCATAACTTGATTCATGAAAAAGCAAGGAGAAGGTATAGTACATCCACAAAATCCCTTTATGATATGATCAAGTTATGGAGAGGTCCTTGATTACATAACTTTATTAGCTTGAATCTAGATGGTCCTTCAATATCTACAACTTTAAGGCAAGTTATAAATTCAATAACATATATCCCAAAGGAGCACGAGCACATTTTTGAGGCAGTCAGAAAAATTTATGCTTCTTATAAAGCCAAACATGGTATATATGGACCAATTCATGTATGCCTTGTTGAAGATGAAACAATTGTGAAAAAATATGTTAGTGGGTAGAAAAAAGCGATACACTGGTGGGGTTTTGTGGTTTAAAAGAAGAACATCAATGCCAATCACATTTCCTCGTGAAAATTGGTGAGGGAGATGTAGGCTATGAGATTATAAAAAATTCTTTTAAAAAAAATGTTATTGGGCATTATGCATGTTTTATTATTGCAAACCCTTTACATGAAAAACTTCCTCGTTTGGTTGTGGTTGTTCATTCAACATGCAATAAATTCAATGCAAATTTTGTTTGTCAACAATGGGAAAAGGTATAATTTATGTGGAAGAAACACATAGAAAATAATTTGGGACCTATTGTTGGCCATTCCTCGGATGGGGATATCAGAAGAAGACAACTTATGTTGAAGGATTATTCTTCAACATCAGGTCTTCGATATCAAATTCCTTGGGAAAGGTGGAGGCTAATTGGGTTGTACAATGGCTGCAATTTAATAGGATTGCATGACCAAAATTAAATCCACAATGGAAAAAAGCTAGTGAATCCTTTGTTTAGCGGTCGACGAGAATTGGTTTTAGGAAATGAGTACATAAGTTTTGGCCATGTCAGAATGGTTTATAACACTTTTAAAGTGCATGATCACAAGCTTAAGTGTGAAGATATAGAGAGGATGGATTGAAAAAATTGGGGTTTCGCACAACGCATTTCTTCAAGGCATGCTCAGAAGTGTTTGAAAGAGTTGAGAAGTAAACCAAGTGGAAAATTAGAGAGGACACTAGGTACAGAGACTTACCTAATGATTGTTGCTGACTACATTGACATATTTATGTCTCATAGTTTGAGCCTCCGGGAAAGAGTGTGAAATGCTTCACGAGTTCATCATTTCATCGCATTATGGTTATGTTGGGTACAAAAACAATCTCATACTAATGTCAACATAAATTTCATCAACAGACAGGCATATCAAGATGTGAGAATTTCTTTCCATTTTGCAGTTTTGTTGATGAGATTGTTTCGAGATAAATACTCTAACTTGCCATGTGTTTTGCACTTGACTAGGTCAGATGTATGTGAGAAATTCTTTAGCAAATTTGGTGGGATGGTTGGAGTGGAGAGGGACTATGATTTCACTGACTTGCTTCATGTTGTTGGAACCCTTAATAGAGTTTTTGAAGAAGAATCAAATTCCCAGGGGCTTCGTTTTAATAAATCCCATAGAAACAAACGTTTGAATAATTACAAAGAAACATGCAAACATTGTTTCTTCTTGTAATCTCATTTAATATCCCTAGCTAATATTGTAAAAGCCCTTAAGATTCAGTTAGATGAAAAGACATTTTATCAACTCTTGGTGTCAAAATTACAATCAATGTGTGGTGAGTTCAAGAAAATAATGGATAGAGGATAAATATTATCAACATTTCCAAATTTTGGATTAAGTAGTTGATGATTCTCCACAGAAATGTTTAACTTTCCTATTTCAATCTTCATATTCATTGGTACACAATAGTAATTGAAAATAATGGAAAGTAGTGGAGATTATGAGGTGGATGAAACTGCCGATTTATGATAAATGCTGGCATTAAAACAATAGGTAGATCTGGTGTAGAATATGTTCAAAACATGTTTGGTTAGTGATTGAATGGAAATCCAACATTATCAAAGATAGGTTGAAAAAAGTGAGAAGTGGGGTCTGCTTTGGGTGAGATGGTAAGACTCTACAAAGGTTGTTTCAATTGGCTTTGGTATTGGATGAAGTCAGATGTTTGAAAATAACAAATTCCTCCCCCTTTGAAAAATGCGTAAGAAAAGGTGTTCCTCGAGAAGTACAAAACAAGGTGTTTCTTGTGGAATGTGGTACATTGGAAGGGTTCAAATAATAAGGAAGAAGGATGGTAATGAGGTGTTTTGTCTCATATCTACTATCAACCTTTTGGATATATTAGAAGTCATAGGCTTCAATTAATCTTTGTTATAGTAGATAAAGGAACAATGCATGTATAAGTATGATTTGAATGATCATGCTTTTGTACAACTTAGTCTGTATAATCATACAAATTATCATTTCGTACTAAAGATGATACCTACGTGAAGAGGTGATTACAAAGTTTTTCAGATTCTATAACGATTGAACAGGATTAATTACAAATATTCTACTTTCACTTTCTTCGTAGCTCTATATATTGGATTATTTATAAATAATTTTTTATTGTTTTATTGATGATTTATTTATGTAGATACAAGTGTTATTTTTGTACTTTTAGCTTTAGGGTCTAATGATACTTCAAATGGTGATCTTGAGATAACTCTTTTTACTTTTTACTTTTTTAATTTTAGTTTCTTTATAACCAATTCATCTTTTGGTCATCGACATTAAACATTAATTTGGTATTTCTTCCATAAAAAATATAAAACACATACCTATATAACTATATATTCTTTTATATCTCATTTATATCCTTCAGCGTTTAAGAAGATAATGGTATCACTTACCTCAACACTTATGTTGGATGCACCATATCTGTCAGTTTCTTGAAGTTGGTCCATTAATCTGAAAAACAAGAAGAGTTTATTCCTTTTTTATGAATATGTTTTTACTGCAGAAAAGTATTTGGTTCTTCTCCACTAACGTTAATGTTTTCCTTGATTTTTAGATTAAATGGTTGAAAGCACTAGAAATGATATAAATTATCTAATGGCATGAAGTTCAATCAATATAGTTTCTTTGCTCCCTCAAATCAACAAATTTACACTAAGAAGCGATAGCTAGCACATGAAGTGCATTTATTTTGAATGTTTTTGCTTGATGATTTAGGATTTCATATTTCTAATTGGGCTATAAATCAAAATTTTATGGCTAAATATCATGAAGTATTTTAGTATTATATTTTCCATACACATGAGGTCTACAATAGTTAAATTCCTTGATTTATTATTGTGATTGATCCTTAGTCATCTGCAGGCATTGCCTTTCACTAAGCGAATGCTTATTATTTACTATAATAAAGTTTTAGATGATGATGGTAGTGGTTTCAAATAGTTTCTGCATTTATTAGAAGATATGTTCTTATTACGGTAGATTGGAAGGTGGTGGAACTTTGATTTATTATTTTTGCCTATATTGATATATATGTGTTTGATGGGCCTTGCAATTTGTGCATCTAATCAAGGAGTATTTTAAAGTGAATATCGTTTTTGCAACACGGATTGACAATAATTTGATAGGGTGGTTGAAATAAGCACTTTGCTTTCTTATTTTCCCTATAATCTTTCATAATGATGGACCACTGTAGTCAGGTTTCAATCCACGATGTAGATATGCTGAAAAATCCCCTGAAAAAGTAATGATTCTCTTTGATTGATGCACAGGTGTTTGTTTCACTCTTAGTTATTGGTTGTATGTTGGCTTGGCCACGGTTAATTGCTCATTGCGATAGGTATACTCACGAGTCATTTTGGGCACTAATTTAGAGATATGGTCATACACTTATGACTTTTTAACAGGACATGGGTTATAAACTTGGGGAAAATGTTACAGTCCACAATGAGAAAGAAAAGTGGGGGAAGATGTAGCTCTCTTTGTTACCTCTGGCCTTTACTTGACAACCTCCATTGTACACAGTAAGTGTGAGAGGGTCTAATAAATTTGCTTTCAAACTTACAGACCTCATGATGCAAAATTATATCAAATTCAAATGCTTATGAAGTGTGTTTTTCTTTGTTCTGTTATTTTTAATTAGTGTTTGCTTTTAGGTCACATAGTCAAAGTTTAGAAGTGAGATGAATGTGTTCCAATGGTAATGTTCACATTGTTACTCGGACTCTGAGATTTCTAGAATATCTTGTTCATTTTAAATGGCATTATGATGATAATTCAAAACAAAATGAGCCTTTACACGATACGAATAATTTATATAGGTAGATGGAGATAATACCTATAGCTTAGTGAAGTAATCTATTTGGTACATGCTTGTGCCATTGGATTCAGAAGATTTCTAAGTATACTTTTAAGTTATTGAATATTCTCAAAGGGATTATATTTATTACCCTTGGCTCTTATTAGCTATATTTTGTTTCATCCACCCTCCAAATCCCTTGTCTTTTTGCATTTTAAAACCTTATGGACCACCATGTATGAGAGAAAATAGAAGGATAAATTGTGCATTTCCCATATATCGAATTTCTCGTCTGCATAGTCTTGGCTTATAAGTAAAAGACAATTCAAGTGAGGTGTTGCTGGAGAAGCAGTTCAAATTCGCAGGCACGCGGATGATGGTGAAAAGATGAGATGATGATATTTTGTTCAGTTTGATGGAAAAATAATAACTATAAGATGTCGTGGAGACATGATCAATGAAATAATTGAGAAATCCTGACTTTTTAGGATAATATATGAAGGAGACAAATCCATTTTATTAGAAGATTGACATTAGACAACTCAAATATTGATTTTACATTGTTGCCATATTTGGTGTTATGATTATTGATTTTTTTATTTTTTATTATGTTCTGAATGTATGTTATTTTTTTTATTTTTCGCTATTTTTTGCAAAATATATTTATTGTTTTAGTATTTATATGTTGTATATAAATAAATGTTTTGTAATGGGGGTTGGATATTGGATATATCTTGAGCCTATTGTACTTGGATCTTTTAATAATGCCACTATTACAAAATGGCTAATTAGTTACCTAAAAAAGCGACTAAAATTTTCCTACCATGACTATTGCGATTAGGTGACCAATAGTAGCTAATTCGGTATCTTATACTTGTGTCAAATTTTAGTGATTTTTTCTTAATTAATTAATTGGTTGACTCAATTTTGTTGTCTAGTAGTATATTTTATCATTAATTTGATCATTGATTTAGTCTTTAATTTAGTCATTGATTTAGTAATTAATTTATTCATTGATTTAATCATTTGATTTTGGTTTTTAATTGTGACAAGTGTGATAAATATATCAAACCTGTACTAAATGATCCTCCGGAAAAATAATCAACATTAAAAAACATGACAAAATGTTGGTGTTATGAATATTGTAGAGTGGAATACTATGCGTCATCTCTATACAAATTTTGGTCATCATTTGGAGGCAATTAATAGACAAAGAAAATGTAATTAAATTTTAGTGGTATTTATAAGATCTGTCATTAGCTACTAAGCATTGTATATGTGTAAATTTAGTCATCATTTTTAATCACAAATTATCATATTACGGTAATTAATTTTTTCTTTTTTTGGTAGTTTAATATTCATTATATAAATAGTTACTTTATTAGTTTATATTCATTTAATTGCTTTCATTATAATTGTCATAAAACTAATTTAGTCATATATTCATTTTTGTTAAGAACCATCATTAATAGTATAAACACCTATGTAGTATTTTTAGATTGATTATGTGTATTTATTATTAATCAATATAAATTAATTAGTATGATTTTAACACTAAAAAAAAAAATGCCATACAATGTACATGTTCATCTAACTGCTGAAAACACAAAATTACATATATTAGTACAATATTAAGTAATATCAAGTGCAACTATAAATAATTTATCCTACAAATTATATTATATAAAATATCTTCAAGCATTACAATATGAGTTTCCGGTAATGATAGTTAGAATCATTACATATTAAATATTGTTTCATCACTTCAAAACATTATCATTGTGTTGCGAAAACATTGCGGGTGAATTCACCAACTCGAAGACTTGACCATCAATCTCTATGTGTAAATGTTATACGGAATGTGCTCTACAAGTACCACCTGGGCCAATTCTCTTCTCTCTCTCTTTAATTTGCATTTTGTTTCTCTCGGTGTTATTGTTCTCTCTTTCTTCAATTCTTACTTTTTACCATCAATACTAAGTTCATTTTGCAAAGAAAACAAAATATAATACAAAGTATAAGACATGAAATTCAATGGCTTAGTGGAATCTCAACTAAAGTAGACTATAAAGGATTGTATCTGATATATACTATCAACATAAACAATATTATTGTCTCAGAGTTTTCCCCATAAAAACAGCTGGTGGGATTCTCCTCAATTGGGCAATAGTGGCCCTTTAATACATGCAAATGACACGTATAAACAAAGAAAATAAAACATCACCATAGAATAAATTTTACAGCTACAAACACAAGTATTAGCCTTTAACATTTATGAAATGTTATCTTCAATAGTAATAAATTCAAATAGAGCATACATTTTGTCAATATTTTGGAATTCCATGGATGCCATTTCCCATTGTACAGTTTGATTTTATCCAACACTTAATCAATGCAATGACTTACATTTAAATTTCTACTAAGATGTCTCATGCTCCACTTTTGTAGTTGTATCGTTTCCTCTAGTTATCTTTAAGACGCATTGACACTTCCAACGACTAAAACATCAATGAAAATCTCATGGGTGGAGCAAAGTATTGATACATAATATTACAAAAAGAAACTAAAAAATAAATAACAAAACATGAAATTCAGATACCTAGCTTGGGAATATATCATGTAATTGTCGGCATACTATTCCGGGGGAAAAGGAGATAATTTCCAAAACTATATTATATCTATGGAAAACTAAACATGTTGTCCCATTTAAAGATAAATTAATTGGGGACTAGCTATATCGAATCTTTTCGTACGGGGTGATGCTACCTTATAATAATTTCAAAATGAGTAGCAACACTTATTTATAAATGTGCAGCATGGTTATTATATATACTACATGTATACATTTCAAAATGAATTGCAATGATATAGAGTATCAAAAGAAACTACACATAATTACATGTTCACTATCCACTTTTATTCCAAAACAACATTCAAATAACTACCATAACTATACGAAATCTATGTAATTTCCATTCATTGTGAATATCGCAGTTTAATGGAGTTCTGAAGTTGATTCCTTTCTGCAAATTAATCCGACCCAAAACAAACAAAACTTAATAGGAGAAAAATATGACAAATGCCCTTACCTTTTTAGCAACTAACGAATGCGATCTTCTCTTAAGAAAGATCTAAAGTCTAAGCATGTATCTATTAAATTACAAATAGAACAAAACTATGGGAAAATAAGAAGCTTGCCTGTGATGGAGGACAAAAATTTTGTGAAGATAAGACATGGCACATAAAACACAATGCATCGGTGCTAGTGTTACTTGCGGCTAACGTTTTACAAAAGTAGTCATGTCAGTTTCTTTCTTGGTGTGTCGAGGTCGGAGACAAGATAACAATATTTTTTATCTTGTTGCACGGTATCATCAATTTTAGTTTCACACTCAAATGGAACTACTACCCAAATCATTTCTCACCAAAATTAGTATGACAAAGCACAAATAATATTGCTGAAAATATCTTACAACATTAGAGGTTGCAATGTCATTTGAGCATACTTCATTCGTTTCACATTTTTGAATTCAATAGTGTGTTTATTAAATTTTAAATGTGGCATATATAACAATATGAATAAAGATGTTCTAACTAAAGCAGGTAGAAATGCGAGAGAACCCACATGCATTGTAATGAGAAGTTGGAAGTGTTGGTTAGAAAATTTGGATAATTGGATATATGAGCATCAACCTCCTTGTTGAATCAACTACAGTATCACATTAGGTATGCTTAGTTTCATTAAAAATAACATTAAAATTTCAAAATCTTTTGGGGTCATTTTATGATAAGAAGAAGATAAGCATTCATTATTTTCAGTCATTTATATCCAAAAGAAGATTTCAAATTAAAATTAGTGAACTATTACCTCACTTGCTCATTGTGACCAGCAAAATAAACAATATGCTCCCAACAACGAGATAAGGACTTAAGAGGTCATTTGGGCATATAGAAAGCAAATTAAAGGCATCTCTTTTCCCGTGCTTGACGTGACATGAACAAACAAGTTTTCAATTGGATATTCTTGCCAAAACCTCTCGACATTCCAATAGTAACTATGTAAAATATGCAATGTATAGATATAAGCTTTGCAATATAAAGCACATTAACTTGACAAAAATATTCCAAATGATAGTATTTTCCATGAAACATTTTTACATGCATTATTTTTCTAAGGTGTCCATGATGTGTGATATGATGAGGTAATTTAACATTCTTAGCTATCCTGGTGCATCTTACCTCATGCAATTCTAGAATAAATAAATAAATCACTTAAAATCAAAATATTTCTAAGCTAGAGTAATGGATGCATTAAAGGTAAAACACCATTTAACGTAGATTTTAAACTCTTAGAAAAGAATTTAAGTGGAAAGTCATACATAGATATCTTTTATTTAATATTCATGAGACTTAAAATACATATGGGACAAAAATATTACATCATATGAGGTACAAAGAAATTAAATATCAAAACAACAAAAAACAAGATAGGTGAAAATATGGTAACCAAATCTTGAATTTCCCTACTAATCTAATTATTAATTTATTAACAATTCTGTAATGCTGCATGATTATTCAAGAAATATACAAGAAATATAATATATGAAGGAAAGTATAAACCAATTAAATAAAAGTTTCTTACTTGAAACACGTACTCTTATAATTGATTTACCTAGTAAAGTTTGATAAAACCACATGATAACATATTAGTCATTTTTGTCTAAACACAATAATATGTGAAAATACATTATACCTAGGAAGTATAAAAGAATGCTTCTCTATACATACATCAGTTTAATGTTTTCACTCCTGTAGTGTTTTATGGTTCAATCATGATAATTGCCCCTAATGGATACAAAATCCCTGGATATGACAATCTGCAAAAAAACTGTATTGCTAGACGTGAAAAAAAGGTTGATTATCAGAGCTCTCTAGAACATTTTACGGATGAGTGGCTTTGAATGTTAGAACATTTTCTTTGACAGCTCAACAAATGTTACAGCTTGACATTTGATATGTTCTTGGTGTATTTGGCTAGTGATGCAAATATTTCTAAAGCCTTGAGAACTCCTCATCATTTGTACCATCTTTTGGGAGCATTATTACCTCTTACTGAAAAGTAATAATGATATGGGCCATCAATATGACACAAGTGTTAAATATAATGTAGCTAATTGTAAAGTATAAAGAAAATAAATTCAGGCATGCACATCCTCACATTTTCACTCTAATTATTTGTTACATGTGAATCTACTTTACACATAATATTTTTAAGCACGAAACATGACCCGATCAAAGCCTTGTAGAAGAATGGAATTCCGTATCAAATTCATTACGGCATATTGTTTTCCACTATATTTTGATTCAATCTAAGTTCTGATTACTTAAGCTCATGGGCCGATTTGTGTAATCGCTCACCTTCCTAAGTGCTTGTTAAGAACATACAAATGGAAAGCCAAATCAAATCCATTAGGCTTGTAAAAGTTCAAGAAACATCTGATCCTTTGATCTTGAGAATAAATGGGCAGTGGCATTCAGTATAGAAAATATTATTGGAAATTATTGGAAAGGTATTTTGGGAAATTTTAGGGCTCAACCATCACCCTTTTTCGATATCTGATTATTTCACCTCATTGATAATTTTCCCCGAATGAGATAATGTAAAATTTGTAGATAAATCAATAGTTTCAAAATAGCATGTGTAGGGTTAGGCGCTCTGAAATCTTGGAAGTGCTTTCGGTTTCTCATTTTGGTCTCTAGATGAAGGAGAAATCATCCATCAAATTTTACAAGTGCATGTGCGAGTCGATCTTCGGGGTTTCATGTGAAGTTTGAATGGATTAAGATTATAATGGGTGCATTAATGTTTATGGTAAAGTTTTGGAACTACATTGTGGTGAAAACGCTATGTGATGTTACAATGGTGTAAATACTACAATGGTGGGAGCATATCCCTAAGGTATAACTATATGGACCAAGCCTATGGTTTTAAATTATCATATAATTAAACCAAGGCGCAAAAATATATGGTTTCAAAACCATATGAGATCGTGGAGTGGAACTATATGATAAATAATGTTATGTGTCACCATATTAAAATGTGGGAGTATTGAACTATGGTGAAATATTCATAAAGAAATACAAAGGTATATTACAAATTCTATGGTGAAAACGTGGAATTAATTAACCATGGTGAGATTTTATTGTACCATGCTGGCACAAAATATGTGGTGGAATGAGTTAAACCATTTCAAAATAAATGGTAGAGTTCGACATATTACAAAGTCAGAGTTAAAAATAATGCGTGAGTTATAACCAATATGCCAGGAGTTGAGCCACCATGCCACATTTGGTGGTTGTCATGACCGTCGGAGTTTGTTGGCGTCAGCGACGGATCTGGATGCCATGTCAAGTGATAGTGTGGATGGAATAAATTGAGCGCAACCAACATATTGTTCAAAGTCTAAAGTGTAATTTATACCATATTGATTGGGTGAAAAAGAGTATTAAAAGTTTTGGTTCATATGTATATTTAATATATATATGATATACGATCCAATAAAACTTTTGAAATATATTTTTACAAACTATATATGTATTAAGGTTATGTATAAAAAAAACCTTGGCTTCATAAAACCTGGGGTTATTTATAATGTTGTGCCATAGAGACAAAGCCAAAAACCTCCATGTAAGTTTGTTCAACAATTTTAGGAATGGCAGGAGTGGTTAGGCCACGCCCAAGGCCATTATAAAAGTATAACATTGCAGATGCTGAAGGAGTTGGTGTAAATTGATGCCGAAAAATCGTTACATCAACATTGGGGGATAAGCACCCGGTCCGGACCTTAAACAGCTACTTTTCTGTTTGGGATGGTGGCTCCGACTGGATATAATGGGACCAGTTTCCCGATAAAGAATAAAAAGGGGTGAATGAATGATTGGTTTTCTAATAAGTGATAATGAATGGAGTACTTAATCTATAAGCGAAAACGTAAATGACTATTTTATCCCGGGAAGCTTCTATTCTTAAGTGCAACGTTTGATGATCTGTGTTTGTCAATAGGCATATAGATGACACTATTCAATAAACAAAGATATTCATTTAAATAATAATTACTTCGTTCAATTAGTTGAATGAAGTAATTGATAAAACATTGTTACACTTATCCTTTTTTATATTACTAACACATGAATGATTAAAAGAATAGCAAACTGTAAACATCCAGTAGTGGAAAGTATAAAGACTGCTGTTAAAACACATTCATATATTCAATAATAGCAAGAGTAATCAAACAACAATTTACATAAAAAGAATAAATTCAGACATAGATAATAGTACCATATGAGCTGCAAATCTTTCCCAATGTCAATCACAATTTGAATTCCTTCTTCCGACTCAGAAATACTTTTAAATAAAGGCAGTAGTGCACATCCACATAAAGGCTTCGTTATCAAAATTTGGAAAAATTGGTCCAGTTTTCATAAAAAAATATGCCTGAAGTACAGTAGTGCAACTTCAGGTTTCAGTCATATACAAAAACTTACGACCCTTTCTAAATACATGAAAGGGTCTATAAATACTAAATTAAACTAACAAACTATAAAATTAAAAGGCTACTAAATTGGAATAACCCGATCTTGAATATATTCTTCACAGCAATCTGGTAATCGGCAGCATGATTCATCATTCTGACTGTTTGCTTTTTGTCCTGAGTTGGCATATTGCTAGCATTGGTTCCACTTCTTGAGGGCGGCTGAGACGAGAATTGATTTGAGCAGCATAGGTGGCATCGTGTATATCGGGAATGATACACCCGATTGCATCCGTTAAGCATTTGAGGGCAGCTTTCTGGCTGTATGGTTTTACTAGGAACAACCAATAGGTGTCCCAAGTTAAACTTGTAATTCCTGTAATCAATTTCCCATTCCTTTCTAGCTCTTGACAACATGATTGTTCCAATGTCTTGGGTGATAATAATTTACCTGGTGTACATTGAGAAATCATGTTAGACAAATAGAGAGTATTATTAATTAAGTCAATCAAATTGTTCGTAGATAATCTGCATCTAGAAACTTCTCTCTCTGCTTTCATCAACTGGGACTGCCACTCCATGAACAGAATTTCTTTATGGGATTCTAAGATTTTAGGCAAGTTTGCTGCCTGTCCCTCATTAGTGTTCTGCCAAGTAAGAAAATCTGTTAAAGTCTCATCGACTTGCTCTAAGTCCTGCCTGGCATCAACTGATTTGTTTATTATGGATGTTGTTATCTCACACAGAGGTTCAACTTGGGCAATTTGATGACACAACAATCTTATTTGTGTTATGAGTGCCTTATTAATCTATATTGCTTCTTCTCTGAAATTGGCAGGCTGGGGAAGACTCTTGAACTTCTCTATTTGAGCTGTTAATTGAGCAATTTGCTCATCTTTTGTTTTTACCATCTGTTCATTCATTGCTTTCAATTTTGCTAATGCCTCCGATGATTCTTTCTGTTTCTGAATTTCTTCTGAATCTGCTTTCTGTTGTGCCTCCAATAGTTGTGTTTGTAGTGAAGCGATCACTTGATCCTTTTCTTTCAACAAATTGCTCACCTCCGATGCCTTGTCCATGGTGGCAGCCGAATAGGCACCAGCATATTGGGACAACTTTGTCAGGTCATCGGAGGGGTTGAATTCTTCCTTCCACACTACATTGGTTGTTACTGTTTGTTCAGGAAACAGGGAAGGTTGATCAATCCTTCTCCTTTTTCGTTGTTGCTCTATTACAGCCTTGTGTTTTGGGCTATAGAAAACATCCCATGGAGGAATATCTTCTATCTGCAAAATAATTTGATCTGAGGGATCCTTGGGAATTATTTCTAATCCTGTAGTCGGGGGTAGACCGCTGGTTTCTTTGCTTGAAACCCCTTTTGATACTGTATCCTGTGTATTGGCCGCTTTGGATGTATCGGCATTCTTTGAGTTCTCAAGATTGCTTATAATTGAATCAAATTGCTGCCATTCCTGGAGCAATCTTGGGTCAATCTGAGTGTCGACATTCACCTTCTTGCTGCTCTGCTCCTGCTGCCTTTCCTGTTCCTGATCACGTATTCTCTGTGCTTCCTCTTGTTCTTTCCTCTTTGCCTCTTCCTGTTCTTTCCTCTGGAGTTCCTCCTGCTCTCTTCTTTTGACTTCTTCAGAGATTTTGGATGTAGCAGGATGTTTGCTGGTAAGCTGTTGCTCAGGCTCGCTTGATTGTATCATCGGGGCAGTGGCTAACAAATCTAGAGGCAGAGTTTGCAACCTCTGCTCTCTAAGTTTGTTAAATTCAACTAACCCGTCGTCATGGTATCTAATCTTAGCTATCTCTTGAACCTGAAATATTGACTCCGCCGAGGAGAAAAGGTCATCAAACTCGTCTTCCTTATGTTCAAATTTAGTGAGTTTGGCTTGATCTAGAACATTATAGACGACCTTTTTTGGATCAAAGCGTCTATTAGGCAGAGTGGCGAGTTTTAACATATTAATCTTTTCTGCTTCTTTCTCTGCGTGTTTATAATCACGCAGAGTATAGACGCCGCACCTTAGAGGGAAAGGAGGCCAGACTTGCTTCTTTGAATTCCTGAGAGTCTTTGTAGCTAATGCGGATGTAAGCTGATATGCTATCTCTCGAGCTAAAAGTTTGTCTGGTATATACAAGGGGAGGACATGAGGTCTAGCATGGCTGCCGAAAACTCTTACATAAGTGAATTTCTGCTCTCCGAACCAGGTTCCTAGGGCTGTCAAGTCAATCTCTACTTGAGAGGAGATCTTAGGAGTAGGTCTAGCAAAAATTGCATAGTAAATAGGTAGGATGAGTCCATTGCAGAGTTGATATAGGTGATGTTTATAATGGGCTTTCCATAATTTCTGGTAATATATATGAATGGGCATGGGGTCTTGTGGATTCCATCTCCACCCTAACACTGGAAACTCAGAGTTAAAACGGAGGGTATCTAAAATGTAGGCACTAAAGTAAAATGGAGGGATGATTCTATCAGTAACACGGGATTTGTTTCTGAAGTCAAGAATAGCATTTGCTAACTTATCCGATAATATATTCCCCCAATCCATGATTTCACTATTACATGCTTCTTCCATCAAAGGTACCATCTCTATGGAAAATTTTGAAGAATCATGCAATCCCCACATTCGACACATCATAGCTCCAGCATAACAATAAGGAGAACATAAGGAACTGACGGAGTACTTACCCGAAGAATCATGTTTGTGTTTTGCTGGGTTTTGTCTCCATTCTCGTATAGGTTCTGAATCGATTTCATTGTCATCTCTAAACTTCTCCAGGAATGCTTTATTATACTTCTTCTCTGGTTCGGGCAAATGGTACATTTGTCTCAAATCATCAGGCTGAAATGAACCAAAAACTCTCCCATCAATAGTGCAGAATATTCTGTTCGTAATTGGAATTTCTTCAATAGCCCATCTTACTACATCTGTATATGGAAGAATTTTCTCCCGAGCCGCTATTCTGTGCAGGTAGGAATCAGCCAAATCTTTCAGAGTAGCGTCAAATTTTTGGCTCGCGTCTGCTGAAGCTTCTACCGTTGTTTACTGAGGTTCCTCGGCTTCAACCAGGTTGTAGATGCTCTGCCAAGTAGTATTACCGAGACCAAGACATGTGGTATCTGAGATTAATCCTTTTTTGCTTGGTCCTGGATCGGCAGCATGTTTTTCTGTTACTACAGAAGCTGAAGCTGTTCCCGGTTTCTTAGATTTCTTCCCCATTTGGTTTGAACTTGTTACTGCGGAGAAGCTCTGCACAAAAGATAAAATGAACGTAATGCGGAGAATAGACGGCAAAAAATGGTACAGAAGACTTATGTCAATCAATAAATAATGGAAAATAATCATAAGACTCTCACGTATGTAATCTCTGAAGGGATTTAGGCGTAACTGCTCCATTAATTGGCCGTTTGAACCTGTCAATCAATTAAATGCTCATTATATCTTTCGTTTGCCGAATAGCCTATTTAAACGTGGATTTGATTTTTATTTGGCGGTTGGGCTTAAGTCAATTACCATTGGATAGTGGAAAGGCTTTTTAATAATAATTAACCTAATATGTCGAACCGTATCAATCCCTTTTGAAAGTCGCGCCATGCTTTATCGCGATCGGTGATCGGAGGAAGACTTGAGCAGTTTTATTTGAGTTTTCGTAGAATCACCGATCGCCGATAGCGATATCGCTTAACTCGCATCGGGAGATTTTAAGGAAAAGTTCTATTGCATTCATATCGCATTCCCCGATTGTCGATAGTGATATCTCATCGGAGCCAGGAGAGGGGCCTTCAGTGGTGATTGTTTTATTTTCCGATTGCCGATGATTTATGAACTCAAAAGGTTTTATAATGACTTTTGTTTGTTTTCGGATTTTAAGAGGAATGATGAGTTAATACCAATTTAATCTAAAAGGGACCCATTTCATATTATAATTTTCTAAAGTAAAATTTTATGAAATGGGGGGTTGTTGTATAGCACAACAATTGGCGATTCGCTGGAAGAAACAGTTATCTCTAAGAAATATTGGAATATTTAAACTTTCTTTATATAGAAATTTTTATCAAAAAGAAAGGAAGATTCTAATATAAATAAGTATACATACATTCTGAATATAATAAAGGCTATTTTTGCTAATTTCTCCTCTTGCTAAAATTAAATACATTCTAAGTTTTAAATTGGCCTCTATTGGTTGATAATGATAAAACAAAACACCTTTCCAACTTAGCCTTTTTGATTAACTCCTTTGTCATAGGTAGAGCCTCTGCTGCCAGCAAACGTTCATAGTTTCGACAGAGATACCTTTTAACCATTTGATTGTCCATGACCCCTCCCATCTCAGAGTATGATTAAAAGAATGAATTCAAAATATGTTTTCATATTTTGTATTTATTTTTCTTTTACATTATTTTGTAAGATAAAAATCCATTGTCCTGGTTTGGTTGCCAGTTGTTTGACAATGCCATTCACTGGTTGTAATCTAATCGAAGAAGTTGGCTCGTGATGAGACCCCTTGTCTTATGCTTATAAGCCATTACCCTATTTTGGTATGCAGTGTTGGTAATGTCGATTAAACTATTTTCCAATGATCATGGTAAGCAGGTTTGTGATAAGACCCCTTATCTTTATATCAGATATTTTTAGAATTACACTCTGAGTAATCATAAACTTGGATGAATGGGATGGACAATTTTCTCCTTAAGAGAAAATGGATGACAAGGAAAGAGTTGAAGATACTAAGATTGAATCAGTTTCTGTTTTGATATTGATAACCTTTTTGTGGCCAGTTTAAAACATTAAAATGATTTACAGTACTTCTAAATCTTGAGGAGATTTCACAAAAATGAGTTTTTCAGAAATGTGAATATAACTAATTTCATAGAAATTGTCTTCCCTTTTTTTCTTTAAAGGCTTCTATTTTCAGAAGTAAATATTAAAAGAACTTCTTAAGAGCAACTTTTTAATATATCAAAGGCCAATAGAAGCTATTTTACAACTTTATTTCCTAATGGTCCTAAAAACATAAATCCTACTAAAACTAATAGGAGAAGGGGTTACCTTCTCAATTGAAGAATCTCTTTAAGATGAGGCCATTAACAGGAAGAGAGTCCCTCTTTCCTGATAGATATTGTAACATGAATGTCGAATGGCCTATCTTCTCGCTGATCTGAAATGGTCCAAGCCACATCTTTTGGAACTTTGTGTGTTTACCTTTATCCTCATGGGCTTTATCCCATTTCAGAACTAGATCACCAACCTGCAACTGTTTAGAACTAGATGAAGCTGAATCAAATGATTTTTTGATTATCTACTGATGTTTTGCATGAGTAATTTTAGCCTTTTCTCTTTCTTCTTCTAATTTTAAAATTTGATCATGTCTGAGTTGGATAGAAGAAGAGGGGCTTTCTTCAATAAACTGAACTAGGGCTAGAGAAGGAAGTGCTAGATTGGTTGGTAGTATTGCTTCTTTCCCATATACAATATTGAATGGAGAAGTACCTATGGAGGCCTTCTGCGTTATTCTATCTGCCCATAGTGCGAATATTAAAGATTTGAGCCATTTTTTGTGATTCTGTTCAATAGTTCGCTTAATGATTTTAAGGAGATTTTTATTGGTAGATTCTGCTAGACCATTACCCTGGGGATAATAATTTGCAGAATATTTCAATTTAAATCCTCTATTAATAGCGAACTCAAACATGGCATTACCAGAGAAATAAGATGCATTATCAAAAACAAGAGCATTTGGGACACCAAACCTGGTAATGATGAATTGATCTATAAATTCTATAATTCCTTCAGAGCTTGTTGTCTTTAATGGAATTGCTTCAACCCACTTGGTAAAGTAATCAGTAGCAGTAAGGATATACTTATGTTGTTTGGAGGACTGTGGAGTAATTTCCCCAACGATATCCAATCCCCATTGTTCAAAAGGTTGCTCAATGTTGACTGGTTGCAAAGGGAAAGCTGATTTTCTTTGCCTTCCACTGGAGGTTTGACAACTTTGGCATTTCCTTACATATTCGTGAGTATCTCTGAATAAAGTGGGCCAATAATACCCAGCATGAATGATTTTGTGAGCTGTTGTGTCAGCTCCAAAATGTCCTCTGGCTGGTCCATCGTGTAACTCCTGCAAAACCTTTTGTGCTTCAGGTTTTTCTAGGCATCTTAATAAAACTGAATCATAGTTTTGTCTAAAAAGTACATCATCAATGAATATGAAGTTTTTTGCTTTTAATCTAATGGCCCATTTGTTTTTATAAGAAAGATTAGGAGGTGCATATCCATTTTTCAAATAAAAGATTAAATCTGCGTATTGAGATTCAGAATTGGTAATACTTATCTGATTGATTTCTTCAATATGTTCTGTATCACCTGATTCCGGAATGTTGGATGCTCTTGCTAACAACCTGCAAAAACCTTGACCCCTAACAATCTTTGCTGGCTTGATTTCCAAGTAATACTCTTGAAGTGTTGTAACCCAATTTGCCCTTTTCTCACCTAATTCCCTTTGGATCAGTAATTGCCTTACTGCAGAAAAAGGAACTATAACTTTTGTATGAGCTTTTAAAAGGAAGGGCCTGTAGTGTTTAATGGCTTTATACACAGCAAAGGCTTGTTTTTCAACTTCGGAGTAATTTAGTTCTGCACCCTGGAAAATTGAACTAAAAAATGAAATCGGTGCTTCCAGGTCATGATCATTAATCTGAGTGAGTACCGCTGCATAAGATGAATCGGATGCGATAGTATACAATGTGAAATGATTAGAAAAATTGGGAGTGTTTAAAGCGGGGGCATTGATTATTGATTGTTTGATTAAATCAAATGCTTCCTTTTCCACAGATCCCCATCTAAACACTGCATTTTTCTTAATCATGGTTTGTAATGGTAAAATGATGTGAGAAAAATCGGGAACAAATCTTTTGACAAAGTTGATCTGACCTAAAAATGACTGCATGGATTCTTTGTTATGAGGAAATGGGATTTCAGAAATTTCTTTAATCCTGTCAGGATCAATATAAATACCATCTTTGGAAACAATAAAGCCCAAGAGCTTTCCTTGATTTAGAGCAAATAAGGATTTTTTGGGATTGAGTGAAATACCATATTTTCTACAGCGTTCAAAAATTTGATTCAAATCATGTAAATGGTTGGACCTCTTTTTAGAAAACACAGTAATGTCATCTAAATAGACGACCACAGTTTTGTTGATCAATCCTTTGAAGGCTATATCCATTGCTCTTTGGAATGTAGCTCCTGCGTTAATAAGTCCAAAAGGCATTTTCTGATAGGCATAAGTTCCCCATTTTGTTCTGAAAGTAGTTTTGAGTCTGTCATCAGGATGGACCAGAATTTGGTTGTATCCTGAAAAACCGTCTAGAAAGGACATTAGCTCAGAACCTGCTACCGAATGGAGTATCTGCTCCATGGTAGGTAATGGAAATTTATCTTTTTGGGTTTCCTTATTCAGATTTCTGAAATCTATACAAATTCTGATGTCACCATTTTTCTTCCTAACAGGCACCATATTGGAGACCCAGTTTGAATGCCGGACCAGAAAAATAATCTTTTCTTTCAAGAGTTTATTGAGTTCTGATTTTATCTGACTCTCTAAGTTTGGATGTATTTTCCTCAATTTTTGTTGAACTGGTTTTTGTTCAGAAAGCATTGGAATGGTATGCTGGATGATTGATGTATCATAATTTTTTAAGTCATCATACTTCCAAGCGAAGACATGTTTATTTTTTCTCAATAATCTAATGAATGCTATCCTTTCTTCGACAGAAAGCCCTAGTCCTAAATTGACATTTTGAGGATTCTGCTCAGTACCGAGATTTATCAATTCAAATCTTAAAGTAGAACTTTGGAGTTTTGAATTGGTTACCTGTTTAAACCTGTCTTTAATATCATAGAGATCTTCCAGTTTGACCACAGGTTTTGGTATTGAATTTTCCTCATGCTTTTCTTTCATCTGAAGATCATGATCATTTTCATCAATAATCTGATCATTGTAGGACTCGTCGGAAGTTAAGAAATGTAAGATGTCTTCATCGTGATTAAACACTCGCCAATTGGTAACATTGTCAGGAATTGATGGCCTAAAAATCAACTCTACTGAAAATCTATCTGGGCTATAATCTTCGGAAGGTAGGAGTTTAGAAGCAACATTGGCTAACAAGGCAGCTGCTGCATTCTGGGATTTGGGAATGGGTGAAATATTGAATGCTAAGAAATGAAATATGAGTTCTTGGACTAAAGACTGATAGTGTTTGAGATGATTAGAGAGACAATGGATTGTATTTCGAACTTGTTTTATAACAATCTCTGAATCACCAAACACTTTCAAATATTGGACTTTTAGGCCAATAGCTTTATATAGTCCTTGCACCAAGGCCTCATACTCAGCTGTATTATTCGTGCATTCAAATTCTAACCTACAAGAAAGCATTGTTTTTTCTCCCTCGGGGCTGACTAGAATACACCCTGCTCCTGATCCTTCACTGGATTTAGAACCGTCAAAATATAAAGACCAAAATAAAGAATTATCAACAATTTTATTTACAGAATTCTCAGTAACATTAACACATCTTGAACTGTCAGTTTGTGAAAAAATTTCAATTTGGGATGTGAAATTGTTTACTAAGAACGGAGATGGTTGGGCAATATAATTGCCGAAGAATGATTCAGAAGAATAATTTCCCAATATGTTATTATTAAATGCAATTGGTTGATTCTCTTGTTCGAACTCTGTAACAGTATGGTTCATGTGTTTCTCCCGATTGATTTTTATTTGATTTGGCTTTCCCCTGTAGGGAAGCCACATATGAGACCAATCGGTAGAAATATATCCATGGAGCTTCTCAGACCAATCCGTGCTCAAAATTAAACCATAAAACTCAGGTATATCAGCGATTAAGATATCAATTCTTTGAACTACTCATGGATCAGACGCTAACCTGATAGTAATAGAATTTATTTCCCCTAAGACTTGGACTTTGGTTCTATCTAACTGCACAATTTGAATTGAAGAATTTTGGGGTTCTATATTCAGTTTAGAACAAACTGAAGCTGGCATTATATTAGACGATGCCCCTGAGTCAATTAAACAGTTGTGTAGATTTCGATTGTAAATTTCAAAGGTTAAGAGGAAAGGTGGGGTATGGGAATTTGATCTGTCTCCAATTAGAATCGTATCAGTAGCCTCAATTCTACCAGAAGGTGGTTGTCCTGAATCATTTGCAGCTTTAGCACTAGGAAGAGGCGAGGAAGGAACTGCATTTAGTTCCTTAAGAAGCAATTTCTGTTGATGTTTTAATTTACTGAGTTCAAACATGGTGATGTTTCCCTTAGTCTTCTTCATGTCATCAATAATATTGTAATCCATTGAATCCGATACCACCAATGTCTTTGATGTTGAAGGTATATTTGAAGACGATGGTTGGTTTTGAGGGACTGTTGCAGCCGGCTTCCTTGTGGGTGCCTTTTCCTTTGCAGTATTAGTACCTGCACTCCTTTTCTTGGAACTTGCTTGGACAGGTTCAGGGGTACTTTTGCTCCTAGTAGTCACAGGAAAAGCTTCTTGTTCAGTCTCGGTGTCGGAGTTTGGCAATATGAAGTCTCACATTCCATGGCATTCAACGACTTCCTCTTCTACAATTTCATCGGATGATGTAATTGTTTCATCTTCTTCTTCTTCCTCAGGGTCTGAATCTGCATTAGATATAATATTTGGTGGTTTTGACTCAGTCTTCTTAAAATTCCTAAATGGTTTCTTTGTTGAAGTTTCTGCTACTTGCTTTTTAATTTCAACCATTTCATTTGACATTGTTTTGAGGACCTTTTGAAGACCCTCCATATCATATGGATCTTTGGTGTTTTTCTTCTTTGAATCATCCTTGAAAGACACTTTCTTGGATTTCCTATCTTCGAGAGCAGCTTTCTTTTCCAAAGCGGTTATACGTTTTTCCACAGCGATGGCTTCTTTCATGTTTTCGGGCAGAGTTGGTTTCGCAGCCCTATCTACAAAAATGGCTATATTTGAAGGTAAGGCTGTGATATACCATTCGCTTCTAACTTGTTCACTTGGCTTGGAATCGGTGGGAATTTTATTCAAAAGCTTATTGAATCGAGAGTTAAACTCCTTAATCAGTTCTCTTGACTCAATTCTTAGATTTGAAAGATCATTAATAAGGGTGGCCAATGATCTATCGTCGCCATATTTGGTAAGAAACTGTTCCTGAAAGATATTCCAACTGGTAATGGATCTAGAGGGTAAGGAAAAATACCAAGACTCAGCTGATCCTTGTAACGTGTAGGGAAAAAGTCTCACTACAACATCTTCTTGTGTTACTCCTTTTAGATTAACTGACAACATGAAATTATTTATGTGTTCCTCAGCTAATGTTCCAGCATCTGGATTAAACTTTGGTAACCATTTCTCAGGATAATCTGGTAATGGATGTAATGGTGCAGGCATAGTGACTACACCAGGACTGATCCATGGGTTTTGAGCCATCTTAGGAGTACCAACGTTTGACTGTGGTGTTCCAGGTGATTGGGGAGGAGGTAGTAATAAAGACTGTAAAGGTTGTGATGTTGAAGGTGGTGACCCCTGGTGAACAATAATATGTAATGGGGAAGTGGGTGTTTGACTTCGCACTGGAGATGATGAGATGGAAGATGATGGAGAAAAGGTCTCACTATCAGAACCTTCAGTGTTCTTTTTTGCCCTTTTCCTTTGGGGTAAAGGTAACTCAGCTGGTTCAATGCCAAGTTTTTCGCTTTGAAGTCTAGTGAGATGATGAGGTAGGTGGAATTGCGAAGTCTGACTGCCTTGAGATACTTCAGATCTCTGAGGTGATATGGAGAAGCCTTGAAGTTTATGGATGATAGACTGAACTTCAGGGGACTCCGGACTTAAACGTTCTGAAGTATGGTGTGATTGAGCAGTGATAGTTGATCCCTCTTCTTCTCGTTTGGACACTCGTAATTCAGAATGCAAACGGGAGGTTTGAGGTGAGGTGGAGGGTGATTTACTCTGAGAATGGTCTGTAGGTTTTGATTTACTCGCCATTCATAGTTGACAAGGCCCTCCTTCTAGCGCCAAAAATGTTGATGCCCCGAAAATCGTTACATCAACATTGGGGGATAACCACCCGGTCCGGACCTTAAACAACTCCTTTTCCGTTTGGGATGGTGGCTCCGACTAGATATAATGGGACCAGTTTCCCGATAAAGAATAAAAAGGGGTGAATGAATGATTGGTTTTCTAATAAGTGATATTGAATGGAGTACTTAATCTATAAGCGAAAACGTAAATGACTATTTTATCCCGGGAAGCTTCTATTCTTAAGTGCAACGTTTGATGATCTGTGTTTGTCAATAGGCATATAGATGACACTATTCAATAAACAAAGATATTCATTTAAATAATAATTACTTCGTTCAATTAGTTGAACGAAGTAATTGATAAAACATTGTTACACTTATCTTTTTTATATTACTGATACGTAAATGATTAAAAGAATAGCAAATTGTAAACATCCAGTAGTGGAAAGTATAAAGATTGCTGTTAAAACACATTCATATATTCAATAATAGCAAGAGTAATCAAACAACAATTTACATAAAAAGAATGAATTCAGACATAGATAATAGTACCATATGAGCTGCAAATATTTCTCAACGTCAATCGCAATTTGAATTCCTTCTTCCGACTCAGAAATACTTTTAAATAAAGGCAGTAGTGCACATCCACATAAAAGCTTCGTTATCAAAATTTGGAAAAATTGGTCCAGTTTTCATAAAAAATATGCCTGAAGTACAGTAGTGTAACCTCAGGTTTCAGTCATATACAAAAACTTACGACCCCTTCTAAATACATGAAAGGGTCTATAAATACTAAATTAAACTAACAAACTATAAAATTAAAAGGCTACTAAATTGGAATAACTCGATCTTGAATATATTCTTCACAGCAATCTGGTAATCGGCCGCATGATTCATCATTCTGACTGTTTGCTTTTTGTCCTGAGTTGGCATATTGTTAGCATTGGTTCCACTTCTTGAGGGCGGCTGAGACGAGAATTGATTTGAGCAGCATAGGTGCATCGTGTATATCGGGAATGATACACCCGATTGCATCCGTTAAGCATTTGAGGGCGGCTTTCTGGCTGTATGGTTTTACTAGGAACAACCAATATGTGTCCCAAGTTAAACTTGTAATTCCTGTAATCAATTTCCCATTCTTTTCTAGCTCTTGACAACATGATTGTTCCAATGTCTTGGGTGATAATAATTTACCTGGTGTACATTGAGAGATCATGTTAGACAAATAGAGAGTATTATTAATTAAGTCAATCAAATTGTTCGTAGATAATCTACATCTAGAAACTTCTCTCTCTGCTTTCATCAACTGGGACTGCCACTCCATGAACAGAATTTCTTTATGGGATTCTAAGATTTTAGGCAAGTTTGCTGCCTGTCCCTCATTAGTGTTCTGCCAAGTAAGAAAATCTGTTAAAGTCTCATCGGCTTGCTCTAAGTCCTGCCTGGCATCAACTGATTTGTTTATTATGGATGTTGTTATCTCACACAGAGGTTCAACTTGGGCAATTTGATGACACAACAATCTTATTTGTGTTATGAGTGCCTTATTAATCTATATTGCTTCTTCTCTGAAATTGGTAGGCTGGGGAAGACTCTTGAACTTCTCTATTTGAGGTGTTAATTGAGCAATTTGCTCATCTGTTGTTTTTACCATCTGTTCATTCATTGCTTTCAATTTTGCTAATGCCTCCGATGATTCTTTCTGTTTCTGAATCGCTTCTAAATCTGCTTTCTGTTGTGCCTCCAATAGTTGTGTTTGTAGTGAAGCGATCACTTGATCCTTTTCTTTCAACAAATTGCTCACCTCCAATGCCTTGTCCATGGTGGCCGCCGAATAGGCACCAGCATATTGGGACAGCTTTGTCAGGTCATCGGAGGGGTTGAATTCTTCCTTCCACACTACATTGGCGGTTATTGTTTTTTCAGGAAACAGGGAAGGTTGATCAATCCTTCTCCTTTTTCGTTGTGGGTTTATTACAGCCTTGTGTTTTGGGCTATAGAAAACATCCCATGGAGGAATATCTTCTACCTGAAAAATAATTTGATCTGAGGGATCTTTGGGAATTATTTCTAATCCTGTAGTTGGGGGTAGACCGTTGGTTTCTTTGCTTGAAACCCTTTTTGATACTGTATCATGTGTATTGGCCGCTTTGGATGTATCGGCATTCTTTGAGTTCTCAAGATTGCTTATAATTGAATCAAATTGCTGCCATTCCTGGAGCAATCTTGGGTCAATATGAGTGTCGACATTCACCTTCTTGCTGCTCTGCTCCTGCTGCCTTTCCTGTTCCTGATCACGTATTCTCTGTGCTTCATCTTGTTCTTTCCTCTTTGCCTCTTCCTGTTCTTTCCTCTTGAGTTCCTTCTGCTCTTTTCTTTTGACTTCTTCAGAGATTTTGGATGTAGCAGGATGTTTGCTGATAAGCTGCTGCTCAGGCTCACTTGATTGTATCATCGGGGCAGTGGCTAACAAATCTAGAGGCAGAGTTTGCAACCTCTGCTCTCTAAGTTTGTTAAATTCAACTAACTCGTCGTCATGGCATCTAATCTTAGCTATCTCTTGAACCTGAAATATTGACTCCGCCGAGGAGAAAAGGTCATCAAACTCGTCTTCCTTATGTTCAAATTTAGTGAGCTTGGCCTGATCTAGAACATTATAGACGACCTTTTTCGGATCAAAGCGTCTATTAGGCAGAGTGGCGAGTTTTAACATATTAATCTTTTCTGCTTCTTTCTCTGCGTGTTTATAATCACGCAGTGTATAGATGCCGCACCTTAGAGGGAAAGGAGGCCAGACTTGCTTCTTTGAATTCCTGAGAGTCTTTGTAGATGATGTGGATGTAAGCTGATATGCTATCTCTCGAGCTAAAAGTTTGTCTGGTATATACAAGGGGAGGACATGAGGTCTAGCATGGCTGCCGAAAACTCTTACATAAGTGAATTTCTGTTCTCCAAACCAGGTTCCTAGGGCTGTCAAGTCAATCTCTTCTTGAGAGGAGATCTTAGGAGTAGGTCTAGCAAAAATTGCATAGTAAATAGGTAGCATGATTCCATTGCAGAGTTGATATAGGTGGTGTTTATAATGGGCTTTCCATAATTTCTGGTGATATATATGAATGGGCATGGGGTCTTGTGGAGTCCATCTCCACCCTAACACTGGAAACTCGGAGTTAAAACAGAGGGTATCTAAAATGTAGGCACTAAAGTAAAATGGAGGGATGATTCTATCAATAACACAGGATTTGTTTCTGAAGTCAAGAATAGCATTTGCTAACTTATCCGATAATATATTCCCCCAATCCATGATTTCACTATTACATGCTGCTTCCATCAAAGATACCATCTCTATGGAAAATTTTGAAGAATCATGCAATCCCCACATTTGACACATCATAGCTCCAGCATAACAATAAGGAGAACATAAGGAACTAACGGAGTACTTACCCGAAGAATCATGTTTGTGTTTTGCTGGGTTTTGTCTCCATTCTCGTATAGGTTCTGAATTGATTTCATTTTCATCTCTAAACTTCTCCAGGAATGCTTTATTATACTTCTTCTCTGGTTCGGGCAAATGGTACATTTGTCTCAAATCATCAGGCTGAAATGAACCAAAAACTCTCCCATCAATAGTGCAGAATATTCTGTTCGTAATTGGAATTTCTTCAATGGCCCATCTTACTACATCTGTTTATGGAAGAATTTTCTCTCGAGCCGCTATCCTGTGCAGGTAGGAATCAGCCAAATCTTTCAGAGTAGCGTCAGATTTCTGGCTCGCGTCTGCTGAAGCTTCTACCGTTGTTTGCTGAGGTTCCTCGGCTTCAACCAGGTTGTAAATGCTCTGCCAAGTAGTATTACCGAGACCAAGACATGTGGTATCTGAGATTAATCCTTTTTTGCTTGGTCCTGGATCGGCAGCATGTTGTTCTTTTACTACAGAAGCTGAAGCTGTTCCCGGTTTCTTAGATTTCTTCCCCATTTGGTCTGAACTTGTTACTGCGGAGAAGCTCTGCACAAAAGATAAAATGAACGTAATGCGGAGAATAGACGGCGAAAACTGGTACAGAAGACTTATGTCAATCAATGAATACTGAAAAATAATCATAAGACTCTCGCGTATGTAATCTCTGAAGGGATTTAGGCGTAACTGCTCCATTAATTGGCCGTTTGAACCTGTCAATCAATTAAATGCTCATTATATCTTTCATTTTCCGAATAGCCTATTTAAATGTGGATTTGATTTTTATTTGGCGGTTGGGCTTAAGTCAATTACCATTGGATAGTGGAAAGGCTTTTTAATAATAATTATCATAATATGCCGAACCGTATCAATCCTTTTTGAAAGTCGCGCTTGGCTTTATCGCGATCGGCGATCGGAGGAAGACTTGAGCAGTTTTATTTGAGTTTTCATAGAATCCCCAATCGCCGATAGCGATATCGCTTAACTCGCATCGGGAGCTTTTAAGGCAAAGTTCTATTGCATTCATATCGCATTCCCCGATTGCCGATAGTGATATCGCATCGGAGTCAGGAGAGGGGGCTTCAGTGGTAATTGTTTTATTTTCCGATTGTCGATGATTTATGAACTCAAAAAGTTTTATAATGATTTTTGTTTGTTTTCGGATTTTTAGAGGAATGATGAGTTAATACCAATTTTAATCTAAGAGGGACCCATTTCATATTATAATTTTCTAAAGTAAAATTTTATGAAATGGGGGGTTGTTGTATAGCACAACACTTTCCCAACCGG